>JARFJB010002039.1:537500-695000 GCA_036346205.1 Vesta saturnalis
TGATTACTCAATTTGTGAGAATCTCCAGTTTTGAGACAAACGTATTAATGAATTACATTTGCAGTAAGTAGCGCCGTTCAGGAGAGTACAGGATTTTTCCTTCATTTTAAATTTTGGTTGTGAATTAAAATTTTCTAACGCATATATCCGTAAAAATGAAACCATCCGAATAAAAGCGTAGATATAAACCGTATCGATATACTTAAATATAATGCCCGTTTAGAACAGCTGCAAGAAATATTTAAACTAGTACGTGTATTTATCTAAATCGTTTGATTTACAGGCTAAACACTATAACCTGAGAAGGAGAAAGTGGAGACCAGAATAAAAGGAAAGTCACGTTTTCATTCCCTTCCAAGAGGGAGGGCGGATTTTGAGCTTTCCAACCTCCTTCAGCCACAATCTTGGATTGCATACCACATACATTACGTATATGTGCATGATGGGTTTAAGGACTGTGATCAGGATAGGATCGGAAAGAACGGAGTTATGGTTCTGAGGGAAAAGACTACCCCAGCATTCGCCTAAGTAGCACACACGGTGTTATATACACTGTTCTCTTGAATTTCTGGACATAGGAATTCCCATGTTAAAATAAACTATGTAAATATTGGCTCCTAATTATTTTACAGTAAAATGTCAAATGTAAAACTTCTTAAGGAAAAAGGCTGCTTCTTATGTTACAATTGGATTTACATTTGATTCATCCGTTTTCGAGAAAATTAGGAAAAACTTAAGGGCTTTTTCGTAACCGGTAACGTTAATAAGCCATGTAAGTGTCAGGATAAATACAATAAGGAGCACAAATAAAATAAGTCTGTTATAAACAAGAAGATGATATTCTAAATAAACAAATTAATTATGAAAATTGGAAAATAAATAACAAAAAATCATCATTTCTACTATTTGATCAAGTGTTCAAATAAATCTCCGTTTGCAGCTAAATAATATCCAAGTAGATCACGGCTTATTAACGTTACCGGTAGATTTGAATAAGTTGATAATTTTGAAATTTTTCTGCCTTGAATTTGCCGGTTTTGATAACTAAGTACAAATCTCTGATATTTCTAAGTATAATGCCAATCAATAAATTTACTTTTCTTCAATGGTGTAATAATTCATTTTTATAAACAAATTTTCCTTTAAAAGTAATAATGTTCCCAAATAAAGTTTTAATGATGAATGAATTGTTTTGAACAATGAATGATTTACAATGACAATTAATAATTATTGTTAGCATTGTCTGTCTAAAGCAAAGCAACCTTGATCAGTTACGAAAAAGCCCTTAAGTTTTTCCTAAATTTCTCGAAAACGGATGAACCAAATATAAATGCAATTATAACATAAGAAGCAGCCTTTTTCCTTAAGAAGTTTTACATTTGACATTTTGTAAAATAATTAGGAGCCAATATTTACAATAGTTTATTTTAACATGGAAATTCCTATGTCCAGAAATTCAAGAGACACAGTGTATGCAGTGACCTTTATGCTGCACGTGTATGAGGAAAATGAAAAATCTCGTACACGGTAGACGGTAACGGAAATCGAATTTACGAATGCTGCAGGTCGTTAACTACTCTACCAGCTCGTAGTGAAGACGCGTGGGATAGTGTACGAACCCATTCAAATGCACACTAGGTATTGCCGCAAAATCCGTACCGATCTTTTAGGTCGTATGTAATAACAAAAGTGTTATCACCTTGTCTTTAGTTGCTATAAGGTAAATTAATGAAAATTAAAAGAATGAATTTAGAATCTAAGTTCAATTAATGACAAAGTCGTAACAGTATTTAAATGTGAATTATTGAAACCTTTAATGTCTTATGGGTCTGTACGAAACTTGGAAAATACTTATAAGAATTATATAATAACAAACTAGTATTGTACATGCAGTTTAGGATTGAATCTAGTGCAACTGGCTCCCTTGATAGCTCAGTTGGTAATAGATAGTCACGTGGTGTCGCCGCCATTAAGAATTTTTATATATATATATATATATATATATATATATATATATATATATATATATATATATATATGTATATACAGTGGGAAAAATTTGAATGCTCACCATTGGGATCTTAGAAACTATAGGATATACAAGAATACATCTTTTACATACTAGGTTAATAAGACAGTGGTGGATTCTGATTCAATACTTTAAGATTTAAGAATTTTTCGGTGCAGTGAATCTGAAAAACTAGATATGTACAACATTTACATTAAAACCTATCGTATCTCTAAAGTCGCTGCGCTTGTTTACCAAAATACGTATCCGGAACGACAACATCCGTCTAGATTTGCGTTCTCAAGAATTTCAAGGAATTTAATTATATTTGGAATGGTTTCGTAGCCAAAAGGTAAATATGTTTGTCATAATGATGTTAATGATGTAAATGTTTTGGTGCAAGTTCATTTAAATCCTGAAACATCAAACCGTCGTATTTAGAATGAATGTAACATTACCGATCGCGCAGTGCGCAGTATTCTTAAAAAGCATAATTATCATGATTATAAGTTTACTAAAGTACAAATGCTTTATAATGGAGATACGAACAGAAGACTTGAATACTGTCAATGGATAAACAATAGAATGACTGAAGATCCGATTATTTATAAGAAAATAATGTGGATCGATGAATGTACCTTGACTAATTCAGGTTTATTCAACTCCCGCAACAAACATTATTATGCAACCGAAAATCCGCACTTGAAGGTTTTCAATTAATATTTGGTGTGGTATATTAAATGATAAAATTCTTGGACCTTACATTATAAATGGAAATTTAAATTCTAATTTATATCTTAATTTCCTTGAAACGCATTTCGAAGATATGCTAGACGATTTACCTCTAAATTACATAGAAAGTATGAAATATTTTCAACAAGATGGATGTGCCGCCCATAACGCAAGAATAGTCCAAGAATATTTAAATACCAGATTTGCCAATAGTTGGATTGGCACTTACTGTTTTCTGCCTCATCAGTTCAGTTAACTGATATCTTATTAAGCTTAGATATTTTTAATATATTAAAATACGTTCATTAACGTTTCTACATAAACATTTCTTATTTCCAATGACGGTACAAAGCAGTAGTGATGATGGAGGTAGACCTGCGAAACCGGTCTGTCGATGGTGTGAACAGTGAAGACACTAGTATCTTAAAGAATTTTCTTTTCTTAGTTTTGCAAAATAAAGATGAACTTCGACAAGCGCCTTCTTTATCAAAAGAATCTACTGAAAACTTTATTAGAAAATAGTGAGCATAATAAATGAAGCACATCTAACTTTTCTATCTGTCAATCTCCAAAAGCTTTGTATTTCGCAACGACATCCAATTGCAAGGGATTTTTTATATTAACGGTTTTTTCCGTACCTATATGAGTTTTAAGATATCGCTTTGGTCCTTTGTACTTGGACACCCAGTATCAGTATAAACACATCGTGACTATTATGTAGGTATATACAGTTAGCAAATAGTTTATTTTAATACAGACATTTCAATTAAGTTATCAGAAAATTAACTAGGAAGTATAATAATACTCAATTAAATCTATTAAAGAAATGAAACACTCTGTATAACGAACGTCTAGGGGACTTAACTTGCAATAATAATTTAAATGGAATATATATATATATATATATATATATATATATATATATATATGTATATATATATATATATATATATATATATATATATATCTGTGTTAACTTCCATTCACCAAAATATCAAAACAATACCACCGTATAATTCTTTTCAGATACATATGTTTGGTCTCACCCTGTATATCAGGTGTATGTACAAAAATAATGAATGTAAAGAAAAGGTTGTAACCAGTAGCACAAAAAAATAATATTTCACTAAGTTTTGCGTTAATATTGGCAAAAATGTCCACTTTATGATATATTGAAAGTTTCAAATAGTGATATTGCAGACCCTGTATATCAAAAACTGTTGAGCTTTGAGCTTTCAGGCAATGAAGACATTTGATCAATTGGTCAAGTTCTAGAACATATCAAAATTTGGTTAAATTCTGACCGAAAGGTATTTTACATTTAAAACGTGCCCCCTCCTTTAATAGTTCATGATTAAATTAACTTTACAATCGTATACACAATTTGTTTTTCAAAGCACTCATCGATAAATACAAAATTTCCATTATTTCATTGAAACTAAGTATAAACCTTATTGAATATTATACCATTGGATTGCAATTTTTTTCTACTTTTAAACATTGTATAAAACAAATATGGCGTCCATAACAAAAAAGAAAGTTGGCAATTGTTTCTTAATATCTAGCAGGTCTAGAAAAACGTTTCTTATAAAATGATATAAAGATTATTGAACAGTACGCATACACCAAATTTCAAATCGTTACCTTCATAAATAAGAAAGTTATTAACATTAATGAAAAATCACAATTTTTATATTATTATGAATATCTCAGTAAGCTTTCATTTTTTTTTAAATGTATTACCGGTTTTTTTCTGTGTGTATATGTAAGAAACGATTCCTGTATATCCTATAATTTCTAACATCCCAATGGTGAGCAATAAAATTTTTCCCACCCTGTGTGTATATATATATATATATATATATATATATATATATATATATATATATATATATATAGAATATAATTTGTTAAATCTAAGTTCAATTATTGGCAAAGTCGTAACAGTATTTAAATGTGAATTATTAAAACTTTTAACGTGCACATAGTAAAAGATGGCCTCGAGTGAGACTTGAACCCACGACAACTACTTTGCTAGAGTAGGGCTAATTACCTTCGTATAGCGCAAAAACAAGACAATCTAAATACAAAACACACGCTGCTTAAACGTCAACAAAGAAATTTGCCTCTTAATGGCGGCCGTACACCATGTGACTACTCTGGCCATTACCAACTGAGCTATCAAGGGAGCCAGTTGCACTAGATTCAATCCTAAACTGCATGTACAATACTAGTTTGTTATTATATAATTCTTATAAGTATTTTCCAAGTTTCGTACAGACCCATAAGACATTAAAGGTTTCAATAATTCACATTTAAATACTGTTACGACTTTGTCATTAATTGAACTTAGATTCGGTAAATTACATTCTCTTTAATTTTCATTAATTTACCTGCTTATAGCAACTAAAGACAACGGGTGATAACACTTTTGTTATTACATACGGACCTAAAAAGATCGGTACGGATTTTGCGGCAATACCTAGCTGTGCATTTGACAGTGGGTGTCGTTTGGGTAGCACTAGGCTACCCACGCTCGGTCTTCACTACCGAGCTGGTAGAGTAGTCGTGACACGACCTGCGTAGCATTCGGGAGGTAATGGGTTCGATTTCCGTTACCGTCTACCGTGTACGAGATTTTTTCAGGGGGTTTTCCTCATACACGTGCAGCATAATGGTCACTGCATACACTGTGTCTCTTGAATTTCTGGACATAGGGAATTCCCATGTTAAAATAAACTATTGTAAATAATGGCTCCCCTAATTATTTTACAGCAAAATGTCAAATGTAAAACTTCTTAAGGAAAAAAGGCTGCTTCTTATGTTATAATTGCATTTACATTTGGTTCATCCGTTTTCGAAATATTTAGGAAAAACTTAAGGGCTTTTTCGTAACTGGTCAAGGTTGCTTTGCTTATTCAAATCTACCGGTAACGTTAATAAGCCATGATCGACTTGGATATTATTTAGCTGCAAACGGAGATTTATTTGAACACACGATCAAATAGTAGAAATGATGATTTTTTGTTATTTATTTTCCAATTTTCATAATTAATTTGTTTATTTAGAATATCATCTTCTTGTTTATAACAGACTTATTTTATTTGTGCTCCTTATTGTATTTATCCTGACACTTACATGGCTTATTAACGTTACCGGTTACGAAAAAGCCCTTAAGTTTTTCCTAATTTTCTCGAAAACGGATGAATCAAATGTAAATCCAATTGTAACATAAGAAGCAGCCTTTTTTCCTTAAGAAGTTTTACATTTGACATTTTACTGTAAAATAATTAGGGGAGCCAATATTTACAGTAGTTTATTTTAACATGGGAATTCCCTATGTCCAGAAATTCAAGAGACAGTGTATATACACACCGTGTGTGGCTACTTAGGCGAATGCTGGGGTAGTCTTTTCCCCCTCAGAACCATAACTCCGTTCTTTCCGATCCTATCCTGATCACACCCGTCCTTAAACCCATCATGCACATATACGTAATGTATGTAGGTATGCTGGGAATCCAAGATTGTGGCTGAAGGAGGTTGGAAAGCTCAAAAATCCCGCCCTCCCTCTTGGGAGGGAATGAAATACGTGACTTTCCCTTTTTATTCTGGTCTCCACTTTCTCCTTCTCAGGTTATAGTGTTTAGCCTGTAAATCAAACGATTTAGATAAATACTTACGTACTAGTTTAAATATTTCTTGCAGCTGTTCTAAACGGGCATTATATTTAAGTATATCGATACGGTTTATATCTACGCTTTTATTCGGGATGGTTTCATTTTTACGGATATATGCGTTAGAAAATTTTAATTCACAACCAAAATTTAAAAATGAAGGAAAAAATCCTGTACTCTCCTGAACGGCGCTACTTACTGCAAATGTAATTCATTAATACGTTTGTCTCAAAACTGGAGATTCTCACAAAATTGAGTAATCATGGTTTTTAATGTTCGGTTCATACGTTCTACGGGGTTCGCTTGGGGCGTATAAATAGGGGTAAAACGGTGAATAATTCCTAAATCTGACAATAATTTTTTTGATACTCTACTACTATGTTGAGTTCCATTATCAGTAATAACTATTCGCGGTGTACCAAATTTCATTATTACTTCGTCGTATAAGACTTGACTCACAACGGCGGCGCTTGGCTTTCGGATTGCTTTCGCGCAGACCCACTTTGTGAACCTGTCTTAAAATATTATTAGATATTGGTGAGCTTTTATTGAATGCGGTAATTGGCCTACTGAATCGGTGCTTATGATGTCCCACGGTGCAGAATTAGGGTACATATTCATTTTACCTGCGGTTTGTAATTGTGAAATTTTATGTTTTTGGCAAGAATCACATTTACGGACATATTCTTTAATATATTTTACTATTCTGGGCCAGTAATAGAAATTTAAAATTCGGTTTGTGGTTTTGTGATACCTAAGTGCGCAGTGGTTGGTAAACCATAACTTTCTTAAATAATTTGAATACTGTCTGCGGTTGGAATGCATAATTTCCAAGCTTCGCTATGTAACCCCTCTTTAAAACCGTGTACGTGACGATAGAGTTTGCTTTCTTTAATACAATAATCAGGGAAAACGTCCGGGCGGTTTTCTAATTCACCAAATTCATTAACGTACCAGGGGCAATCTGGTAGTTCAACGGCAAGTAGCTCATTAATTTCAGCTAGTAGTGGATTTCCAGATAATGCATCAGTTGCTTTATTAAGCACTCATTTTCGGTATTTAATTTCATAATCATATTGCTGTAAATACAGCCCCCAGGTGGCCAAACGACCAGAAGGTGATTTTGTTGAATTGAGCCACTTAAATGACTGTGATCGGTTATAATTCTAAAACGGTAACCCTCTAGATAAGATTTAAATTTTTCAATAGACCATGCAGTACTAAGACACTTTCTCTGTAACGGAAGAATTTTTTTCTGCTGGATTTAACGTTTTGCTAGCATAAGCTATTACTCTTTCGCTATTATTAATTATTTCAGATGTGTCGGTTTATAAAATAAACGGATAATTAAAGTCGGGACATTTTAGGATCGGAGCATTTGTAAGGGCGGTTTTTAATTGGTTAAAAGCGGCTTCTTGTTCGTCTTTCCAGTGTCATCGTACATTTGTATGTAATAATTTTGTTAACGGTGCTCGAATTTTCGACAAAACGTCGAAACCACGAACAAACACCTAAGTACTGTCGCAGTGTTTTTATATTGTGCGGTCGTGCCATTTGTTGTATAGCAGCAATTTTATCGGGGGTCGGATTGTATTCCTCCATTGCTAACTACATCACCTAAATATTTTAGAGACTTGCGGCAGAACTCGCACTTAGCGGCGTTAATTTTAAATTTGCCACTCGCAAACGGCAGAAAACTTCTCTTAAATTAATTAAATCTTCAGAGAAAGTTTCTCCTAGAACGATTATATCGTCTAGGTATGCAAACGCATGCGGATCGAGCTCAGGCGCGATTATACGATCTAACAATCGTTGAAAAGTAACAGGAGCCGAGTGTAAACCAAAAGGCACAACTCTGAAATGAAACAGTTCCCTTGTCGGTACGGTAAAACCAGAAATTGCTATCTGACGGTTCGGTTAACGGTATTTGTCAGTATCCATCTTTTAAATCGATACTGGATGTATACTTAGCTGGACATAATTTATCTAGAATATTGTTTATGAACGGGAGAGGGTACGACCTTTAACAGAAATTTCATTAATTTTTCTGAAATCAATACAAAATCTTGGTTTTCCGTCTCTTTTATTTGCTAAAACTACGGGAGACGAATATAAACTACCTGACGGCGCAACAATACCTTCTGCGAGCATACAATCTAATTCAGTGTTCATTAAACATATTTGGGTTTAATGGTCGCCATCTTTGATTTATCGGTATGTAACCCGTTAAGCGGATTTCATGTTCAATTAAGTTGGTAATGCCTTGTATTGTATGGAATTGGGATAACTCGATCTCTAAAAATGAATTTAATTTGTAAAATTCGGTTTCAGTTAAAGAACTTAAAGCAGAGCACTGAATAAATGAAGGTGATGTGGTTTCACGTACAATTTTATTTTCTAAAAACAAACTTCCTCAATTGATATTAAAGTGCAAATTTGGACAAAATGTCCATTCCTAATAATACTTCATATCCCATGGAGCATGATGAGCTAGATGACAAACTTTGGTATCTAAAATTTTAAGTTCGGTATAAAAAGCTTGCCTAATTTTTACGGTTTGGCTATTTATTACGGTAACCTTTACAAATTTAGGTCACTGTGCACCTTGGGATAACACATTAGCTACTGTGTGACTTATAAATGTAATCGTGGAACCGGTGTCAATTAATGCAATAACATTTTTTTTCCAATTCAACATTTATGAACGGACGGAGATCAAAGGGGGTTTGATGTTTAGTTTTCGAATTAATTTTTGAAGTTTCACCCCTTTTTATTGAAACTTCGGAAAGTTGTTTTTTTGAATTTAAACACGGACAATTTCTCGACAGAATACCTAGTTTCCACACCGGGAGCAAAATAAAACGGGTTTATTACGGCAATGTGATAGGAGAACAAATTTGTTGCATCTCCAACACTTTATTTCGAGGTAAATTAGTATTGTTATAATTACGGGGACGGTTTTCATTTATTGAATTTGACGGTGGACAAGATTTTGAAATTTTATTTTATTTTTTTTTATGATTGTGGACATGAACAGGCTAAATTTGGCCTATCGTGCTAAAGCACTCAGGAACACTTAGGAGGATAGATAGAGGGATAATGAATTGCCAATAGATGCCTATGAACAGCTACCTTAAATTTTCTCATATCATAAGTGAGAGGAAAGCAGGAACTAGAGAGATCATTTCAGAGCTTAGAAGATGTGTAGAAAAATGTGGATTGCGCCCGTTTGGTACGACGAGTGGAGATTTGTACTACATACTGATGATGTGAATGAGCGAACCGAGTGTTTCTCGCAAAGATAGCCCGAGATGGTATCAAAGAATATAATTCAGCAGCACAATAGCCGTGTTAATAACGATAATATAAAGAAAGAACTGAAACCATTCTTCTATGCTCAAGGGACTGTATGTGAGAAGTTAAGGACGGGTCATTTATAAGCCTAATCGCTCTCTTTTGAATACGATCAACGACATCAAGAGCGTATTGGGGAGCACTAACCCAGAGGTGAGAATTATATTCCATATGAGGCCGAATTTGGGCCTTATACAGCAGAAGTTGTCGTGAGGTAAAGTACTGCTTAGATCTGTACAAAAAGCCTATTTTACGAGCAGCTGTTTTGGTATCTGACAGAAGATGGTCAACCCATGAGAGCTTTGAAGATACAGTCATACCCAACAGCGTAATAGAGTACGAAAACTTAAGAACTGAGCCATTCATACTTACAACAGGAAATGATTGATCTTTTTTGGCTGACACAAGGCAACACTGAGTTTTGTTAGCATTAAATTTAACCAGACTATTGCTTCCCCATTTGAGAATACGTTGAATGTATTTGTTGATTGAATTTGCCATTTCAGCTTTAGTTTCTTGATTTGACATAGAAGGTGGATTATTACTATGAGTAGACTGAGATGAACTACAGTGAAGAGTGCTATCGTCAGCAAAGCAATGGATGGGGTTAGTTGTTGAACAAAAAAGGTCATTTATGTACAGCAGAAAAAGTGTAGGCGCTATAACGGATCCTTGTGGTTCTCCCGCGTTAATGCTAAGTTCTTTTGAGAAAAAGCCATCAACTACGAAACATATTCGTCTTTTATCAAGGAAACTAGAAACCCAGTTGATGAGCGTATCATTTAACCCAAACCAGGTGAGTTTGGTAAGTAAACACTTATGCCAAATTTGTTCAAATGCCTTTGAGATATCTAAAGCGACTACAACTGTTTCACCGGACTGCTCTACTATATTGTTCCAAACTTGGGTCACATATGAAAGAAAATCACTTGTTGAACAACTTTGCCTAAACCCATATTGGTGGTCACTAAGGAGTTTGTTAGTTTCAAGGAACGTGAGCAGTTGCTGATTGATGACTTGTTTCATGATTTTAGACAAAATGGAAGTGATGGCAATTGGCCGGTAGTTTGAGGGATCGGTCTTATCGCCTTTTTTGGGAATAGGTTGAACATTTGCTAACTTCCATGATGAAGGGAATTCCCCAGAAGACATAGAGATCGTGTAGAGCTTAGATAGGACTGGAACTAGTTTGGTGGAACATTTCTTTAAGACAATAGCTGGGATACCGTCTGGGCCAGTTGCCTTATTGAGATCAAGCCTACTGATGATCAATTCCAAGAGCTTGTACCGAAAATGAATTGGTTTCATAGCGTATGAAGAAGAGTTGACTAGGGGCACATCTTTTCCAGAATGATTGAGACACGAGTTTGATGCAAACAAATCCACAAAAACATTGGCTTTATCTACAGAATCAGTAACTACTGATCCGTCAATAGATGTCAGGGGGTGAAATGAAGATGTTTCAAAGTTTTTACTAATGGCTTTAGCTAATGACCAAAATTTACGACTGCCTAAAGGAGATGTAGCTAGTTCATTGCATTTTCGTTGTTCGAACAACTTCTTAGTTTTAGTGATGACACTTTTGCAGATATTTCTAGCACCAACGTATTCTATATGACTGTCTACCGATTTATTAGATCTCCATTTAATGTAATATTTATTTTTTAAAGATATTGCATCAGCACAAGCCTTATTGTACCAGGGTTGGGAACGTGCATGACCTATACGGTACTCTTTTTTGGGAATGTATAACTCCATTCCCATGAGGTTGACTTCAGATACTGAAAGAGCGATATCCGAAGAAGAGGACGACTTAAAACAATATTCATGCCATGGAAAGGTTGCAAAGAAATCCCGTAAATTACGGAAAGACTGCACTATGGCCAGCAGGATTTGTAGTAGATGAAAACTGAAGTCAATTAGAGTTATGAACATTGAAATCGCCCACAATTGAGATATCGCAAGATGGAAACTGAGACAGGAGATAGTCAACTTTCATACTAAGGTAATCGAAGAAGTCTTGAAAGTTATTGTCATTAGGAGACCTATAAATGCAACAGTAGAATTTCACAAAATTAGGACCAGAATGTTTAATCCAAATCACGTCAAAATTTTTATTTTCTAACGAAGAAGCCCTTTTGCAAGCAATTCTGTCCTTGATGTAGGCACATACGCCTTATATCTAAAGTTAGAGTAAAGGTGGTATTGAGGAAATTGCACGTCTGGTGACTCGGAGCTTTCAGAGGAGACTTGTGTTTCAGATAGAAACAAAATATCAGGTTGTAATTGTTCAAGATGTTGGTAAATAGCATTAAGATTAGACCTGATACCACGGATGTTGCAGTAGTGAATCAGAAAGTTGATACTTTCGATCACCGTGGTCGATTGGGCCCTGCCCTCCCGGACATCGGAATGGGGCAGGATTTTACGTTCTGAATGTATTACCTTAGAAACCACAGCCATCTTGGGACCTTTAATCCGATAGGAAGACAGTGAGGGTGAGAAGGAAGAATAAGGATGAGAATAGATTAAGGATGAAGGAAAAGGTATACATGCCTACCACCTTTGGCATTGTTAATTTGTGGGCAGTTATCATTATTTATTATGGCTTATTTATTTAAATTTTGTGTTTGTGTTTGTGTATTTTGCGAGTGTACATAATTTTGATTTTTGGTTAACCCTTGCTTAACGGCGCTACTGTAATTCTAGGATGCAGAAGAAATAAGACTGCAATTTTCTTGTCTTGCAGCTCCATTATTAAATTTACTCTCTTTACATTACATTGAAAATTATTGTCGGCATTACGATTTCTAAAGTGTAAATTTTGCAGTTGGTTAGGTACTTACATTAAGATATTGATTATTATTTTGATTCATTTTTAGATTTACATAATACCGGTTATTTCTGTAATTATTACTACTAGGTACATTTGCATTATTTGCAAACGGATTAATTTGTTTCAAATTACTGACAAACGGATTATTTGCATTAAAATTATTTCTATCTCTACAAAACTTCTCATTAACATTAGAAAAAATGATTTGTTTTCGATAATGCACTAACATTATTGACATCGAAACTGTTATTACTATAAAGCGATGTATTTAAATATTTTATATTTGCATTATTTGTACCAAAATTTCCATTTCTATTTAAATATGTATCAGGGTCACAAAAAGAATTATATTTGTTATTGAGATTTATACACGGCTTTGCTTTAAATGGATTATTATTTTTAAGTTGTCGGTAGGGATTTCTCTCATTTACAATTTCACAAGTATTATTTTTATACGGTACACTAAAATTTTTTATAGACGCTTTGAAGTCCCTACATAGTTTTAACAATTCATTAAATGAACAAGCTTCGGTTTTTTAATTAACAGCTTATACTACGGTAGTAAATTTTTGTACAGCCAAAAAGTTGTTTGTCTCGGGTAAAATTCCCTGATCGCCCCATAAGAGTCTGTAATCTTGTAAAATAGTTGCTAGCACTTTCGGAGAGTAACTAATTGCTTACAATCATTTATTATAAACTGCAAATTGATATCATAATCAATAGAAAAGTGAACAAACACCTTGGTAATCGGTAACTAAATCATAAAAATTTTCCCAATAAGATTTATTGTTTCGAAACCATAACAGTGTATTATCGGTAAATACCTCCGGAAGTGCCCGTAGTAATTTATCTAACGGTATCTTTTAACTATCACTCACCTCGTATAACCTCTCCAGCAGCGAAACTGGGTATTCCTGGCCACTAAGCGGAATGTTCCAATCCTTTACTCTCATTTTCGGTGGTGGGTTGTAATTGGACGGTGCGGTTGTAGTTGCCAACGGATTGGTATTAGCTGTTGAGTAAAACACTGTATTATTTAAATTAGTGGTATATTGTTTGGCACTCGTCACATTAACATAGTGATGGGAGATCACACGCGCAATTCTGGAAGCGTAATGCATGTCCATATTGTCCATAATGTCTTGTGGTGAGTACTGCTGGAGGCTTGATGTCAATCAGCAGTAGAGGGGAGCGTTTGCCCTCTCTAATGTAGGCGAAATCCTTCGGAGCAGGTCATTCACGGTTCCAAGCGGTAATAATCCAAATTTTATAGCCTCTTGTGGCAAGTCTTCTTTACTTAAGCGATATATCCATCCCACTCTTCGGTCTTCTGCTTCCTCGTCGATTTCGGTTAGGAAAGTGTATAAAAAATATTTAGTGTACAGAAAAATATATAATTATTTGCTCGGGCGTCAATTTTTGTAAAGGGTTTTTCGGTGGTGACAGGTAAAGCATGCCCTCAACGAGCACCAATACAAAAATTAGGAGTCGTTTGGAAATGTTTTATTTATTCTAATTATGATTTATGGTATTATTTTATTATTTTGTGGGACCACTCTCGGACGGGTTGCGGACAGCGGTTGTTTGCTTCATGGGTTGAAAACGGATTCGGGCGCCACTCAAAGCTAGGCTAATGTCCAGGCGGTCTTTGGGTCCAATCCTGCACGTGTATGGGTTCCAAATGGCTGCTCCAGGTGCTACAGTGGAGAAAATTCAGGCTGTTCTCACTGGTAGAAGGTGTATCTAAAACAAAATTGATTCGGAAGGACGGCGGAAATGGAAGCTGACAAAGCTCACAGGTTCTCTTGACAAACAAAATCCTTCACCTCTCATTTATGATGAACAAATGATGGCAGTTCAATAAAAACGAGCTCTTTTAGTGTATTTATATTTCGACGGTTGCGGTTTACATGTGAGCGGTTATCAGTAGCAAAGCAACTTTTACTACTTGTGTTAAAACAAATCAAATACATACTTATAGAGCGAGTATCTATTAACTTAAACTAAATTCAGTAATTTAATCTAGTCTTTACCTCATACTCATTAATAGCGAACAGCTTCGACTATACAATAAAGCAGTGAGAACGAAAAAGATAACGGATCGGCCGCTGTACTTGCCTATAGATATATTTTAATTAAAATTAAATTAATTAATGGTGTAATAATAATTTTGATATTCAAAAATTATTGGTCATTAAATAACAGATAGACTGATATAAAATTTTGCCCTATATAACGAGTTAATTACTAATTAATTACACTTCTGCCAAATCAAAATCACAAAATTACAGAATCTTGTTACTGTTTTACACATCTGTTGGCATTTGAATTATTTAAAATATATAAAAGTTTATACAATGGCAACTAAATTACATTCCATTACTATCTTAAAGTTATTTGGCCAACATTATAGACATTATTGCGACTTAACTTTAATTTTTAGTTTTGAGAGTGAATTAATGTTTTCTTTATAATGACAAAATTTAATTTTCTCCTAAACGGTATTTGTAGAGGCAAAATTATTGTATCATATTTGAGGTCGACAGGCGTTTCCTTTTAAATACAATGTTATTCACAAAGGAACAAAATTGCTATTATTTAAAAATGCAATTCTAAGAAATAAAGGAACAAATTTACAAGAACGGTGTTAGTTATTAATTGGTTTGTTAATTTGAGACTCTGTTACTTATATCTATCGGGTTTCAAATTCCATTTTTGAATGTTTCGGTGTACTTATCTCTAACTAATATTAATATAAAAGGTTTTGGGAGTAATTTTTCATTCAAAAGATGCATTTTAATACAAAATAAATCTTTATTTGTCAAGCTTTAATTTCGGGATATAAAAATAAAATTTATATCTATAGTTAACGGCAGTCTTTTAAATCTTTTTAATTTTTGTTCACCATAAACAGTTTTATTTTGAATATCCATATTTGACAGTGTGATTATTAGTTAATTTACGGACTTGGTGTCGGTTTTTGTTATTAAATACGGAACGTTCACTGAATTTAAATTTATCGTACTAATTTCTTAATCTCGTTAGCGGCGTGAACGGAAATAAAACTAGCCTTCACAAAATTCTAGCAGTATTCAACTGATAATGACTAATTTACCTAGTCCTTGTGATACTGCCAATAGTCAGTTCTAAAAATAGAATAAGACTTTCAGTTCTGGAAAATAAACACCCAGGTATCGGACAGCTCATATCCATTACCTTTGTCCAAGTAGGCTTTTTCAGAATTGTAATAACTTCTCGAATCTTCCTTGTATGCCACTTCCTATCGTTAGCAAGAATACTTGTTTTTTTAAAGTTTTATATAGTGCAGGGTGTTTAAGGCATGTTGAGCAATTGCTGATTTAGTAGGATGAAGTAAACGTGTCTTTTGTGTTATGTTAACTTGGTGTTAATGTTTCTTCCAGTTTCACCAATGTAGACTTTACCACAAGAACAAGGTGTTTCGTAAGCACCACATGTAAGTAGTGGTATTTGGTCTTTAGCAGAATTCAGAAGTTTCGAATTCTAATACTGCTTTTGCAAGCTACTTTTATATTATGCTTTTGTAACATTTTACCAATTTTATTCGTTGAGTTTGCAACGAAAGGTGAAATGGCAAACTTTCTTGAAGTTGTAGATTTATCATCCGTAGGCATAGTTTGTTTGGATTGAAACTGCTTTATAATTTGTTGTTTGCTAAAGCCATTATTTATGAAGACCTTTTCAAGATGGTTTAATTCATGTTATAGTTTATCTGGATGACAAATCTTTGTGGCACGGTTGTACAAAGTTCGTATCATACTAAACTTTTGTGATTGATGATGGTAGCTTAATATAATGATCAGAGTTAGCTTACGATATATGGAATATGTTAGGTTTTCATCTGGTTTGCTTTCAATTAGAACATGAAATAAGTGTTATTTAATATGTCGAATGGTGATGGTTTCAATTCTTATGTCAAACTAAATTATGATTATGCCATGTAGCATTTATCGGAAAATGTAAAATCACTTGTCCTAGCTGATGATAGGTGGAATGTATGTTGATTCCGAGTGGTATGTGTTGGAACTTGAATATTGATTTGATATATGAGTTCTGCGTAGTCGAATTTATTATACCACAGAATGTAAAAATGCCATACCAGCCCTTCTTGACTCTAACATATGACACTTGAAAGGATTTAATAACTCCTCGTGACTGAAGCTTGTTTGTGCGCAAACGACGTCTATCTTAAATATCAAATCTTGGTAAATATTTCAACAACTTTCTTTGTACAGACCCTATATTGCGTATTTGACAGTCCTAAATAAGATTACAAATCAGAGAACAATATTCTAATTCGACACATATCAGTGCATAAAACAATCTTATTACTACGTTAATGTCCCAAAAACATTTAAGAAGAATAAATCCTAAATTTTCACAGATGAATTACATATAGTACTGATGCGATCTGAAAAGGAAAAACTGCTGTCAAAGGTAATGCCGTAATCGTTCACAATTGTACCGCGAGATATGATAGTTCTAACAACCTTTTTTTTGTGGTTGTATTAAAAAATACGTTAATCTAAGATCATTAATTGATTTGGCGTAAAATTAGAGAAGTTTTTAATTATTAATATGTAGAATTGAGAATGGCAATTTAATTGGCATTTCCTAGAACAAATCTTTTGGGTGTAATATTACTTAAATAGTTTTAGTTCCCTTTCTTAAAAAATTGGATCTATATTATTGTATCCGCGCAAGCGTGAAGATTTTTAAGGGGAATACACTTGAGTTATTCTGAAAGCTTTTTGGTAATTCACTTAATGCTGAATGTTAACAGCAATAAGCATGATTTTTACTTAATTTTTTATATTTTGGTGCCATCAGAATTTTGGTGGTGTTATTTTTTTTCTCATTATATTTAAAGCTAAAGCCTTTGCTTTTTTTAGGCACTTTTCAAGTATGCACTTTTTTTTTAAGTACTTACTTTTCAAGTATGCACTTTTATTTTTTTAAGTATTTACCTTTTAAGTACGCACCTTTTTAATCACTTAATTTGTATACTTAATAATCTTTAATGGCACGTATAAGTCAATATTTTAATGTACTATTATTTTAAATGGCAAGTTTTACTTGAGTTACCTTTACAACGCAAGTTCTACATACTTTTACAAATAAATTTGGCGAATTAAACTTCAAGGAAATTCCATATTTTAAGGATAACTAAGCAAGACATTGACCTCACCATATGAACCATTCTGCTTCATAGTACCTGTAACAGTGTATATACAGAACCGTTAAAAGGTAAAGTTTTTTTTATAATTTAGTTTATGACTTCTGAATTTTTTTTCGTTTTCAAACATATATTAAATAAACTTATGTAACTTGTTATTTTATTTTTATTTGTGTTAATTTGTTTATAGTATTCAATAACTAGGTTTTGTTGTTCCTAGATAGATATAAAAAAAAGAAAGACAACATGGCGCTCGAGAATTTATTATTTTATTCATAATTTTTTTGATTTTGATTTTTGGAATTAAGTGAAAATAATCAAGCAGAAAAGAAGCAACTAGCATTTCAGGTAGGTTAACCAAACTCTAAATTAGAACCCACCCTTATATTCATCTACCGATGATCCGACGGCAGTAGCGATTATTAAAAGGTAATTTTTTATATTAATTAAATTATTTGATCAATTACGAATGGTATATTACATCATCGCTTTTTTATTTAATGTTACAATTTGACGCCTTTTAATAATTGTTGTTATACTTTGGCTTAAGTTAAGGTTATATAGTGAACTAATATTGCATGCAAATACCTCGTTTTTTCGTATAGGACATGACCGTACATTTTGAAATATGACAAAAAAAAAATTGTGTATGGTACATCAGCCATTTAATTTAAGAGGTTGTTCCTAAGCAAACTAGCAATCTTGGTTTGACCTTATGGAAGCATACGTGTTTAGTTCGTCCGCAAACAGCAGTACTTTATGTGATAAGTAGCTTGGCAGGTCGTTGATAAATAATATAAATAGTAATGGTCCTAAATTAGATCCTTAAGGAATTCCTGACGTAGGTATTACAGATTTTGAGATATAGTTGGTATAAGTAACATGTTGGACTCTCTTTTCCAGATAAGAAGTAAACAACAAATCTGGTGGAAGCATTCCATGTGGTAAGTAATAAAATCTTTGGCTGTCAGTATAAATGACATCCATTTTTCCTTGCTTCCCTTGAATATTATTAATCGGCTGAATCTGAACTAGTAATAATTAGCATAGAACATTTAAGTAGACATGTAATTCGAGCGAATCACATCTATACAGGGTTTCCCAACAAAAAATTGACCCCACCACCTACAATCAGAAAACCGAAATCTAAATTCTCCGAGACCCGTCGATTTTTGTTCTTAGGGGGAGCTTTTTTGACAGTCAAGCCAACTCGACATGTCCATCCCCCTCCACTAGCAACCCCGACTTTAAAATTTTAATAGCAACTACCCCACCTGTAACACATCTTTTTAAAGCCCTTTTTACTGCGAATATAGTGATGCATCGTTTTTAGAGATCGGTTGAGATTTGACAGAATTATTGGCAAAAAACAGAAAGTTCACCAACCAACGTATACGTTGTAATTTTCGTAGTTACTTTTAAGTTTTTTATGTACTACACACGACCTCATCAGCTATTACCTTCCAACTTACATACATATGTAGCTATAGGTTATGCAATTGACTTTTTTTTCACTATCGCTAAATCGACCTATGTGAGTAGATTTATGTTAGTATCCACGATAACTCCAGAACGAAAATACCTACGTACTTAATACTTTGTATTTAAGCGTATTCTCATTTGGCTTACAGCTGATTAGATTTTGGGATAAATCCAGCAGCGGTGCGGGGGGTTTATTAGGGGCAGTTTACGGTTTTTATCAAATATTTCTAAAACAGCTACATATTTCAAAGACTTAAGAATACCTGGATACAGACCTTAAATATATCGATTAATTATGTTCAACGCATTTAGCAATAAAATATGTCTAAGATAGAATTTAAGTTTTAGTTCAAATTTTTTCATTATCTGAATAAGGATTAATTTTATAAGAAAAAGTGTAGACGTATTTTTAAAAAAAAATTTAATTTTACATAACTTTTTTTTACAAATTTTTTAATGTAAAAATTATATAAATATGATAGAAAATGCCGAAGCTGTATTATCGATATTTTTATAAAAACGGGCGGCTTTGAAATTGTTTTTACGTTATCAATTATTTATGTCTATGAATCTCTATCTGACACAAAATTTTTAAACGTCATTCTGACACAGATTACTGTGTTTGTTTTTACAGTGTTGCTTGTTTTCGTTATGAACGTATAAAAAGGAGGTTGTATAGTTAGACTAAAAAAATTGAAATTAAAATTATTTCATTTCTTTTAGTTTAAGTTAACGTCTAGATGTCTGTTAACCTCTGTCTGTCATGAAGTTTACACTATTATTAGCTTCTTATAAAAGATATTGCATAGTTATCCCAACAAAAATGTTATTAAAACCATTTCATTTCTTCTAATTTCCATTTTCTATGTTGGAAGGTCTTGTGGTGTTCCACAACAGACGTTTTTTAATGATGTCTCGATATAAAAAGGTCACAGATAAAAAAGCTGAAGCAAAACAAAGAAAAGTTTATACGAATCTCTTTTTAAAATCATAAAAAAGTCATTGTTTTTTCCTTGTGACCACGGCACCGTTAATTTCAGCCTGTTGGTGAAAGTGTAAACGTGTTTTTGAAATTGTATATTCTATCGCGGAAAGGGTAGAAATTGTTGCAATTTATTATGGAAATCATGATTGCGCTAAAGCTATAGCACGAATTTTCAATTAGAATCATCCAGGACACAACGTAAGTCACCAGTACGTTAAACAACTGGTGGACAAGTTCGTGCAACAGGTTCGGTCTTAAACAAGAAACGTGAAGTATTTGGGCCAGTTCGAAACGAAGCAGTTGAAGTGGCAGTTTTGGGTCACATACAGATGGACAATAACCAGTCAATTAGAGCTGTGTCTCAAGCTTATGGCATATCCCGTTCCAGTGTTCATCGAATTTTGAAAAATACAAGTTTCATCCATTTAAGATAATGTTGGTTCAAGAGCTACATGAAGATGGCTATGATCTCCGTAACCAATTTTTCGAATACTTTAGTGAACAACTTCTGTTGAACCAAACTCTTCTCCACAATATATGTTTCTCCTACGAATGCACATTTATGTTGAATGGCTAAGTGAATGGAAACAATTGTCGTTAATGGAGTGATGCTAATCCTCATTTAATCAGGGAATTTCATACTCAGACTCTTCAAAAATTGAATGTTTGGGTAGAAATTTTGGGCGACCATATCGTTGGACCATTTTTCATTGAAGATAATCTCAAAGGAAACACCTATTTAGAGTTATTGGGTGGTACAATTAATCATATGATAACAGAGTTGTGGGAAAGTGATAGATCGCCCCCCCCCCCAACTATTCTGTTGCTGTGCGGCAATTTTTGGATGACCATTTCCCGGAGCATTGGATTGGCAGAAAAGTTGTCGTCGAATGGCTACCAAAATTTCCGGATCTATCCTCTTTGGACTTTTTGCTGTGGGCCATTTAAAATCACGAGAGTTTATTATTTGCTAAAGCTTTTTTATTTGTAAATTGATCGAGACATCATTAACAATAGGTGTTGAGGTCGTGTGTAGTACATAAAAAATTTAAAAGAAACGGGGCATTTGTGTATAAATTACAACGCGTACGTTGGTTTGTGAACTTTTCGTTTTTCGACAATAATTCAATCTCAACCGATTTCTAAAAACGATGCATCACTGTATTCGCAACGAAAAGGGCTTTAAAATGATGGGTCACAAGTGAGGTAGTTGCATTTGAAATTTTTAAGTTGGGGTTGCTAGGGATTTGGGGGGATGGACATATCGAGTTGGCTTGACTGTACAAAAAGCTTCCCCCAAGAACAAAAATCGACGGGTCTCGGCGAATTTAGAAATATTTTTCAGTTTTATGATTGTAAGGGGTGGGGGGTCAATTTTCCGTTGAGAAACCCTGTATATACTTGTGTAAATAGTTGGAATACATAAAGACATTATTATTGAATTATGCTGGCTTTTACTTCATGGAAATTCATATTAACACTCAAAATTAAACAAATAGTTTCTAATTTCCACAAACTCATTTATTGAGTAACAATTGTTTCGACACACAGTGTTTTCTTCAGATTAAATCTTAAACTTTTTTTTTGTAACGTTGTATGTTAGTATAAGATTTAATCTGACGAAGACACTGTGTGTCGAAACAATTATTCAATGAATGAGTTTGTCGAGATTAGACACCATTTCGTTTCATTTTGAGACACATTACTTTGTTATTATTATTATTATTATTATTATTATTATTATTATTATTGTTATTATATATATACTTATGTATACTTCGAATCAATTAATTTATTGGTAGAATTTCCAAATGAAAAAAATTTAATACAATTATTATTCATATACAGGCCTCCCAATGTTAACGTCAAAAAGTTTTTAGCAGAATTCGAGAAAGCTTTAGAAACCAATAAGTCAAATGATGGACTAGTAATTGGTGACATAAATTTAAACCTACTAGATCACCAAAGTTCAATTGTGTGTGAATATGAATGTTTGCTTTCCGGTTTTGGGTACATAAACACCATCTACGACGTAACAAGAGAAGAAATTAGAGATAAAGATTTAAAAAGATCATTAATTGATCACATTTACATCAAATCAAAGTTTAAAAATATCAAATCAGCAGTTATAGGACATAAATTGGCTGATCATTACCCCATTACTATTTTCATGGAAGATGATGTATATACTAAATCGAAATGTATGAGCAACACAACAATTAACAAATTTAATCAATATAAAATTAATAAGCTGATAGCGGAATTTAATTGGTCATCTATAAGGCATATTGATATAAATTTGTATGTAAATAATTTAGTAACAACACTGAATGACATATACTCACGAAGCCGTTCAGAAATCAAAATAAACGATAGGTATAAAGATAAAAATAAAAATCCATGGATAACAAAGGTACTTTACTTAAAAATTAAGGAAAGAGATAGGCTTTACAAAAGGTGGAAATCTAATCCTAAAAAAAACAGAATACGAAAATAATTATAAAAGTTATCGAAATAAAATAAATAACGAAATTAGAGATGCGAAAAATAGCTACTTCAGATCAAGAATATGTAACACTACTAAAGCAAATATTTGGCAAGATATTAACTACATACTTACAAAAAAAAAGACGAAGAACGTTGACGACAAGATTTTAAATAATTTAGGTCACTCTCTCCCAAATAAAGAAATAGCAACAAATTTTGCCAAGACATTTAAGGATCAAATAATATATTTAATTACAAGATGTGATCATAATATAGACCCCGCATTACAGGAAAAAAATATAATATCAAGTTTGTACATTCCAAGGTGTACAGAAGCAACTGTTAATAAAATTATCAAGAGTCGTCTTGACTTAAAGAAATCTCCAGGTTATGACAACATTAGGACAATAGAGCTAAAAAACAATATAGAAATATTTAGTAGAATAATTTCAGAAATTTTAAATATATCAATTAAGAACGGTATTTTCCCTGAAATATTTAAAACCGCAATTACAAGGCCTATTTATAAAAAAGGAGATCCGATGCAATATTCCAATTATAGACCTATCAGCATACTACCTGTGATAGAGAAAATACTAGAAATATATGTAACAGAACACTTTAAGAATTACCTCACACAAAACAAAATCATACACCCTAACCAATATGGCTACCAAAAAGGGAAGAGCACTGAAACCCTGTTACTCAAATTCACGAATCATATTAATTCTCAATTGGACAAGAATAATTACACCGTTACTGTGTTTATAGACATGTCCAAAGCTTTTGACACAATAAAACCAGACTTACTGATCAAATGTTTGAAGAATGTGGGCGTAAAATCTAAGAAACTGTCATGGTTTGAGAGCTACTTAAGAAACAGGCAGTTTATGGTGAAAGTGGGCGACGAGTATAGTGATAAAACATTTCTGAAGTACGGGGTGCCTCAAGGTAGTAACCTTGGACCGCTGTTATTTATAATATACGTAAACGACATTTTTACAATCACAAATAAAACCAAGTGTTATATGTATGCCGATGATGGAGTGCTTTTTTATTCTCACAGAGATGCAGTTACTTGTATAAAGATCGTCCAAGATGAACTTAATATACTGGTGAAATGGGCACATAATAGAAACTTGTTTATAAACGAGGAAAAAACGGTCTCAATGATCTACTACACGCCGCACATGGTAAAAATTAAACACCTTGAGATTAAAATACACACGTGTTCGTGTTTGTCTCAATCTATATACTGTGATTGCAAAATTATACAAAGAGTGTATAACACAACCTATCTAGGAATTAAATTAGATCATAACTTAAAATACGATCATCACATAAACTATATACAATAAACTTAAAAAAATCGTAGGATGCTTGTATATACTAAGCAGAATGTTAGATATAAACACCATGATTACGGTATACAAATGTCTAGCGGAATCAATTCTTCGATATGGTGTATTAGTATGGGGAACGGCAGAAAAATGTCATATAAAAAAACTGGAAAACCTACAGCTGAAAATATTAAAATTAGTTTTAAAAGATCACCACTTAACAGCAAAACAGCTTCTGGAGAAATGTTACACACTTACACCCAGTGGGTATTGCAAGTTCTGGTACCTAATAAATTATCGCCAGGATAACGAATACAAAAAAAAACTGTGGAGCATACTTACACAACTCGTAGAAAACATTATTTAGAACCTCACTACTTCAATAGGTATGGACAAAGAACCTTGGAGTACATGGTACCACACTTGTTTAATACATTACCACAAACCATAGAAGATAGCACCTACAATATATACAAAAAAGAAGTAAAAAAATGGTTAATTTTATACGGCCATTGAGTTGATTTTTATTTTATTTAAAATCGTCATTAAGCAGTAAACATGCAACGTTTTTTTTTCTTTTTAGTCATAGTAATGGACAGTTTTTGAGTTAAATTATTATTCATTTATACGCAATGTATTTGTTTATTACATTTCATATTACCATAAAACACCAGATATGTAGATTTGTAGTTAAACTTGACATGATCTTTAAGATTTAACATGTAACTCTTCATATAAACTTCAATTTCACTTTTCTTTTTTTTTCCATGATGTAATATATAACACAATGATTGTACGAACTCTGAGCGTCATATTAGCTTTTAAGACAAATTTACTAAATTAGTTGTTCATTGTTAATGTTTAAAATAGGTACAAACAGAAAAGTCTACTGACTTCGTTTGACCTATAACTATGTAAATATTATGAAATAAATAAATTCAATTCAAATTCAATTCAAATTCAATTATTATTATTATTACTATTATTATTATTACTATTATTATTATTATTATTATTATATTGCAAAAATTTTAAAAGTTAATTATTATAAATTAAATTCAAAGTCCTATGTTTCTTTTTTTAGAAATTATTAACAATGATTGATTAAAGGTACCTGTTTCTATTTGATATGGATTAGTTGTTCTTTAAATTTTGATAGGTGATTTCATAATGTTCAAAGTGATCGTTTTTAAATTAACCTTAGATTTTCCTCGGAAAACCCCATTATATGCAGCAGTTCCTTTAAGAGTTCGTATTTTTTTGTATAATATTGAATTGTAGAGAAAAGTTATCTAAATCAACAAAAAACTAAAAGGCACTCGTTTCTGCTGGAATCATTAGTTTGAATCTTTTAGTGCTATTTTCTAGAAAATCCTGAAGACTAAAATATTGATGATAACAAATACATCATCCAAGTATTTAATCCAAACTCTAGAAAATGAAATGAATCTTGGGTGAGCAACCATTTTAGACAATACGGGATTGGATACCGTTAGTGGAATCCTTAGAGAGTCATCTTCAACTCTTTTACATTCTAATAATACAAATCTGGTTAAAGTAATCGTTTTAGAAAGAGGATCTTGGGTAATGACTGAATAAGAACCCAAATCTAACGCTGCTTGCACAGTACTCGTTATTCCGTGCGGGAATAAATCTTGCGGGGAAATATTTTAGTCGGCTATTAAGAGTATAGACGTCTTTCACATTGTACGGTTA
The DNA here is from genome assembly GCA_036346205.1 of Vesta saturnalis. NCBI lineage: Eukaryota > Metazoa > Arthropoda > Insecta > Coleoptera > Lampyridae > Vesta > Vesta saturnalis. The sequence continues at coordinate 563,330 of JARFJB010002039.1, forward strand.
TATCACAGGTATGATTTTTAGTCACATTGCAGCCCTCCAATGCCACTGTAGGGTGAACGATAGCCGTATCGTGTCTATTTTCAGTGGACTACATGACCAAATGCACGTGTTCATACTAGACGGTTCTAGCCTTGCGGAAAATACCCTACTGCGAGCACCTTCTCCGTCATGTTTCAGCTATTTTTCTTCGGGTTTCAACTGATCTATATATATATATATATATATATATATATATATATATATATATATATATATATATATAGATCAGTTGAAACCCAAGATAGACCGAATTGCAACAAAAAGTGCCTGGTAGGACGTATGTCTGGCATTGAAACCAGATTTAGAGTATCTTAGTGGTACGAAAAAAGCATTTGATATGTACTTATTAATAAATGTAACAGTTTAACAATACATACATATTAGGCCTATAACTTAACTGTAATAGCTGTTAAGCACCCTAGCCTAGTAGTGCAGTAACTTATTTTGAGTTTTGGTTAACGCATAGGTAATATAAAGACACCAATAACCTATAGACAAAACATCTCATTTCTCTTTTTGCAGATTAAATTTTTGATCATTTGCCACGATACACTTCCAACGTTTGGCATGATATATGTGCATAGCACACTTCTGATATTATATACTTTCAAGCCTCCTCTTGTGGTAGCGTCCCCAACCAAATCTCTCGAGTCCGATTGTTGTTGTGTCCGCAACAAGATATCGGTCTCTGTCACGTACATAGTTGTGCAATACGATGCATGCATTCACAATGAGTACGGCAAAATATGGCTGCAAATTGATAGGACGATGAAACACGCCATTTATTGCTAAGAATTCCAAAAGCACATTATACATATCTTCGTACTCTGCACAATCGATAGTTAAACTCTTTTGTCAATTGTAAGGTGTTTCCTCCAAAGGGTCTTAGTAAGTGCTTATGTGAACCAAGCGCTTCATCTCCAACAAAAAAGTATGGTATTGTAGGACTCTCTGTCCTTGGAAGGAGTCTTTATTCAGGTAATTGTTGAGTATTACTTACTATTGACTTCCATAAATTAGATTTCTTAAAAATTGAAGAGTCACACTCTTTACCATAGCTTCCTACATCAACATAGAGAAATTTGTACTTGGAGTCGACTACAGCCATTAGCACAATGGAGAAATAATCTTTGTAGTTAAAATACATAGATCCTGAGTTAAATGGACAAGTCAATCATATATGTTTACCGTCGACAGCGCCAAGACAGTGTGGGAATTGAGCAGTACTTTCAAAATCGGAAGCGATTGACATCCACCTATCACAAATTGGTTTTGGAATACACTCTTCTCGCATTATTGAGCAAATCGGTCTACAGACTTCGTGGACAACTGTCTTTTCAGTTGAAATTTCAACCTTCTAGTTGTAGTGTAAATCAGTAAACGTACAACCGCTGGGAAAATATCTGAAAAAAAAAGAAAATAAATTTATAACATTTATTAATTGATATTTCTACATCTTTACAGCTAAAGAAGTAATCAGGAGATAGACCAACCTCCGAGATTGTTATGCAAAATCGAAGAGAGAAGCCAAGGTTGTCAAAAAAAGTGGGTCATAGGCAAAAAAAAACGAAAAAAGTACGTGTATTCAGATCAACTGCAGTTTTTAAATAATATATGCGATGATTACCATACGATTGATGACATGATGTCCGAAATTGTGGAAGATATGGACAACACCCTCGAAGAAGATGTGGAGCCTCGAGGTACCGATGAAATTGCCCTTCTTCCTAATACTAATAATACTACTGATACTACTATAAAGAATAATACTACTGCTGTGTACGAGTCTTCAAGTCAGACAAGAACCAGTAAACACAAGAAAACAGATGAAGTTGAATTAAAACTCCTTAAATCTCTGGAGCTTTGCAGTATATTGTCTTTTCTGCAAAGCTTGATGCCTCACTCGAATCATTATACAGACGGAGAATTTGTTCAGTTTCAAATTGGAGTGCTAAACGTTATAAAAAATATAAACAAAAGGAAGGAAGCGACACCTCATCCCCAAACAAACTACTCGTCTCACATGCCCCTTATCATTCAGCGTTTTCGTACATGCCTCAGCCACCTCCTGTTATTCACCATCAATCATTGTTACCGGCTCAACAACCCCAATATCCCCCTGAACAAAATGCACATCAGAGTTCAAATACTTTTGACCAACATCACGATCCACCTCTTCATCATCTATATCAACCTCAAAGTCCAGCAACACCAGTGAACAATCCACCACGCATTAATCGTACACAATCAACAAAAGAATCACACTCAACAATACAACTCCTGCAGACTTTTTGCTACAGTGACTCTTCAACTGAGAATTTGGCAAGTCCGACTACACCTTCAGGCGAATCCACCCATTCAGATCAAATTGACTTTGGGACATCATGAGGAATATATTTTTTTTAATTACGCAATTTCCTCTATGTATGAGAACTTGATTATTATGCCTATACTTTTCATTCTCTCACACATTGTAAATTTAATATGTATTGATAATTAAATCATTAAACTTACCATTTCTGATTGATGCAAGTGCTTTATTAGTCGCCCTTTAATACCAACTATTCCAAATACTTCTTTTTGTTAGAAAGCCTACTTCGTACTACATCGTTAAAAATTTTACGTTTTGTTGCATATTTCAGTAAAACATTTGAAAAAATTGAGTATTAATGAAAAAATAAAAACATGCAAACGTACAATTATTAAACTTGTTTATCAATAAAAAACAACAGTACGGTGATAAAAAAACAGTCGGTGTAGATACTTACCTTAAAGTTATAGCTAGAATTTCAATCGGTTGTCTACAATTTCTGAATTGTGTGTTTTGCTGTTGAAGGACATTCTGCAGTTTGCCGTGCAGTTCGTCAAAGGAATCAGCTGACATACGACAGTAGTTGAAAAACTTCCGGTCATCGTTACTCAGATCTTCAAATAAAGTGTAGAACAACCCCACTTCCTCACGTCTCTGGTTAGTAGGATGCATCCAATTGAGGTGTCTTTTCCGACGTCGATACAGTAACCAAGCTATAATTTGTACCCGAGTCAAACTGACAATCTTTCCACAAAACTGTAGAAAATAATGTTTTTGTAGGTTACAACGGTTAAAATCGTATAGTGAGAAAACAACTACACCACGATACAAACTTGTGCGACTTTTGGTCGTGCGGATGAAAACGTGTAATGTGCAAGAAGTCTAAGAGTTGCTTGACTGAAACTATATATACTATATTTCACATAAAATACTCTTAAAACAAAGCCTGCTGACCCCTCGCTAAACCTATTCGATATTTAATCAGCATAAAGGAAAAAAAAGCATAAAAAACGTAAAAAAAAGCTTTGTCAATTGCTAATTCGTGTAATAAATAAAAAGAATTTCGGAAATTCTGTTGTACTAACAGAATGTTCGTCATTATTAATATAATTGTTCACAAAGCGTAAAATACTTTTGATGTGAAATCCGACTAACGCGGCTAATGATGATTCAGTAATTGAAATACGTCACTCAGTAATTGCTGGAGACCGGTACCACATAAAATAATACCTATTTTCAATCCTTTGTTAATAATTGGTTTTTTCCCACATCAATAAGTTGGACGTTGCATCATCGTATGTGAAAATTAAAAATAAGCATTTATCTTTGAGAGTATAATTACAACGAGCCGTTACGTACAAACGGCAAAGGAACATGCAAATGAAGTAGCCGCAATTCCCCTGAGAAATTAAAGCTGTATGTAGACTTTGCAGCAGATAATTTTGTTACCACACATTTAAATTTAAATTTTGTCCTAATATACAAAAAAAAAACTTGTTACTACGTTTTTAATGAACATTTTACATTTTTGTCATTTGGCAGCTATTAGACTTAGTAAAAAGAGCTCAAAGTGAATTTTTTTCTAACTCCATTAAGAGGGAATATTATCATCTACATGAGCTACGTGTTGCTTATATTACTCGCAGTTTATCCATTCTAAAGTCTGTCACAAAACCATTTGGTGAACCATACTTTCTCAATTTAATATCAACGCCGTCCTAAATCAATTCACGACCTAGACTTACAGGCAACAGCCAGCGATTAATATAGCTTTATTTTATTTCCATATCAGTTGCTGTCTGTTTTACACATATTGTTCACTTTAGAGTCCCCAAATATTAGGGCTAGCTTATCTACTGGGGTAGAGTCAGGATATGTATTTCTCTCTCTCTCTCTCTCTCTCTCTCTCTGTTTTGCCAAATTTGGCAGTGATGAAATAGATATATTTTATGCACGATGATTGCATTATAGTATGATAATTATAACCAAATTTCTTTGCTGTAACTGTGTTTTTATAGCCCGCGGACATCATTATGGTCCAACGGACTGTTAATGTGAAACTTAAAAAATTGAAAACATCAAGCACAAACTATTCCATTAAAAAATAGTAAAAAATTTACTATAGTTAGTCACGTTTATGCTAGGTGATACACTTCTTCAATTTGTTTCATCAATAACTCAATTATTGCGTTTAAAACGTCAAATGAATTATCAATCTCATGAATACTTTTGTACTCGTTTTCATTGTAACGAACCAATACCTACCTTCATAAATGAGAAATGTATTTCTTCCAAAAACAATTAACGTTATAATTCATTTTAAATATTCAATATATTATCGCGCAAGCAATTTTGTATGCATTGCGGGCATAACTGGTTTTTATCTTCCTACGCGCGCTTTCCTAGTCCTCCCGCTAGCGCGCTCGAAATAGCGTCAGGAACCAAAAAACCTTCATTATGCCTTTAATACATAAATATCCATTAAACTTTCTAATCTAATGTTCTAAGCGAACTTTTTAGGTTAGAATTTCTGGTTAAAAAATGCATAGACGTCACAGTAAAAGTGGCAATAGCTTTAAGTGAGTCTTTTGTATTTATTCCATCTTAAAATAGGATAGGGCAAGCGTTAGGCTATAATTTTAGGTACCTACTAATAACTTGTGAAAAACAACATTAAAATAATTTTTATATATAATAATGTGTTTATTTCACTTTCTTAAATCTTTATTAATAAGATGTTAATAGTACATTAGATAACATTTGTTGGTCGAGGGCTTTAGCCCGAGACCAACAACTATTCTAGGGATTAAGGAACTTCAATCCCGTGGTATCTACACTATTTTTTGCAGTTCGTGGAATAATAATAGAAATAATTATATTATTTTCTGAAAATTAAAATATTACATCTATGATAAATTTAAATTATTAGAAAAGTCACTTTGACAAAGAAGCTACACTATTCAAGGCTAATGAAATTTATTAATTATTTTTGAAATCCCAGATGTTTCAATGCTATAACAACGAGTAAATAAATAATAAACAACATTCGCCATTGTGAAAACTTGGTCTGTTGACCACGCGTAGTTGCGAAAATGGATGAGTTTGATATCGAAGCAGCGGCTGAAGAGGCTGTTAACCAACTATTGCCCTCAAAATCCAGAAAAGTGTATGAAAAATCTTATGAAGATTTTGTAACATGGTGCCGTCAAAAGAAGATGCAAAATCACACCAATGAAAATGTCTTTTTATCATATTTCAATGAAAAAAGCAAAACTGTACGTGCTTCCACCTTGTGGACGAATTATTCCATGGTGAAATCAATGGTAATGGTGAAAAGTAATATTGACATATCCCAATATCCGAAATTAAAAGCTTTTCTGAAAAGAAAAAATGACTGCTATAAGCCAAAGTAGTCAAAAGTTCTTACTGATGAACAAATCGATCAATACTTAATTCAAGCTCCAGACGACGATTTTTTAATGGTTAAGGTGAGTAATATAACGTCTATAAATTTTTTGATAGATATTTTGACACTGTGTTCAATTTTGAAGTTGCACTGATCATGGGTGTCGCAGGAGCGTGTAGAGGAAACGAATTAGTTGAATTATCAATCCACAATGTTACAGATTTGGGTTACTCTATCTTAGTTAATATAAAAAATACAAACAACAATATTGACCGAGTATTCGTTGTTCAGAATTCAGTGAATAACCCAGTCGATTTTATAAAACTGTGCAGAAATTACATTGCTTTAAGAAAACCTGACACAAACCATTCACGATTTTTTGTCCAAAATAAAGACCAGAGATGTTCAGCTCAACCCATTGGAAAAAATACCTTTGGAAAACTACCCCAAAGAATTACAACTCCTTTGAAACTTCCTGAACCCTCTTTATACACCGGTCATTGTTTTCGACGCACGTCGGCGTCTTTATTAGCCAATACTAAGCAAATGTCGACGTTCTCAAAAGACACGGAGGTTGGAAGCCATCTTCAGTGGCTGAGGAATATGTTGAAAGCTCTATAAATAACAAAAAAATGAAAGCAGAAAAAATTTTTGGGCATGAAAATGAAAAAAAAATTGATTCAGAAAACCAAACAAACACTATCAATGCATCTATCGTTTCAACATCATTCAATAATGTTCTTAATTCTAAGGACAACGATTTTGGTAAATTTTTTAACTTTAATAACTGTACAAATGTAAATATATCCGTAAATGTTAATCAAAAGTAGATGTTATCTTAAATGTTAATTGCTGATTTTTATTAATAAAATTATTATTTAGTAGAGTTAATGATTTATTTTTTGATCCTCTGAGGATTAAATTATTTTTTAATCCCTAGAGATTAAAAATAACACTTCAGTCCCCGAAATGGGGGACCAAATAGTACTTTTAATCCACGAAGTGCAAAAAAATAATAGCTGTATGTTTTAGTTTTAATAGTCAGATAATGGAATATTTCGGGTAGTATTTCTGGCATAAACGTTATATGTTTTAATTTACATAAGTAAATATTTTTATTTAAAGGATAATTATAAACCGCCAGCAAACTAAAGTTCCAATTGCTGTTGAGTGTACCTACAAGTTTGGTCTCCCAATAATATATTCTTTCTACGTTCATTTAAAAACGAATACTTGTTGCATCATTTTTGATATAAAAAGTAATAGTTTAGTGCACTAGTGCAATACAAATTTTATTATACGCTACGCATGCGCACTAAACCGATTTAAAAGGTACTACTGTAAATGTACAAACGTCAGTAAAACATGGATTAACAAGAGAACTAAACTTCAATTGAACAGATGCTAAATATTTTAGGTTATTATGTTTATGATTTACTTTTTTTGAGTTGCTATTGTTTAGTCAGGTGAAAACTTTCATTTTCACCCATGACCCCCTTTTAGGGATATGTAGTTGCTGATTCTGTAGCCAAATCCAATCTTTTTAAGGATTTATTTGCATCAAACTGGTATCTTAATGATTCTCTTCCCTATACACTATGAAACCAATTCATTTTCGGTATTAGCTCCAACAATCGATTATCACTAGATTCGATCTCAATAAGACGACTGGCCCAGACGGTATCCCAGCTAATGTCTTAAAGAAATGTTCCTCCGAACTATTACCAGTCCTATCTAAGCTCTGTTCAATCTTCATGTCTTTTGGGAAATTTCCTTCATCATGCAAGTTAGCAAAAGTTCAACTTATTCCCAAAAAAAATCGATAAAACCGAACCCTCCAACCACCGATCAATTGCGATCACTCCCATTTTGTTTAAAATTATGGCAAACGCCATCAATCAGCAACTGCTCTCTTTCCTTGAAACTAAAAAACTCATTAGAGACCACAAATACGGCTTTAGGCCGAGTCGTTCAACAGTTGATCTTCTTTCATCCGTGACCAAGGTTTGGAACAATACATTAGAACAATCCGGTGAAACAGTTATAGCTACTTTATATATTTCAAAAGCATTGGACAAATGTTGGCATGTGTTTACTTGCCAAACTCACGTCGTTGGGTTAAATGATGCCCTCATCAGCTGGGTTTCTAGTTTCCTTGAAAAAGGACGAATACGTATCGTAGGTAATGGCTTCTTTTCAAAAGAAGCCGCCATTATAGCGGGCGCGCCACAGGGATCAGTTATTATGTCTACAATTTTTTTGCAATACATAAATGATCTTATTTCTTCAACGACTAACCCAGTCCATTGTTTTGTTGACGACAGCATTCTTCATTTCAGTTCACCCCAGTCTACTCATAAGATAAGACACATATCTCAAATCAACACATTAATGCTTAAATGGCAATTCCAATTAATCAATACTCAGGTTGCCTTGTGTCCGCCAAAAAAGATCGATCATTTCCTGTTATAAATAGGTATGGATCAGATCTTAAGTGTCCAGCCTCTACTACTGTGTTGGGAATGACTGCATCTTCAACTCATGTATTGACCATTTTCTGTCAGATACTAGTGCAGCTGCTCATAAAATAGACCTTTTGTACGATCAACGATATCGAGGGCGTATTAGGGAGCACCAACCCAGATGTGGGAATTATATTCTAAATGAGGTCGAATTTGGGACTTACAGAAAGAGTTGTGGGGGTAAAGTACTGCTTAAATCTGTTGATCGTATTAAAAAAAACGATTAGGCTTATGATTGATTCGTCCTTAACTTCTGACAGTAGAGTCCCTCCAGAATAGAGGAATCCTTTCAGTTTTTTCTTTGTATTATCGTTATTACAATGGCTATTGCGCTGCTCATGTCATGCCACTTTTGCTAGGAATACCAGGTTCGCTCAGTTACATCATCAATACGCAGTATAAATTTGCACTTGTACCAAACGGGTTCAATATACATTTTTCTACACTACTTCTAAATACTGGAATGATTGCACTGGTTTCTATTTTCCTCTCACTTGTGATATGAATGAAAAAGGTACCAGGTACCAGTTCACAGTCATCTCTTGGCAATTCAGTATCCAGTATCCATCCTTCAAAGTGTTCCTGGGTGCTTTAACACGCTAAGCCAAATTTATCCTGTCCAGGACCACAATTATTTGAAAGAAATGCGCCCTCTATCGCTACATTTTAGTTTTTTTACCGGAATTCGAATACAGTTAACAAGCTTGTTTCTTGGCTCTTTATTAAATGTTATTCTGGAAAGTTAAGTAAATAAAAAGGGTGCGGATGTAGAAATGGTTTTGTAAAAATGAAAATACCCCACCAGAAATTAGCGCACTTACAAATGACGCATATTTTAATTTAATATCCAACAAAATACGTTAACAATAATTAAACATCTATTACATTATTAAATAAATACCTGGTAAAACCGTTTATTTTAACGTTTTGTATGAAAAACTATTGTATGCAAAGTTTTCATTGCTCTCGACGTGTTATCCAACTCGGCCTAAGGGTCTCGTTGTGCAAAGGCATGCCGCATGCAGTATACACTTCCTTTTTGCACTTCTAATGAGGTAACTTTTATCTCTTGGTATTTGCCGTATTGGTAAGATATTTTTAAATGGCCCAATATTTCATAATTAAAAGCATTCACTGGTACTTTAAATTCAAAATCAGCACTATTATAAGTGGTGGGTATCTTTAGTGTTTACTAGATTCCATAAATCTCTAAAATATAATGTGGCAGTATGGATCTTTCAATTTAGTCTTACAAGAATTTAATGTCTGGATTTTCTAGTGGGAAACGTAGCATTTTCGTTCAAATTCTTACATTCCTTTGCGAAACAACCATTCTTTATAAATAAGGTTGTTCTAGTAATGAACAAATAACCATTCCAAAAATACTAAAAATTGCTGATTTGGTGTCCATACTCACTATAACACATACACCAGCCGTAATATTTAGGGATTTTAGTTCAGTCCACATGGATTAAAACGGTCATAATTTATGCAACAGTTTAGTAATCAATTTGGACGAATTTGCCATCTAAATGGACAGATTCAAATAATATAAATATCCACCTACTAAACATAATTTAAGAAATGTTATGCCGAATTAATGGCGGTTATTACGAATATACTGTATAAATTTTAATCGCTCTTTTACTGGCACGAATGTCTCAACTCTGCACAAAAACTCACCGAGTGTTACTGGCATCTACCAGTTTTGCACAAGTTTGAATAGAAGTGGACTTATTTTGTGCAATGTGTCGCTTCCTTCTAGTTGAGCTACATTGTCAGCAAAATCCCAGTTCTTCCACTTGTAATTGACACCTATTCCTTGGCATTACACGAAAAAGGTCATTTTTATAAATCGTGTGCTTAAACCAGTGGACGAACCTTGAAAAGAAAGATGACTCCCATCCACTTGATACATTTTCCATATCATCATGGTTTCTATCTTTCCATTGTTTAATGTGAGATATCTGACCTTTATGCTTATTCCTCTTCTGAACTATTTTCAGAGACGAGTAATTAATATATTGGGTTATCATAATGTAAGGGATATATTTTAACTTAAATATATTTTTAACAAAATCAAATTAATTACAAAAAGTAAATGGAATCTAGTTTCTCGTGTAATGGTATTTTAGTGTATCTATGGAAAACAAAAGAATTGTCGTGACAGCTATTGATACAAGTGTCAAACGAAAGTATAGTAATTAAGAGAATTGCTCTGAAAATAGAACTCGCGTAAACGTAAATTGTAACGATTTGAACATGGATCTGCAAACAAGAATTGCTTTAGTGCAATGTTATTATGAATGCGGTAAAAATTACACTGCTGGATTACGAAGATTTCGTACAAAAATGGGTTTGTGAGAAGGGCCGTGCCAAATGAAGGCGTACCGTACTTTCATTAGCAAATTTGAAAGAATAGAGTCCGCAGTTGACCTTCCGAGATCAGGAATACCAAGGATGAATGATGTCCAAGTTGCAAAAGTTCTTCAGGAAAATCAAAACGTAGCCAATACTAATCCGCTAGGAAACAGCAGTATGAATGTGATACCAAAACGATTGCAAATGCTATACACCACGGTTTGAAAAATTTTACGAAAAATCCTAGGAATGTATCCCTATAAGCTGCAACTGATGTTTGAATTAAAGGAAGCAGATTTGGCTCTTAGGTACAATTTTTCTTTGCAAACACTGGCTCAGATGGAAATTGAACCTGAATGGTTATCCCGTATTTTATGGGACAGATGAGGCCCATTTCTCTCTTAATGGTGAGTGAATACTCAAAACTGTCAAATATGGTCAACAGAAAATCCACAAGAAATCGTTCAGCAAGGTCTTCTTGACAAAAAAGTCACCGTTTGGTGCGGTTTCACAGCTAATTTCATCATTGGTCCATACTTTTTCGGGGAAATTCGGAATGGGGAAGCCGTATCCATAATTTTTACTGGTAAAGGATACCTGCAAAAAATGTTAAGGGATTATGCAATTCCTCAGTTGCAAGACGAGTACGAAGGAATTGAAAACATAATTTTTACGCAGGAGCACCTCCGTATATTTACCGACCAGTTAAAGAATTGTTAACTGGGGTTTCTCAAGATCGTGTTATAAGCAGACATTTTGCAATTTTATGGCCGCCAAGGTCGTCTGATATTAACCTAGCGCATTACTGGCTGTGGGGTTATCTAAAAGATTTGGTGTTTAAAACACGTCCAACAACGCTGGAGGAATTAAAAGACAGTATTATGGAGCATATACTTGAAATTCAATCAGAAATTTTGCATAGTGCTGTATACAGTTTGGAAGAAAGGTTGGTAGTAGTGGTTAAGGGCCGGTTCTGCACCAATTCAAGGTCACTCGCCCTCTGGTGGTAAGAAATGTAAGCTTTTGGATCTCTTCCAGGTCAAACTTTTGGCGGGAAATTTAAATTTTTGAAACTCGCTAAAAATAGATATTGCAATGTCACCATCCTCATCATATTACAAGGTCACTCTGCGGTCAAACGTTTTGGCGGGAAATTTGTATGTCAAGGTCAAAAACTAGAAATAGAAATTGCAATGTCATCATCATATTACAATTCTTAGAAGTCTAAAAATAGAGTGGTCAAGGTCAAAAATTATTGACCTGTGGGGGTATCGTATGACATTTCTTAGAAGTATAAAAATATAAAATTCATGGAAACAAGAAGAATGCGAGTTGTTGTCTATCCTAAAAGGTAGACTAAGGTCAAATGGTGCTTATATTGACTAAATTGAGTCAAGGTGAAATAATTTACTAAACTAAAAGTAGGTGTATATTTAACCAGTTTAAACATGTGGTCATAGGTACTTAAGTCAAGGACACATTTTTGTGATATAAACCACAGCGAGGTGTGTTGAGATCAGTGAGTTAGCAACTTGTAATTGTTAAACATGGAATTAGCAGGGTTAAACCAAAACACCCATTGCAAACTTTTTAAAAGTGCACGTGACCTCGAGATATCAAAAAGGTATAAAGTGATTAATGTGGCAGCAATTAATACTAAGTATGGTGAACGTGTAGTGATAGAAACGGATAATTTTAAATGTAAAAACGCTTTTATGAGTATTTGCAAGAAGAAAATCGAATGGAAGGATTTAAAACGCAGTTAAACACGAGGGATGTCTTCGTGAGTAGTTTGGGTGCAGTCGGGAAAACAACAAACATAACATTTTGCTTTTAATAGCAGTGCTACAACCCCACGCACATGATTTAACTAAAATCATTTTTTAAACAGCGTTTAGTCCTAGTGCAATTGCAAGCAAGTACAGTCGTTATAATGCAAGCAGCAATAACATCATTTCTGAAACGATCCAAACTCAGAAGTTCACCGTTATATATGGATGCCCACATAGTTGCAGTAACAATATGAATGTCAATTTTACCTTGTGTTGTTGGTGCTGTCAAAATAGTGATGGTTGCAATACAAGTAAAAATGAAGAGAAACATGATGAAGGTTATTCTTCTAACACAGACAGGTAGTCATATGATTTATCTTAAGTGTATAAACAAGCAGATAATGAATACTTAATCGATTGTATTTATTATAAACTATCGAACGATACTCATCATGTGAAACATATGGAAATTGGATACAGTGCACACCTCAACCTTGTACCAGTAGTGCACTTCGGTGTAGGAACTGTGATCAAAGCAATAATGTAGTGTTGAATATGAAGGAATGGGATGAGCTAAGATGGCATTCATATGTAGAATTACAATTTTTCCGATCCCAAGAAATTGAAAATAAAATTGATTGGTCAAATTTTAACGAGGACGAAGATATAACCTATGATCAACATTATCTCTATCTAGTAATCTTCGTATTTATTACAATTGGGAATTGATTAAAGGATATGACAGAATTTTGAAAACTGTTATAATAGAAAACTACAACTGCTGTTCTTGCACATTCAATTCACATGGTATAGAAGAACTATTCAATTTAAAGGAGATAATAAGCTGTAGATTGGAATATCTTGAATCTTACAATCTAATGTGTTATTATCAAAGGTTCATACAAGTTGTTGACTACCGTCGTTTTCGCGAGAAAGAATTCCGTGGTGGTGAAGATGACATTTATAAAGACATTGATGATGTTATAAATGCTAAGTATAATATTAATTCACATAACACTGTATGTTTAATGGAAATATTGTATTGTCGTCCTGCTTATCTGATGTATAGCATTTACTGAATAAAGAAATAACTATGATTTGTTTTTCTCAATTTAGGTATAAATACCCCGTTTTATCCATCCAGGTAAACAATGTTAGTTAAGAAGCGAAAGAGTGCAGGTGGTGGTGGTTTAGTGAATGCTCTAATCAATAAACTTCCGTTTCAATTGCACTTACCTGGTTACCAGTATTGCGGTCCTGGTACAAAGTTAGAAAAACGACTCGCACGCGGTGACCCCGGTATTAATCAATTATATGCTCAGTGCAAACTTCACGATATCAGTTACAGAGATTACAGAGATTTAGATAGTAGACATAAAGCGGATAACATTTTACAAAAAAAAGCTTGGGAACGCTTTAAATCATCAGACGCAACATTAGGTGAACGAACTGCAGCTTTAGCAGTCAGTACCGCCATGAAAGCAAAGAGAAAATTAGGAATAGGGTGTAAACGTCGATCTAATCTGAAGAAGAAGAAAAAATGCAATGGCGGAAATTGATTGCATTTACGAAAAACAATAGCTAAAAAAATTCAAATTGGTTAATTACAATTCTTGAAGCAGTAATATCCACGCTCCATCGAAAATTGTAAATTTGGAGTCCTAATCAAACTAAATTAAAAAACAAGTCATGTTTTAAGTGCTGTTTGTTGCTTCAAAATTGAATTGGTTAATTTAAGGACCGTCTTGATACATTTATACATGAAATGGATAAATTGCATGCGTGTGTTTCTTCTAAGCTTACGTAAGTACAAAAAGCTGTGTTTTAAGTGCTCTTTGTTGTTTCAAAATGGAATTGGTTAATTTAAGTGTCATTTTTCATGTTTCGATAAATTTGTACACGAAATTGATAAATTTCCACTTATAAAACACAACTGCATTGAAAATAAATTTTTTTTTTTTCTGAGAATTAGGTGCAAATTTTAAATTTTCAGGAGCGCATCTTTTATAGGACTTTATCTACACCCTGAGAAAACGGACGTCCACATCGAGTCGTCTTTTATCTCTTTCCATAGATATGCACATATATTTTTACTTACATCACACACCTTCACACGTCTATCGTTTACACAACAATAATTGCAATTATACATTCCATTCTAGTACAATACTTGTATTTCAAGTTAAATATAATATTACAAATCATACTGATAATACTATACGGGTAATGCATTTTGCAATTGCATGTTTTTTACTCATTACGAGTACAATCCATTTAAAATGGGTTGTAATTGCGCATATAAGTGTAAAATGTCCAAATATACATTGTGAGAGTTAGTATTATTTTATTTCATAAAAAAATCGTCAGAATCTATTTTAGAAAAAAAACATAAATACTTTACAAATATGTTAAACATTTATTATACTATATCACATTTCCTACTGATACTCAATTAATTTGGAAAATATTAAAAGTGTACGTTTTATATCGAATAGTGATCTGTAATATTTCACAGCTAAGGAAGGCTTTCTTTAATAAAAAAAAAAACGTTAGAATTTTTTAGATGAACAACATATTACAAATATTTCCGAAATAAATAAAGGATTTTATTACTCACTTAAACACTACACCATATTAATACCAAATATGTCTAAATGTTTCAAACTCGAAGCTACCTCGTTCTTCTATTTATTTCATACACCCCTAAATCTACCTTTAAATCTTTAATTTTTCGTATCAACACCTCCAACCTCTTCTTCCGCTCAACAATAGTTAATACTTGTTCTTTTCTTGAGCTTCTTATCTTGCATACTATCATGTTCGTCATTTCTGCTAATACTTAATCGTGCGCACCCAAGTAAACCTTTTATTATAAATCCGCATCCTTCAAAACCACTAACCTAGACAAAAATTTCTTCTTCTTTCCATGAATTTATTCTATTTTTACACTTCTAAGAAATGTCATACGATACCCCCACAGGTCAATAATCTTTGACCTTGACCACTCTATTTTTAAACTTGTAATATGATGATGATATTACAATTTCTATTTTTAGCTTTTGACCTTGACATACAAATTTCCCGTCAAAAGTTTGACCTTGAAGAGATCCAAAAGCTTAGATTTCTCACCACCAGAGGACGAGTGACCTTGAATTGGTCCAGAACCGGCCCTTAACCACTACTGTTGGTAATTTTGCAACAACAAAATGGAGGCCATTTCAAACAATTGCGGTAACCAGTGTTTGATATCAGAAAGCCCATTATATAAGCAGCAAAATTCCTTTTACCTTTTGTTATTAATTTTGTTTGTTAAAAATATATAATTGAAATATGTCCCTTACTTTATGATAACCCGTTATGTCATCAGAAATGAAAGGCTTATGGAAGACTACTCAAGTGTTCTGATGATTGTCATCCAATGAAGTATGAATTCCCGTGTTTTCTGAAAATACAATAAGGTTACTATTTGGTGAATCATCATCACATAGGTTATTTTCAGAGTATGGTACATTACCATCAATAATATAATAATCCACTGCCAACGGGTTGCGCCGGTGACGCTCAAGAACACTGGCCTATCGTCAATATCTCTTATTTTGTGTGGGATGTTAGGAGATCGAAGCAATCGTTGTAGCTTTCTTTAGTTCAGCAGCTTCAACTAAATTATCCGAATCCGAATTACTGTGTGGCTCATAATCAGACACGTCTGGGAAAAAAATCCGATTCGTCCATTATTTACTATTCCATAACTTAAAAACCGCCTCCTGACTCTTGTAGTGTGATATTTTGGTAGCTTTAGCACTACTAATCAATAGGCACGCACTGTAAAGATTACCGTATTATTACGAAAACCCCTAAATTAATTATTATGGTTCACACACTTTTCTTATTATATATATATATATATATATATATATATATATATATATATATATATATATATATATATATATATATATATATATATCAGGGTGGTCCGAATTTTATGCTCATAACTTCGAGGGCGTATTCTACTTTAAAAAATAATATAAGTTTTGATATAAACATATATCCAAAAATCCTTCGTTTCCAAGATACAGGGTATCAAAGTTTTTTAAAATTTGTCGATTTTTTTTAATAGCTTCCACAGTTTTTCAGATATTGATTTGAAATTTGGTAAAGTTATTACCTTATCAAGAAGCATTAATTTGAGTATTTTAAATTTTTTTAAATTCTACAGGGTGGTCCATTTTTGGGGGTTTCGGTACCTTAATCCCCACACATTTTTTAGTGGTACGCCCCTTGAGTATTGATTGCAGATGATTGTGTTTATTGATTTTTTTTCGTAAAGTGCACGATTTTCAAGATTTTTTAACTTTAATAAACGAAACTTCAAACACCAATTATTTAATTAACTACAATAAATATGTACATACATATTATTTAAAATTTTATAAATTTTGTTCAAAATGAAATCCATTTGAATTAATGCACATTTGGCAACGACGATATGTTGAGTTTACAGCATCGAATATATAATGTGGTCTATTGCGCAGGGTCTCACATGCTTCCTCGATCCTCGCATGTAGCTGCTCTTCTGTATCAACCGGAGTAGCATACACTACGTCTTTAAGATACCCCACACAAAAAAGTCGAGAACGGTCAAATCGGGAGACCTAGACGGCCAGGCGGCTAGCCCTATTGCTGGTACATGGTCCCCATCTCTTCCTAACCGTCCTATCCACTTTTGCGGAAAATTTATATCGCACCATTCGCGTACGTTTCTTCCAAAATGTGCTGGTGCACCATCCATTTGTAGCCAAGCGTCGTACCTTAAATCTAGCGGAACATTTTCCAAACAAATGGCAAATCATTTTCAAGAAAATTCAAAAATACTTGTGAATTTACCCGGGGGGGAAGGAAAAATGGACCACACAAGATATTATCAATGACTCCCAACCATACATTTAAGCTAAATTCGGTCTGGAAGGACCGCGGCCTCATCCGTCCACAATATTTTCCGTAAAAATGGGTTGTCTCTTTCAACCGATCTTTATAAATCCAGTTGCAAAATTCAATTCGTCTTGCAACATCTCCAGGCCTTAGATGTTGCACGGGTTGTAAGTGAAATGATTTTCTGTTATTCTTATGCAATGTTCGTAAAACTTTACTTTTGGATACCCGTAGGTTTTGAGCATTCAGTTGTCTTGCAGCAGCACGAGAACTTAAGCGATCATTATTGTTAAACAAACGCAATATTTCAGGTCTATGTCTGTCATTCCGTATATCATGACCTCTTACGTTTTTTTTTAAACCACCTTCTCTAAATGGACGATGTACCTCCCTGAACACTTTTATGTCAGGTTGTCTTCTATTTGGAAATCTCCGACAATATTCCCTAACCGCTTCAGAAGAATTTCCATTAGTGAAACCGTAAATAAAATGTATGTCCGCATATTCGGCGTTTGTAAACACATTAGGCATTTTAAAAAACACGTAAACACTTAAATAAATTCGACTGAATTGTTTACACGCAAACGCAATTAAACTTTATTTACGTTTTAAGTTGTCAAAAATGTCAGATATCAAATGATTGCTATGCTTCATAACCTACTCTAGTTATCTTCGCAGATTTACTGGCAGGGTTTCAGAACCTCTTTTCCCCCCAAACTTCTTCGGGGTGAGACACTGACTTAAAAAAAAACATGGTATGTCAATTACATTTAAACAATTCTTCATAACTTACATTTGTTCGAGAAACGCATTGTTTTTGAGAAAAATGCGAAAAACCGGTAAACTAAAATTCCTATGTTTTTGAACAGTTTTTCTCATTTATCGTGCACTTTACGAAAAAAACTCAAGAGACAAAATTTTTTCTAAATCGAATAAGAAATCAAAATACACCAGGGGCGTACCACAAAAAAGTTTGTGGGGAATTAAGGTACCGACACCCCAAAAATGGACCACCCTGTAGAAGTAAAAAAAATTTTAGATACTCAAATTAATGCTTCTTGATAAGGTAATAACTTTACCAAATTTCAAATCAATATCTGAAAAACTGTGGAAGCTATTAAAAAAAATCGAAAAATTTTACAAAACTTTGACACCCTGTATCTTGGAAATGAATGATTTTTGGATATATGTTTATATCGAAAACTTATATTATTTTTTAAAGTAGAATACGCCCTCGAAGTTATGAGCATAAAATTCGGACCACCAGGTATATATATACAGGGTGTCCAGTTTAAGATGAAGTGCATGGGGATATTGGAAACCGTTAGAGATACAAAGATGGTTAAATGGAGAAAAAGTTGCGTCATTATATGCCCAAGAAGTAACCATGGTTACATGTCAAAAAATCCCTTCCATTTACTAGACACAGGGTGATAACTGAAAATATGTGTTTCTTGCAAGAGATACATCCACGATTTTTGCAGGATGGGGGTAACAGGTAGCGAGGATTTCAAAAATGATTTTGAAAAAAATCTAGGCCTACTAAATTTTGAGATAATGCACGCAACTTTCGATTTTCTTATGGACGCCATATTGTATTTTTGCATTTTTGAATTCTTCATAAAAAATGCTTTTCAACCATATATCATATGTTTATAATCTGCCAATCAGAAAGTGTCAAATTACACAATTAAATTTATATCAAAGCAACCTTGACATATTATGTATTTTAATTAAATGGAAATTAATCTACAAATTAAACTAACTATTGAGAACAATATTATTGATTATTAACATAAATCATAATAATAAAAGTGACAAAAAACAACAAAAAATAAAATTTAATATTATACTGAATTTTACTATTAATTAATCAAATGCTCGAATAAACCTCCATTCTCCTGCAAACACCATCTGCATCGAGTTAGCACTGCATCACAAGAGTTCCTTATCATCTCCGGGGTAAATTTATTAACAGCTTCGATAACTGCATCACGTAATTCGTCCTCATTGTTATACGACTTTGAATAAACTTCGTTTTTTAAATAGCCCCACACAAAGAAATCAGATGGTGTTTGCAGGAGAATGAAGATATAGCGATTTTTAGAAAACGCATATTTTCAGTTATCACCCTGTGTCTAGTAAATGGAAGGGATTTTTTGACATGTAACCATGGTTACTTCTTGGGCATATAATGACGCAACTTTTTCTCCATTTAATCATCTTCGTATCTCTAACGGTTTCCAATATCCCCATGCACTTCATCTTAAACTGGACACCCTGTATATACATATATATATATATATATATATATATATATATATATATATATATATATATATATATATATATATATATATATATATATATATATATATATATATATATATATGTGTGTGGTGTGTCGTGTGTGTGTGTGTGTGTGTGTGTGTGTGTGTGTGTGTGTGTGTGTGTGTGTGTGTGTGTGTGTGTGTGTGGTGTGTGTGCTGTGTGTGTGTGTGTGTGTGTGTGTGTGTGTGTGTGTGCGTGCGTGCGTGCGTGCGTGCGTGCGTGCGTGCGTGCGTGTGTGTGGTGGTGCGTGTGGTGCGTGCGTGCGTGCGTGCGTGGTGAGTGGTGATGCGTGCGTGCGTGCGTGGGTGCGTGCGTGTGTGTGCGTGCGTGGGTGCGTGGGTGGGTGGGTGGGTGGGTGCGTACGTGCGTGCGTGCGTGCGCACGTGCGAACGTGCGTGCGTGCGTAGTGCGTGCGTGCGTGCGTGCGTTCGCGTGGTGCGTGCGTGCGTGCTGCGTGCGTGCGTGCGTGTGCGTGCGTGCGTGCGTGCGCTGCGTGCGTGCTTGCGTGCAGTGGTGTGTGTGTGTGTGTGTGTGTGTGTGTGTGTGTAAGTGTGATTGTGTGTCTGCGAGTGCGTGTACGTGTGCGTATGCGTGTACATATCCACGCAAGAGTGCGTTTGCGATTCAAACCATTAACTTTTATAAGAAATTGCCTTAATCCGTGCATTGAACGATTTATTATTGGTGGCTGCCTGTATGTAAATTGTATCCAAAATTCACGCGGTAAGATTACTAACTTTTAAATAATCAGAATTGTTCCTCATCTTTTTTGTGATTTAATAAGCAACTTAATACTGAAAATTTAGAAATATATTAAGATTAGAGGAAGTTGATCTTGCGAGATAAAATTACGTATCAGTTATAAGCTCAAGGCAATATGCATTTGGACTGACTCTGGTGTATATTATGTGCATTATTATTTATTTTGATTTACTTAATATACCGGTAGTATCCTGAATTTATAAATATTATTTGTAATCTCCTCCCTGGTTGCAGTAAAAAGCTATTAAGGCGGAATTTAGAGTTTTAAAATTTAAGTATAACACGATTTAAGTGAAGGCTAGTTTTGTTTATCGAATGTTGCTTGTTTTGAAAGTGATGTGATGAAAAATTCACGATCTGAATACATTTATTTTTTTGTAACATGTCATTTATTTAACGAAACAAATTAAGATAGTTCTTCAATACCGATTATTTAAATTTGTGTTTGGTTTTTTTTAAGTTAGTTGATGATAAAATTCTGTTAGATTACTAGTTAGGTAGCGAGTATTTAACTTTTCAGTAATTAGCAAAATATTTAGTGTTTGTTTACACGTATTAATTTTGTTTAAATGCGTTGGGTTCGCAGTCACGAAGGCCGTTGGCCCAACAGTTGATTTGTTCACACGCAGTATCACGTTGAAGGTGTATCGCTATTTTGTAGATGTTTATAGGTAGAGATCCCGGACCTTTACTGGCGTTCACCTGGAGTTAAATCCCGCGTAGGGTAAGTAAGAATTTCTCTGTTTAGCTCACTGTAGTTTGCGTGCGCCCAGGTGTGTTTCGGATATTTTTCTGTAAAGCCCGATTTACGACTTATGGTAATACAGCAAGCCAACCTAAATATTTAAATTCTGTAAGACCCTTATATTTACATTTCCATTTTCTTACATTTTAATGATCTGCTACGTCCGGGGTTAATTCCGTTTTTACCTGTTGGATATCTCCTCCTTGAAGATCGCTGGTACAGTGGTTGTTTCTACTCGTCTACTTTTTTTTTGCTTTATTTATAGCCAAGTCCATTTGGTTTTGAACTTCGTTTGCTTCGCATTAATGTTGAACCTTTTTTCTCTATTACTCGAACAAGAGAAAAAAAATCATCAGAAAAATATAATATTACATATACAACAAATTAACTTACTCTTTCAAAGTGATACTGCCGGAACAACCGTCTCTTCTTTGCTTTCAAAG
The DNA here is from genome assembly GCA_036346205.1 of Vesta saturnalis. NCBI lineage: Eukaryota > Metazoa > Arthropoda > Insecta > Coleoptera > Lampyridae > Vesta > Vesta saturnalis. The sequence continues at coordinate 584,954 of JARFJB010002039.1, forward strand.
CCACAAACACTGACCATTTTTATATTGTTTTTTTAAATAATGTTGAAAACCTTCTTCCAACAGAATCAATTTTCCGCGTTTGCGTTCGATAAACTCAAATTCCGCCATACTGAACGCAATTACGTTTAAGTATAAACTAAAGAAAATTTCCTCAGTTTGTTCATTTATAGGGGTTGCAATAATTTGTTTCTTATCCAAATATTTTTCTATTATTGATTTCAAACGATGTTTTGATTGTCACGAAATTTCAATAATACTATTGTACTAATATATCATTAAAAATTATTATTAATTTTATTAAATACATAAATAAAAATTATATTATTATAATTTAATTACATAAATAAAAAGTTTACCTCGAGTAGGATTTGAACCTACGACCTGTACTGTTCATAACAAAACTTATACTACAATAATATATCATTAATTTCTTTTAAACGATATTTGAGTTACAAAAAAAAAAAATGCAATGATAACAATATTACTATCATCACCTTTAGTTACTTTTTGATGATTCAATATTCGAGGTGGTCAATGGACACTATTAGTAATTTTAAATTATGCACAAAGTACCTAGATGGCGAAACGCCACGATTTTGCATTAAATATGTCTGGGAGATGGCATTACGAAACGCAGATGCCGTCATTCGCATATTTTAATGAGATTATTATGAACGCAAAATGGAAAATAGTATATTAAAAAACCAGTTCCATAAGATGCATTTTTATCGAACGATTCCAAGTGTAGAAAAGAACCGCGTAGCGAGTGCATAAAACGTCTTATGAAACAAGTTTCTTATACTATTTTTTCTATTTTGTGTATTTACGTTGAAAATTTAAAAAAATACATTTCATTTGTCACCTTGTATGTCAAGTTTCGTAATATTGGATGTAGGTAGGCAACAATGGTGTTTGCCTTTTTAAGTTGGATTAAAATATAGATTATCATAACTTTTATTCGCTACTGGAAGCAATGCAATTTACCTTAACCATATTAAATCAATAAACAATGAAATAAATTATAGTCCGCTATAGTTACAAAACATAAATATAACCTCAATAATTTACACTCAAGATAAGCCAACGAACATACAGAAAAGAATTTTTCAACGTTAAATGAAGGTTGTATTTTACTCAAACACACACAGTAAAAGGAAGAATCGTCCATATTTAGTTTTGAGTATCGTAACCATTACATTTAGATTATGATTATTTCCGCATACAGCTAAATATCCAGGTTTAGAGTTAATGTTGCATTCAATTCGAAAATTCTACACTGCTGAGAAGACAGTTTTTCCCTGTGTGACACAAGTCCATCAATTTCGCTCAATTAATTAATGCAGATGGTTAATGTAAATATAAAAAACCATTAACATACAGAGCACACCCATTAGTGAATTCTTTTAGTTTATTAAGTATTCATATGAACTCTATATCTTGATGAAATGGTACCTAACTAACCACAAATTTCGTACAAGGGTAAAACATAACGTCTCATCAATACACCCCCATTAACGCAGGAGTTCCACAGGGCAGTGTTCTGGACCCACTGTTGTATACACTATTTACTTCTAATCTTCCTACGTCCGATAATATCGAACTAAGCATTTTTGCGGGTGAACTTGCTACAAGCTTGGATTCAGAACTGGAGAATTAAAATTAATAAACAAAAGCCGACTCATATAACTTTCACAGTTCGAAAGGATCCATGTCCGCCTATTCATGCAGAGATTCCACAATCTACTACAGTCAAATACTTGGGCATACATCTGGACAACAGGTTAAATTGGAAACTTTATATTACGAAGAAACGGAAACAAATGGACATGAAACAAGAAGCAATGTATTGGCTATTGGGAAAATAAGGTCTTGCTTTACAAAACCATAATTATTCCTATATTATGGGATTGAATTATGGGGGTGCGTCAGTAAGTGAAATATTGCAATAATATAACGATGCCAATCAAAAATCTTAAGGACTATCGTTAATGCCCCTTGGTACATCACAAACGAGCGGATCCACAATGATTTAAAGATCTCCACAGTAATGGGCATTATCCATAAAAGAAGCATTAGTCACCGCAACAAGCTTGAGATACATATAAATCCTTTATTACAACCTCTGTTCGATAATGACGTAATAAGAAGGCTAAAGCAAAAATGGTCAATTGACCTGTAAACTAGTTTAGGAGTTCTCTTCGCTGGAGGAGATCTCATCATACTATTCTTTATAAGAGTGTGTAAGTAATATATTCTTCAGTTACCATATTAGCTTATAGACTACTTGTACTCTGATTGCTGAAATATAATAAATTAAAAAAAAGTGTACATACCAACATAAAACAATCAAAATTTCATTGTTATAAAGTAAAACCCGTCTGAGTGTCGTAAAGTAAAAAAAAAATCGCAAAATAGAAAGTTATATTTATGTTGTAGTTTTTATCATTTATCGTAATTCGTATCATGTCCTATTATTTTACTTTCTCTCTGAACTTTAAAGGAAAGAATATGGATTTAACAAAGAAAATGTTACTTCTGCATATTTCTGAAAATAATAAAAAATGTATTCTCATTGCTAATTCACTATCTCATCTTCCTGCTTCTTCCATAATTTTCGCAGATATGCTGTTACAAGATATATCTTTTTAGAAAAAATGAATTAATTATACTGACACTACCTATAATATTATCATGCTTAAGATGCCGTCTTAGAATATTGAGTATTAATGTATTCTAAAAGACTGTAATAAATAAAGCAAAGTATTTCCTCTATCGAAAGCCCTGCCAATATTCTATGCTATTTTAGAATAATGGGCGAATTGTTGGACAGGAAATTTATTTTTATCCCCTTAAAACTTGACTTAAGAATATCCCTTATATTTTCGCTGTTGTCATACTAAAGTATTCTATCAGAGCTTTTACATTATTACAAATTCAGCACCCAAATGATTTTATTCTTGCAACTGAAATCGAGAAGTTGATGGTGTTTTAATGTTAGCAGCTCAATTATTTGCTTTTGCTAAGAAAATAAAATGATATTTAATATGATAATTAGTTTTTTAGTTTATTTTTGTTTAGATAGTACTCTGTAGGTTCAAATCTATCTATCGGAATAAAGCAAGCACGGGCAAACTGTGTAATAATAGTATCCCGGAAGTTTATAACTTGCCTTAAACGCTTAAGAAGGTAAGCGTATAGATTTGAACAAACCCCTAGGTAACAATAGGTTATATTAGTTGTTAGAATAAGTAGCCACATGGCAGCACTAAAGCCCGTGCTTTCTACCGCACATAATCCCTATTTCTTGTAATTAGGCCTCGCGGCTGACCGAAATTGAAGGTATGTTGTCTTAATTAGATTTAGATATGGAAGAACTTTAATGTTGAGATAATTAGTTGCAGTAAAAACATTTTCTAAAATCAAATTTCATCATACCTTACAAACACTATTAGATGACAACCTCGTAGCGTAAACAGTTTCAAATTTAGGAAATTGTGTTTGGTGTAAGTAAATCTTAGCAATTATACTATATTTCAAAATTGCACGAAATTTTATGCTTTAATTTCAATACGGGCTAACCTATTTCGGCTACGAGAAATGAAATTGTCTATAAACAGTTCAATTGAAATATGGATGTGACTTAACAGTCAATAAATAGTGCGTTAATATCTTTTAGTATATTTCAGTTGCATTGTACTACAGTTGCACAACACTAAATAAAATCTGTTTTAGAAGGCACGATTGTTTAGTAATAGATAAGCTTAATATTTTTTAGCATTATTCCAGTTCCCATATGTATTCCATATGGGTCATTACTTCCACCCTACAACAACGACCTAACTACAGCATGTTTCAATTTTTTAACGATCATAGAAATATTTGGTATGTACTGAATCTAATTTTTACTGCGTGAAAATTGTACTGATTTTAAGTAACCAGTTTTGAAGTACCTAATTATAAATAATTGTGAAAGAGCAGAAAATGAAAGTTATAATAGTATTCTATACACGATACTTTTCTATTTGTGTAAACTTGTGATGTAAAACAGACAATTGCATTACTTATCATTTTGTCAAACTAATGCGTTGATGAGGTATAATACAAAAACTAAAAGAGAATAAATTGGTAGGGAGCTATGCAGAGGTAAGAGAAGGTGACGTTTTAAATAAATATTTTTTTGTTAGTACACACATCTAGCGAAAAGCAGTTGTCCCTACCGCAGTAGAAACAAACTTCACATGAAAATGAAATCACTTGCCAAAAAGCAAAAAATATTGTTTCCTTTCCAGCAGCAATATGTCTGCTACGATGTAGCTAGTACAACGCTCTATGGCAGACTTGACGAGCCTTCTTGTTACAGGCGCAATTACTAGAATATTAGTCCTCACGGTTGAAGTGCATGTTACCGATTTAGCTTAGGAATATGATCGTTTTTTTCAGTCACAAACACGTACACATACACGTTCACGTTCACGTGCACTTGCACGTACACGTACACGTAGGCGTACACTTACACGTACACGTACACGTACACATACACGTACACGTACACGTACACGTACACGTACAGTACACGTACACGTACACGTACACGTACACCACACACAAGACACATACGCGCATACAAACACACACACACACACACACACACACATACACACACACACACGTACACGCACATGTACATGTACACGTACACGTACACGTACACGCACACGTACACGTACACGTACACGCACACGTACACGTACACGTACACGTACACGTACACGTACACGTACACGTACACGTACGACGTACACGACACGTACACGTACACGTACACGTACACGTCACGTACGTACACGTACACGTACACGTACACGTACACGTACACGTACACGTACACGTACACGTACACGTTCACATACACGTACACGTAGACGTACACGTACACGTACACGTACACGTATACGTACACGTAACGTACACGTACACGTACACGTATACGGACGGGTACACGTACAAGTACACGTGCCCGACACACAAGACACACACACGCGCACATACAAACACACACATACAAACACTCACACGCATACAAACACACACACACACTCACACACAGACACACACGTATACGTACACGTACACGTACACGTGCACGTACACGTACACGTACACGTACACGTACACGTACACGTACACGTTCACATACACGTACACGTACACGTACAAGTACACGTACACGTACACGTACACGTACACGTACACGTACACGTACACGTACACGTACACGTACACGTACACGTACACGTACACGTACACGTACGTACACGTACACGTACACGTACACGTATACGGACGGGTACACGTACAATCACGTACCCGCACACAAGACACACGCGCACATACAAACACATACAAACACTCACGCATACAAACACACACACACACACACGTACACGACACACACGTACACGTACACGTACACGTACACGTACACGTACACGTACACGTACACGTACACGTACACGTACACGTACACGTACACGTACACGTACGTACACGTACACGTACACGTATACGGACGGGTACACGTACAAGTACACGTACCCGACACACAAGACACACACGCGCGCACATACAAACACACACATACAAACACTCACACGCATACAACACACACACACACACACACTCACACACAGACACACACGTACACGTACACGTACACGTACACGTACACGTACAGTACACGTACACGTACACGTACACGTACACGTACACGTACACGTACACGTACTCACGACAATAAAAAGTAGATTCAAAGAAACCTAGTCATTTTTTTTAAATGGAAATCCCCTATTTTTTTAATTCTATCTTATTTAGCATTAAAAATAAGGGTGACTTTGTGTAAGAGTGTATATTCCAAAAAATTGTAGTTTTTGAAATAATGACAATTTAACATTTTTTTATTGTAAAAAGGCTATACGGCTTTCAAGTTTTGTTGTTAGTCGGCCGTGACGGTGAGGCGTGGCATATAAAAATAATAGAGATCATCAGAAACATCATTATTTATTGTCAGTTGATAATTTGTGTGATACATTAGTGTATTTTGTAGCAAATTGATTTAAAACTTGAATTAAAATTGTAAATAATACATTTTTCGCAAGCCGAGATGGTTGATATGATTTTTGTTTTGGGAGCTAGTGATAAGAATACGCTCTTAGCAAGAAGACTGTTCCAACAACGGTTTCCAGATAGACGGCAACCTGAAAGAAGGGCATTTGAAAAGCTTTTGGAGCGTTTTGAAAGAACTGGCAATGTGTTATATGAAAAAAATACTAGAGAAAAACGTGCACAGACTAAATTCTCTAAATTCATGACTTTGGCATCATACATACCAAAGAAAAAAAAAAGTCGTGACAGTGGTATCATATTTTCACTATGATGACACGATTGACGAAGATTCTGGAGATGCATGTAAGCCGAATATTATTACATTTTATAATATTACAAAATCAGGCGTTGACTCGGTCGATCAGAAATGCGCTACATATAATGTAAGCAGAAATACTTGAAGATGGCCGATGGTACTTTTTTATAATTTGCTCAACATTGCGGGCATAAACTCGCACGTAGTTCATAAATGTAATACCAATGAAAACGACACGATTTCTGAGCGAAGATTGTTTTTGAAGGCAATTGGTTTAGCCTTGGTAAAAGAAATGCTTATAAGAGCAAAGGACCCTCGTTTACAAAAAGAAATCAGGAATATCGCTCAAAAATTAAGTGGAGCACCTGCAGATCCAGAGCCTCCGCCGCCTCCGCGTGAAAATAAACGAGGTCGTTGCGCCTACTGCCCAAATCGTAAAACACGGTATTTTTGTGTAAAATGTAAAAAATGGCTATGTTTAGAGCATGTCCAACCGATGTGCGAAGAATGCAATAAAAATGGAACTACGGATTAGGATGTTTTTCCACTAAATGTGAGAGATGTACGTTTTTGTTAACTTTTTTTTGTCCTTTGATAACAATTTTGTTTATTTTAGTGATGTGTTTACAATAGTTAAAATGTGTTAACAATGTAATAAAATAAGATTATGCAAGTATTAAATAAATTCATTCTTTGTTTATTGCAAAATTACAACTTGGGTCTGTCAGACACCACCCGACCGTTCATGTAATTTGCAAGCACCCGATTCCTCAAGGGTTAATATCTCTCCTACAAATAAAGATTTTTTTAGGTATGTTAAAAGCTCTTTTCAATGACTACCTAACTAACCAAAAATCCAATACGGTCACCTCAAGACAACTAAAAGGTAGCGCTAATAACCTGGAAACAATTGAAAATCGGGGGTTTCTGTTTACACCAAAAAATTTATGTTAAAAAAGTGTCTGAATAATGTAAAGGTTTAAGAGCGGGCTTGTTAACAAGTTATTAAGGAAAATTGAAATTGACAAATTTTGGTTCTTTCAAAATATCTTAAAACTGAAAAAAGCTAGGGTGAATTTGAAAAGAGATTTGTTGTGAGCACTGAATTCTATAAAACATTCCCAATTTAACCGTTGCCCTATCTCTTCTAATAACCGAGATACCAATGGTGAGCATCGAAATGTGGACACTGTATAGATAATGATAAGTATGCTATATTTATAATTTTAAAATATTACTTCTCTATCACTTTACAATTTTTTTATAGCCACCTAAAGGTTTGTAACGAATCGGATCTACCGGAACTTGAGTGAGAGAACAATCAAAACTCTTGCCCTTTGAGTGAATTGTTGCAAGATTAATCTAGACGATGTTCTAAAAGAGTGTGAAAAGGTAATACAACATCCATTAAAATGTACAATGGGGAGAATGGCGTTTGTTAAGTAGACAAGGGTTGGTTTGTCTTACAATTTTAACGTTTACTGCGATAATTGTGAAACAATCTTCATTATAAAGTCTGAACCACTACAACCTGAATATAGGTAATTAATTAAAATATCTCACGATAGATTTATTTTATAGATTTGGAAAAAATTCTTATTCAATGAGATGAGAGCTGCAGGCGAAAAAGAGACAGAAATTACTATTCAAAATAGAAATGTGTGTTCTGATGGAGTTCCATTCATAACAATAATTGTTGATGGGGGATAGAGCAAAATAACGTATAGGAATAGATATAACGCTTCATCTGGTGCTGTAAGTTTTATACTAGTACAGTAAATTATCTTATTGTAATTTGTAATTAAAAATTATTATTATAAAATTTTATTAAATACATAAACATAAAGTTTACCTCGCGTAGAATTTAAACCTACGACCTGTACTTTGCTAGAGGACCGCTCTAACCAACTGCGCTATCGAACTACAAGCCCATACTCATAAAGTATAGAACAACATGGTGTCATTTACAAATACGTAATTCGTAGCTTCAATTCAATCTTTTTAAATGACTATGTTTTATTTTTCTTGTACTATTTAGGTGGCGATGATTCCAGCGTATATGCCATAATTGTTGCAAGTCTGAATTATGAGCATAAAGTTTTCAAGGTTGAATGCGCCAACCACATGACTCGTTGCATGAGTAACAAATCACAAACTATCTGTTGAAGGCATCCAGTAATTGACCATAGGCCAGCATGATAACCAAAGATGGAGAGAGTTCAGAAAGGAATATCTAACCGCCTCTAATTTTGGAAACGCTATAAGAAGAAGGTCCACTACACATTGCCATAATCTGGTAAAATCTATTTTATACCACAAGGATTTGAATACTCCTTCTATCCTGTATGGAATAGTTAACGAAGGAACAGCAATTTCACGATACGAAGCAAAATTTGATACACCTGTTCAAAAGTGTGGAATATTCGTTGACCCAGGGTATTCATTTCTAGCAGCTTTACCGGATGTATTGGTTGGGGACGCGGGCTTAATTGCAATAAAATGTTTATTCTCGATACAACGATAGTTCAAAGATAATTTAAAACGTATAAACTGTTTCACAATTACTGATAATACAATTAGGTAAATTAGGCAAATTAAATATTACCAAAAAAGATTTTTGTGATTTTGTATTATTCAGTGATAACGATTTCAATGTGCAAACAATTTTTAGGGATGAAGATCTGTGGAAAACCATAATGCTTCCGAACCTAATAACATTTTATAATTAATGCATGCTCCCAAAAATTATAGATGCCAAAGTTCCTACAGGAATGAAGATAAGGGATCCAGACCACGATCCATAAGTCAATGTGATTTTTTTTATTCTTCATGACGTATGTTAACACTTAATGTATTTTTTTGGTAAATTTTTTAATTTCAATAAATTTTTGTGCCGATTTGTATAATTATACATAATATTAAAATAAATAATAAAAATTAAGAATAATATAGTATTTATTTCTATTTTGGTGTTGTGAAATAATCTTTGGGGTGTAAATGTTCCAAATTTCAGTTCACATAATAGGCGTGGGCAGAGTTTTAGAACATACATTCAAAAATAAGATATCACAGGAATAGATTTTTAATTATCTGGTGTAAAGTTACCATAAATTGCCAAAATCAAAACACCTTATCTGGATGACATTGTTGAAACATATTATTTATTGCGTATCTCCGTTCCAAAGAACATATGAAATAAATATTTAGTTTACAAGATTGTTTTTCCTTCTATAGTAGATTCTTGGTATATTTTTTTCAACACTAACGTGTTCAGTTACACAGGTAAACATTAAATATGAAAGTCTTAAACTTAGTACTCAGGGTGGCGGAGCTGAGGAACTGGTAGTGTCGTAATATTAAAATAGTGACAGTAACGTCGCATAGCGGAAAACAGTTGTCTCTAGCAGGTATTGAACACCCTTAAAGGCATGATCAGACTCGTAACTGATAAACCGTCCTGAAGTAGTTGATTTCTGATACCAATCTAATATAATGACCTTGTCAGTGGTTCTTATAACTTTGATATCCAGAAACGGAACTCCGCCTTCTTTCTCCCTTTCTATAGTAAAATTGATCTGATTGTTATAATTTTTAAATGAAGAATCTGGAACTGTCGCAGGATCTTTAACAAACCAAATACACCCACGTACCACACAAAAAATAAAAAACACCCAACGCGTTTCAATAGCTAAACTATTATCATCAGCGGTCGACTGGGAAGGACTAAAGAAAATTTCGACAGCTCAAAACGCCATATTATTGTCTTTAGTTTTCATTTTTTGTTTCGAGCGCCTACTATTAATGAAAACATCGATGTATCGGGTTTCGCTTACCGTGCTTTCATGTAATTTGCTGGTAGCAATATTATTACGTAACTGCCATTACAGATTCTGCTTAGAATGTAAAATGTGTTATTTATCATAATAAATCAAATTTATCCTTTGGAGAAATACGTTTAGCTGAAGTATTAAAAGAGATAAAGCAGAAAATTGTTAAATTTATGTCTGTAATAAAAAACATTAGGAAAACTCTTGTTTTAACATACCCCACCAAGTTTGAATTGAGTTTTCTATGTAGCTAGAAAAGCAAAAAATATTTTTTTGGTTCAAAACAAAAGTTAAACGAACTTTGCACCAAACATGACTCATGATGGTGAATCAATTTTTATAATTTAAAAAAAATCTTGAAAGCCATTTTGTATTTAAATAGACTTGGCATGTTGAGTTTTCATTAGATAAAGAATTTTACGTAGGTTACATCAAATCAAGATGAAAAATAATTGGTAAAATGTCAAAAAACTGCCAAAAATTCAAAATCATACTAGGTCGTTGAAATTCAGTACATAAGTCTAAAAGTACAAAATTAACAACTTTTTATAACAATTTTTTCCGAAATTCGGCCAATTTATGCGTTTTTTTCAATTTTTTTCTTAAAAATGTAATTTTTGACAGATGACGTCGGGTAAAACCAATTTGCTATACTTCATTTTTGGTTTTATTTGAAGCAAAAATAGTTAAAAAAAATTCCCATATGGTGCCGACTTAAATGGTCACACGGTATATATATATATATATATATATATATATATATATATATATATATATATATATATATATATATATATATATATATATATATATATATATATATATATATATATATATTAGTGAGTAACGCTGTAAAGAACCAGCGTCCTGTACTTATATGTTTTAGAATAAATTATGTGCGGACCATCCTGTATGTAAGATTTCATAAGTTTACGCGATATTGCACAACAAATAATTTATTCATCACCGCTGACGTGTATTTCTAAGAAACCGTAAGTTTCTGCACGTCAGAACGATTTTAACCAATCACATAACGGCATCCCCCGCACGGTAGCCGCGAAACCGCCCACAGATGCACCTTTATAAACTCGCGACGCGCATAATAAAAAAGGAAATGAATCTCCGTAGATTCAAGTTAATCCGATATCCAGCAGCCGCCACCGTACCGTTGACCGTTCCAGAAACCAGTAGCCGCAGCCGCTCCGTTTGCTTAGCGTAAGCACCGACCTGTTGTTCACCGACGAAGAGTCCTTCGCGATCGGGCAACCTAAAGTTCAATTCTGTACTGCTATTGATAGACACGTAAGTTGTAAAGTTATACATTCTGACAATTTACACTCAAACACTACAGACCGTAAATAATTCCGGGCTGAGCTCCAGGAGTTATACTACACTAACACCTAGAGTAGCACGAAGGGTAGATCCCGTCGTCACTCGCCACCACAAAGTATACCTAGAGTAGCACGCAGGGGTAACCCCCGACGTAATACCAAGTACACTAGCACCTGGAGTGCCACGAAGGGTAGATCCCGTGGTCACTCGCCACTACAAAGTATACCTAGAGGAACGCAGGGGTAGCCCCCGACGTATCTCATCAACACTTGAGGGTGAAGGGTTGTTACAGGGCTGTAAAGACCTACGACCTTTCTCTTAGTATATACAGTAAAGACAGGCCGTCGCCTACGTCTTCTGGACATTACTGAAATCCCGCTCGAAACTCACACACTACCTACATACAGTACTTAATAACCGTACACAGTGTCTGTGAATCGCAGAAGAGTACCTCCATAACCTGTTGTATAAATTAGTAGTCCACCTAACCATCGTAAATACCTGGTGTGAGAACGTTTGTAAATATATTAGATAGTACGTGAATTATTCTATCTTTACGTAAACCTATTAGAGTAGTTTTTAATATTAAGTATTTTGTTCTCTTGATTAATTATAAATAATTAAACTTAATATATAGAGATCGGTAATTAATTTAGTTAGATAAATAATCTAATTGCCTACATTAACCCGGTTATAATTAGAGAAAGACCGTCCAGAGATCTCGCGTTTGCAGACGCGCATTCGCGTGTATTATTTCCCGAGGAGTAGGACATCCTTGCTTCAGCGCTTCAGAGTTACTGACATATAAACACGATATCGATTTTCTCAAACGATTCGAGTTCATTGCGCTGGCGCTCCGATCAACCACTGTATCAAGCATAACGCTCGCGCTACTGTACATGCAGGACCGTAACCGAAACTTTGCCTCTTAGGTAAGGAATAGATTAAACAAAACTTTCTTTTGTTCACAGAAGCGACGTCGCACCCAGTGCCGCCACGACCCGGACCGAGAAGTTCACCTACATATTGTGTTCATTACCTTCTGATTTTTTATTTATTGTAAATATCTGATTAATATACATTTTAAAAATGCTTTACGGTTTTTATCTAAGGTTACAGTGTTAGCCCATCCAGTAATTACTACGAACCACACCCCGTTTATAAAATAAACCCGATTGAGCAAAGCCGAGGCAAGATAAAACCGCGCTGGGTTACCAAACCAGAAGGGCGCAATATAAAGTAGCACCTAAAAATAGGGGGCATTATAACGCTTCGTTGCTTATCTCGTGAAAGTGAAAGTTACGAAAGTTTAATGATTACTAAGTAGCCAAAAGGTCCTTGATCGTCATTACTCATTAGAATTTGTTGGTTTTTGAAGATCTCTAAACTATCATAACAATCAAGTTCTTGCTTATTACTAACATGTTTGATTAAGGATACCTTATCCACTACGGCAGACTTGTCCCAACGTTTGTTCTTTAAAGCGAGTTCTGATAGGTAAGTTTAGTTTACCCCACATATATTTGCTCACAATGTTTACAATAAATTTTATAAATTCCTGCGCTGTCCTGCTTATCCACTTAATCTTTTTGATTGTCTAAGCGAGTTTGCAAACTATTATCTTCAAATCAGTTTCCAGAAAAATTTTAGATAGACCTTTTGTATGAGCAGGATAGTTTGGTAATTTTACATACTTTGTTTCTGTTTGTTCTCTAGCGTTACCTAATGTAGTTACATCCTTAACCCTCTTCTTATGTATTTGAATATAGTTAAGAAACAAACACATAAGATGAGGGTTAAGATTGTAACGCTAGAGAACATCTAGAAGCAAAGTATGTAACATTACCAAACTGTCCTGCTTATACAAAAGGTTTATCCAAAATCTTTTCCAAAATTAATTTGAAAACAGTCACTACTTCAGATAATAGTTTGGAAACTCTTTTACATCATTTAAAGGATCAAGTCGATAACCAGAATAGGTAGGGAATTTATAAAATTGTAAAGAATTGTGAACAAATGTATGTGGGACAAAAGCCTATATTAGGCTACCCAGAACTCATTAAACTTTCATGTCTTCCACTTTCACCAGATAGACAACGAGGCGTTACTCGCTGACGGTTCGTCCCGGTCGACCGCTGGTGATGATAGCTTACGTATTGAAACGCGTTCGGTGCTTTTTACTTTTTGTGTTGTACGCGGGTGTATTTAATTAATTCAATGAAGTACATTTTGGAAAACGAGCAGTTAGTAACAATTAAGTGCCAATTATGTTCCAAAATCTGGATTAATAAGTTTTACACCTGCATGCGTGCGTGCGTATGTGTATGTGTGTGTGCTTCGACGAAATCCCATTTGCCAAATTCAGCACACTAATAATCTTGTTCTGGTGTATGTTCTTTGTTAATTATACCTTCGCTGACTTTCTTCCAATTTGTGAATGCCACACCAAAAAAAAAACTTTTGTTCTTTCGTTGCAAACTAGTCATCCATTTTCGTACATTTTCATAAGTGAGGCGCTGCCGAACAAGTGCGTGCCCCATAGATATGAATAAATGATAGTCGGGTAGAGCCAACTCTGGTGAGTAAGCCGTATGTGCTAATATTTCCAAACTGAACGCCACAATCGTTTCCTTCACTGCTCTTATGTATGTGTAAGTGTGTCTGATAGTACATTATCATGAAGCATATCATTTTGTGTTGTTTTTTTTATGTTATGACCATTTTCAAGCAACACTTGCTTCAAATCGATCATTGGTTGTTGGTACCGTTTAGTATTAACGTTTAGCCAGGTTTAAACAGCTCATTATAGATCACACGTTTCTAATCCTACCAAATATCAATGTTTCTAACGAATTCTCGAAATATATCCATTTTTTATCACCTGTCACAATTCGATGGAGAAATGACTTGCTTTTGTACCTGATGAGCAGCATTTCGTAAGTATTTTTTTGTTTTCTTTCATTCATTTCATGTAGAACCCCTTTTACTATCTTCTGCATCTTTCCCATGGCTTTCAGTGACAGCTTCTCGTGTTACACTCAAATTCTCGGCGAGCTGTTGGGTTTAAGCGTCGTCTTCATCCAAGAATGTTTGTAGTTCATCGTCTTCAAACTTTTTCGCTGGTTTTTGCACGTTATTCATTTCTTACATGAAAATCGTCACTTTTGAATTTTTTTAAAACCGATTAAAGCACTGTGATTTATCAATATCATGCTCACCGTGAGCTTCGACAAACATTCGATGAGATTCTGCAGCAGTTTTCTTTAAACGGTAACAGAAAATTAATGTTGTCCGTAAATCGTAGTTTTTAGGCACAAAACTAGACATCTTCAACACTATTAATTCACAACGCTATAATTTATGGATACCCACAAAGCTTTCGTGTATTAAACTGAGCGCATTTCATTTAAAGAAATTAAGTAAAGCATACCTTCTGAGGAATTTAGTAAAATTGTGCTATCTTTTGTAACTATATATAATATATATATATATATATATATATATATATATATATATATATATATATATATATATATATATATATATATATATATATATATATATATATATATATATATATATATATATATATATATATATATATATATATATATATACACAGGTGGCCCACTTAAGCGGGATTGCTCCATAACTCCCTTACTATTACAAATACGAAAAAATGTCTTATATAAAAGTTTTCCACAGTCATAAACTACACGTTTTAAAATTATTTTCAGAAATGGCGGACTTCCGGTTATATCGGAAACTCATGCCAACTTCGTTATTTTAAATAGAACAACCTATATATTATTACATTTTTGAATTCCTCGTTGAATTTAAAGGTCACTTTAATAACCATACTATGGGTCTACGTCGCATTGCTTCTGAGTTATTTGACATTTTATAGAAAAAAATGACGTTTGCAGTGCCTCCGAAAACTTTCAATATCTAGAAGACGGATACCGGTAGAGAGATGTGGCTTTCGTTATTTACTTCCGAAAAGGGTACCGCATCATTCTCATTCATTGCCAAAAATCTTGCTTTTAGAATTCAATAATTTCTATCGCTCCGAAAATAATTTTTTTCAAACATAGATAACTTGATTTTTTTAAATGGAACCACCCATATTTTCTTACATCAGCTGATAGGAAATTAAATTTCCTTCCCATTGGTGTAACATTATCGATATTTTGGAGTAATAGTTTTCGAGATATTCACATTTTTATCTAATTTCAGTTTTTATAGCGCATTGCCGCGGTGCTTTGGAAAACGTTTGTCAATTGTTTTAAACAACTGATACGAAACGTCAGTTTGTCGAGCTTCTGTTGTGATTTGCTGTCTTGTGTATCAGTTTAAGTGTTTCTACAAGACATTTCCATTAAAATGTTGTTGTCCGACTCAGAGTTGATCGACATGACTTTCATTCTTGGAGAATCCCAAAGCAATGCGTTATTGGCGTCAAGGATTTATGCGGTACGGTATCCTGAACGAAGACTTCCCCCCGAGAAACAGCCTTTCAAAAGTTGTTGCAACGTCTTGCTTTTAGAATTCAATCATTTCTATCGCTCCGAAAATAACTTTTTTCAAACATGGATAACTTGATTTTTTTAATGCACAAGAAATTAACAATAAATAGTCAACAATTAAGAACGCAAAACTCAAAAGAAATACACAAGAAATACATAAAGAATGAACAATAAATACATGAGGATTGCACAAGTAATACAAAATAATTACTTAAGGCTTACACAAAAAATAGAGAAGAAATGCACAATAAACAGATAAGGAACGATCAATAAATACATAAGGACAATTACTTAACGATTACAGAAGATATACAAAAGGAATACACAAGAAATACAGGTTATCCTATTGACACGTTCCCTCGTTTGATACTGCACGTGTCCGGTGTTTGTAAAACGTTGTAACAACTTTTGAAAGGCTATTTCTCGGGGAAGTCTTCGTTCAGGATACCGTACCCCACAAATCCTTGACGCCAATAACGCATTTCTTTGGCATTCTCCAAGAATGAAAGTCATGTCGACCAACTCGGCGTCGGACAACATTTCAGTGGAAATGTCTTGTAGAAACACTTAAACTGATACACAGCAAAGCACAACAGAAGCTCGAGAAACTGACGTTTCTTATCAGTTGTTTAAAACAATTGACAAACATTTTCCAAAGCACCGCGGCAATGCGCTATAAAAACTGAAATTAGATAAGAATGTGAATATCTCGAAAACTTATCACTCCCAAATATCGATAATGTTACATCAATGGAAAGGAAATTTAATTTCTTATCCGCTGATGTAAAAAAATATGGGTGGTTCCATTTAAAAAAATCAAGTTATCCATGTTTGAAAAAAATTATTTTCAGAGCAATAGAAATTATTGGATTCTAAAAGCAAGATTTTTGGTAGTGAATGAGAATGATGCGGTACCCTTTTTGCAAGTAAAAAACGAAAGCCACATCTCTCTACCTGTATCCGTCTTCGAGATATTGAAAGTTTTCGGAGGCACTGCAAACGTCATTTTTTCTACAAAATGTCAAATATCTCAGAAGCAATGCGACGTAGACCCATAGTATGGTAATTAAGGTGACCTTTAAATTCAACGAGAAATTCAAAAATGTAATAATATATAGGTTGTTCTATTTAAAATAACGAAGTTGGCATGAGTTTCCGGTATAACCGGAAGTCCGCCATTTCAGAAAATAATTTTAAAACGTGTAGTTTATGACTGTGGACAACTTTTACATAAGACATTTCTTCGTATTTGTAATAGTAAGGGAGTTATGGAGCAATCCCGCATAAGTGGGCCACCCTGTATATATTTTATTTCCTACTCTACATAAATTGGCGGTATTGACGATTGTGATGCTTTAAAATATAACAATGTTCAGTTTGATATTCCCAGTTCCTACTTATAATAATATAAATATATAAATATAATTTAGTAAATCCATTAACAAATATCTTTGTTTTGATAAATATCAAAAAAAAAACAGTATCCAAAAAAACAAAACAACAATTCATCGACTTTCATAATTTTGATTTCCATTTATGAACATAAAAGAATATTTTTTATTTATTTGGATCGTAAAAAGAAACAAAAGGTCTAATGTATTTTCATTAAGACGTATCATTTATATGTATTACTTTTGAAATTAAAAGATTTGATTTATGTTATTTTCCATAAATGTGAATTATAAAACTCTAAATCATGGTGTTAGTAGACACATATCCTATTGTAGTGCAAATGTAGGTCAACTTTTCGTTCTAAATATGCTCATTGTTACAAAGTATACCATCCAAGATAACTTGACAAATTACAACAATATCATGAAAATATATGAAAAACATCTAAGCATGGTACCGGCACGCTTTCATTTTATGACTTTGTCGGTCTGCGAATGAATAAAAAGACCATTAAAGAAACTTTTTTACATTTTTGTACGTATAGAACTATATGCAATTAGGGGACGTTTTTATAACTTTCAACTTTATTATAAAAAGTGTATGTAATTTTATCCTAGTAGTTTTATTCCACAGAACATTTCTAATTTTAACAAGCTTACTAGAAGTTGTCAACTACAGATAGCGACTTTTACGTAATAGCTACTATTTTTCTCTTTTCAAACCGTCAAAGGAATAATGTAATATAATTTATTTTTTATTCTAAATCAATTCCCCACTATTATCGTCATAAATATACGTTAGAAAAACCTTCAAGAAAGTGCTATAAAAAACGTTAAGTGCTAAGTAAATAAAACTAATTCCTCTTGATTCCCAAATGACATAATTCCTTGCAACAACAAGGCATTTTCAACATTATAGTTAATCCGAGTTAAAATGACTGGAAACTTTAATCTCTGAATAATGCATACGTGACTAACAGTTATCCTTAAATCTAAAGTTTAAAAATTAGTTTTCTAAGTTATTATAGTGAGAAAGAAGGTCATTAAATGTTTTTGTACTGCAGCTTTAAACATTTAATAATGTTGGAAGACTATTTCTTTCTATTCTCTTTTACTTAATTTTTATACATATTTTTTCATTTAATTTACAAATGTTTAAATTACAAAAGGAGTTTTTTAAGCTATTTTAAGACCCAAAGTGTTGGTCTGCATCAAGAGGGGTTTGGAAATCAATATATTAAAAAAATGTAACAGTTTACAAATTTAGGTATTTATATTTTCTATCAGGAGGTGTAATAGTCTAAACTAGCGTTATCGAGATAATAAAAGATGTACAGTCTAATTAATCTTAATATTACAAGTGAGATTTTATAACTCATCGGATCTGGTGATAATCTTGTTTGTCATCTTTCATAGAACGAGAAGTTTATTTCTACATTATTATGAAAGCAAACACTATTCTGAAGATGTTAATCAATATATTTACATAAGTGATATAAGTTTAACAGCAGTTTTATGGTAATTCCAAGAGTGTATTGCTTTAAGCAATTTGATGATTGACAATGACAATTATCTTACTAGAATGATGCCGTCAAGATCAAGACTTTCAAGACTATTGTCTTGAAAGTCTTGAAATTCAACACAATGGACAGGTCTAGTCTTCTATTGAAATTTCAAGACAAGATCAAGACTTGTCAAGTCTTGTGTTGATTTTTGGCGGGAGTAATCAACACTCTTGATAGATAACACAAAATAAATTAGATTCTAAATAGCCAAAATGAAATCAAACCTTTGTTTTAACGGTATATGGCAAGTTAAACATTCTGCAAAACATCTTGAATTTCTAAAGATAAAAAACAAATTAACCCTGAATTCATACATAACAGTAACTGAACAGATTCGGTATTTAGTCGGTTACGATGCTTACGCGTAATTAATCCGACCTTAGAAAACAATCGCGCGGCTGGAACACTGGTTGTAGGAAAAGAAAGATAAAAATCTCGACCCATTCTTAATAAATTTGGATACCTGAACTCATTTTGCTTCCACCAGTTCAACATATCTGTATTCCTATTTTCTCCCCTTTGTCGAAAGTAATCCTTCTACCTTCCAGTTGGCATGGTGTACAACCTCCTTCTCTTCTTCAAAGAGTTCGTGAATATTTAAGAGGTCTTCTTCCATTTCTAATTCGATATTCGCTAATTCGCAGTCATTTTCATTGTCAGTATCTAGAGATTTAAAGTATCTTGTTTTAAATAGCTCTTCAAACCTCTTGAGTGGCTGTTGCTCGAACTCCTTTCCCCTTGATGTAAGAAAAAAATGTCGACAATTTGTGCCGGGATCTAATATTAATACGACTCCATATATCCAGTTTGATTTTTTATAATGCTTAAGAAGTTTATCCCTTCCCGATTGAAATATCAATAAAATTGTTTCGTCGGTCGAGTTCCTGTCGGTTTTATTATCTAAATTATTAACAAACTTTTCAATTTTATCGAACAACATGTTAAATCCGATTATAAACATTGGCAAGGTACTATAGCGTTCTCCAGATAGTAAATGTTTAAAATACTCTAGTAAAACCGCACATGGTCTTCATCATACTCCACTCGTCTTCATTAATTATGAGGTTTTGCAATTCAATGTTATTTTGACATAAGGCATTTACAACTCGCTGTAGCTTAGTTGACGTCAAAGTCATTTCAAATGTTCAATTCCACCTTGTGGGCACATGACACATCGTTGACAACTGGTTGATGTTCATTGAATGACAGCACGAATTAAGTTTACTTCACCGTTGCTCTGATTGTTTTAATTTAATAAATAACTTTGACATTTTGTTTACAGTTGTATCCGTTGGTATTATATCGTCTAAGATTGCTTCAGAACAATCAACCATACCCACACCTACACGCGCACACACGCACACACGCATGCATGCACACACGCACAGGCACACACGCACACACACATACGCACACGACGCACACACGACACAGCACACGCACACACGACACACGCACACGCACACTCACACACATGCACACACGCACATGTACACAGCACACACGCACACATGCACACCACACAAGCACACACGAACATGCACACACACACACTCACATCCACACTCATACTCACACTCACACTCACACTCCACACTCACACTCACACTCACACTCACACTCACACCACACTCACATCACACTCACACTCACACTCCACTCACCTCACACTCACACCACACTACACTCACATGTACACTACACTCACTCACATCACACTCACACTCAGTCACATTCACACTCACACTCACACACACACCACACACACACACACACTGCACACACGCACACCACACACCACACAGCACACACACACACACACGCACACACACACCACACTCACACTCACACTCACACTCACACTCACACTCACACTCACACTCACACTCACACTCACACTCATACTCAAACCCAGACTCACTCATACTCACACTCAACCTCACTCACAATCACATCACACTCACTCACACACACACCTACACGCACACACTACACCAAACCACCACCACACACACTACACACACACACACACACACACCACACCCACACACGCACACACGCACACACGACATCACACGCACACACGCACACACGCACACCACACACAGCCACACAGCACACATCACACACCACACACGCACACCACACACACACACACACACGCACACACCACACACGCACACACGCACACACGCACACACTCACATACGCACACACGCACACACATCACACACACACACGTACGCACGCAGGCACGCACCACACGACACACAGCACACACGCACACACACGCACACACACACGCACACACGCACACACGCACACACGCACACACGCACACACGCACACACGCACACACGCACACACGCACACACGCACACACGCACACTCACACTCGCAGGCACGTATACGCCCTCAACAGTCAAGTTTACCATGGAAGTGGTGGATGACAAAATGATGCTATTGTTGGGCGTGCTAAAAAATGATGGGTACCTTGGTCACACAAAGTACACGAAAGCTACCCACACTAGCAGCTAGCTCAACGCCAAATATCACCATCATCCTGCTCAACTGCAGTCAGCAAAAAAAAACTGGTGACGAGGTCAAGGAGATCCGCGGGCTCAATTCACAAGAGGAGATAGCAACTCTAACAACGGAACTACTGCAAAATGGATTTACAAAGAGGAACATCCGGAAGTACAAACAAACAGAAGGATCACGTTTGATGCGAGGAATACAAAAAGGCTGTGGGGAGCAAGACATCTATATCATCTATAGCGCAGCACGTAAAAATACGAAGATGATAGCCAACATAAAAAACGTGACAAAGGATCACCTGAGAGGCCAGTGAGAAACAGATAAAGCCTCAACACATCAGACGTTTCTCAAGTATTGCCCAACGCGTGGAAGTTGGTAGGCCAAGCATCGCCGCGCAAGGGAGCCCTCGTCCTCGCAAGAACCACCTACACCCTGCCACCGCAACAAGATGAACTCAAGCAAATCCGAGAAAACGAAAAGGGGAAAGTAGCCGAAGAGAAAGGAATGAAATTGTACAATATAACAAATAAAAGGTTTGGGATGTGTTGTTGATTGTTATATTTTAAAGCTAAATTGCACTACGGTCTAGCTCAGTGAGGTACAAACTTACGAAACTTATTCTAATTGAGAACTCATTGATTTTCAGGTGTGAGGAAAGCAGAGATTTATCCGCAGCATTTGTTTTATTGTCGGACGCCACTCAATTTCTAGGTTTGATAATTAAAATACAACAAAAATTGAGAAAAGTTGTTTCTCAAAGCATAATAGGTAATCTGAATAAACACTAAACATATTCATATGTATATTTAATAAAGCAAAATGTCTGATTAATATCAGCATAAAATAACTAGAACAATATTTCTCGTAAAGCCTTACGATTTTAAAATTACTATATTAAACACTGTACAACCTTATAATCTATCTTTACTTAAAATTCAAAATGCAATATGATCAACACTGTATTCAATAATGAGACGTGTATTGACCTATGTCAACAAATTACATTTGCGATAGGTCTTAGGAGCAGAACTCTGTTCCTTTTTAACCGTATCAAAATAACACTAACTGATTTGTTATTTACTTAAAGTGCACTAAAAAGATAAGTACTTACTTGTACAAAATAAATATTTTAATCTTGTCTTAAAACGAACTGTAGCTTGAGAATTTTCATTTCCAATTCACAAAACAAATATACTATACTGTAAAGGTAATTTCCATTTGTGTTCAACGTACAAATAAACGAAATATAAACGACTGTAGACCATAATATAAGGTACACCTTAAACGTACAGGAAGGTACTATAACCTTCATCTGTCTTCAACATACAAATAGACGAACTGTCGAATATGATAACATAAGGTAGGTAGTTGTCACAAAATGGCCCACCTACAATAATGAAAATGTAGATTAAACGACTAACGCAGATTCGAACTACGAAAGCTGCTGATATTGAAGATGAATGTAGGATATATATAACAGCATGTGTGATTAATGCAAAACAAAGCTATCTCCATTTATGTTCGTAAAGATGACAATGCATTATCATGCGCCATTTTATGCAAGGAAAGATCGTGACGACACGCCACGATTTTACAACGATACGGAAATTTACTTTTGTCCCCTATTAAATATATTATACAGAAAATATATTTCGACGCCTTTACATAACTTATAAAAGGGAAGTAAAACTTAAAAAGGATAACGTCTCAATTACACGGCATAAGAAGCGGAAATCAGATAATTATCAAAGCGTATTGAGTTGCGCACAAAACAAAGACCATAACATACTATATACAGAGGTACTCGTAATTATGTACACTGAAGAGAAAATGAGATATAAGAAATTCAATTATTGAACGAAAAAGGAAATGGTTAAAAATACTAACGTAATGTAAATATATTTATCAATAATAACGCAAATTTCGAAACTTAAAACCTAAAGGTAACGATAGACAAGAATTGAAAACTAATTAAGGTAACGATATACAAGAACTGGCAGGTTACAACGCCCGATGTAAATAGGAGAACAGAAGTGCGACATCAGTTTAAATCGAGTAACACAGAGCCAAGCCAAACAGTTGAAGATGGAAAATGGGACTTGGCCGACACGTATTTTTGCACCGCAGGAGTCAGAGGCAACTGCAGCAGACGCGACACACCTGGAGAAACAATGGTATTGCATACTATATACAACCTTTATGATCCAATATATAAAAATAGTCATATAGGTTACCTGGTACCACATATGAAAGTGGATGTAATTAGTTGGATGACCATAAAAATATTTATTGCTGGAGAGTAACGGTTCCTTCCTTTATTTGTAACAAATTCTTGCCATTTTAGATATTTAACTCGATGCTATTTATACTTTAGACTGCGTGATTATTGACGGTTCTGTAAATTACTCACACACCTAAAGTAGCAAACAACTTTGTCTTTAACAATGTTGGTAACCATTATTACCATATGGTTACAACTATATAGATAACGGATAACGGATAACGGATAGCGGATAACGGATAACGGATGACGGATGACGGATGACGGATGACGGATGACGGATGACGGATGACGGATGACGGATGACGGATGACGGATGACGGATGACGGATGACCGATGACCGATGACCGATGACCGATGACCGATGACCGATGACCGATGACCGATAACGGATAACGGATAACGGATAACGGATAACGGATAACGCATGACGGATAGCGAATAGCTGCTGTAACAGTTTAAGATAGTATTTAACCGTAGGTAGGACGATATATACCTCTCTTCCGTCTCTGTGACCTCTAGGCAATTGTATTATAATTAAATGAAAGTTAAAACTAAATTAATTCTTCCCTTGTAATAGAACATTATCAAACTGTACCCCTAAAATACTTCTAATTTCCTATCATACTACAAACAGGTTTAACGGTACGTTAAATTGAGAAATACTAAGAACACTTTTTTGTTTGTTTTTGAAACGTTTCTTAATAATCGGGGCGAGAATCATATACATAGGGTTACAATAAAACTGCTTTGACTCTACTCTGTGGGTACACCAATAAAAACAAATGCCAAATTAGACTACCTTACTTAGTGCACGACTACGTTTTTATGTTTGAAATTTCAATTCGATGTCTTTAACGGTTCCTAAGAAATGAGAAATAAATTGATTCCCGAAAGTTACTTCAACACACTGTATCACGAAAAGTATGCATTTTCGGAGGTATGTTTACATGAATATTTCTTAAAATTGTATGACGAGAAATCCCACACTGCAATATGGCCGTGCGGTTTTCGTACACTCAGTAAAACTTAAGAACATATTTTTGTCACCAAATGTTTTAAACAAGAATTACAGCAAGTGTAGTACTTCATATTCCCTAGAATTGGAGAAAGGAATGTTATGGCTTATATTAACAATGCGAAAAATTTTAAAATATTTTCAATTTTTAATTTTTAGATTATATACGCACAGCTTTGCTTCCTTTATTAAACAAATTTATAATAGTGCTGCATCGTAATGGCGTTCTACAAATAAACTACTGTGAACAATGACGAATTGATTAACATTGCTTACACAGAACGTTAGAATTCTAACAAAGCGTTACTATTTGCAACATGCAGAAAAAATAAATATTGCATTACACTTATGAAAAATTTATGTGTATTTCTCAAGCATAGGATTTGCCTTGCTACTATTTTAATTATATTGCACATTAAATGTTGAATATAACTTTCGGTAGTTTAATTTTGTGTCATAAATAACTCTAACTTTTAGTTAATTTCCTAATGTACTAGATTAACACGCATCTGTTCAAAAGATCGTATGAACTATGTTGTAAAGGAGAATTGAATTAAAATGTAATTTTGAATTAATCAAAATATGTGAACTAGAATAGTGTCTATCTGATAATTATAATTTGAAGAGCTTTGTGTCTGGTAAAGTCACATTTTACACTTCAGCTACCTTTAGACAAAGCAGTAATTGCAGCTTTGATGTGAACCTCTAGACACCACTGTTGATGCAAATCAGATCAAAAGAACGTAAATTGAAGGATTCATTCACCAAATTATGATAGTTACGTACAATAAATGCCTATTGCAAAGTCTGAAATTGATACCGTATCTTTGGTAGCAGCAATGTTTAAATTAACAGTAATGTACTGTTGCGATTTTATACTGTTCATGCACGAACACCTTCAGTATTTAGGTATTTAGCGTAAATAATTCAACAATGCATCTGCATGCTTGTAAACGTACAACTAAGCGCGCTGTATTTTTCAAAATGAGTACGTATGTATGAGCGGTTTATACGGAAAGTATTTTCCAGCACATGCACAGCAAAATAAAAGATAAAATGGTCAGCATTTTGTATGCAATGAGATTTCGATCTATTTTTTTAGGTAGGTCGTATTTGAACAAAGTTACTTTAATTAACCTTGAGAAAATTGCATTTTTTATATATATCATTAATAAATTTAATTGAGTCGAAATTTACGTCGTACCATTATTTAAAGCACGAACATTTAGTTTTTGCCGGAGCTGGGCTAATTATAATTGTGGTCCTTCACAATTGGTATTACTAAAATCATAACATTAAATATAAAATGGTACGATATACGGTTATGCTAACTAGGTAAGGCAAATTGGATGTCAATTTCATTTGGGTACTTTGGAGTTTGTAATTCTATGATTATAAAGTAATTAAAGTGGATGTTATATCATTATTATTATTATTATTAATCAGGTGTGAAAACATTAACGGGCATTTACAACAGCAAGGTTCAAGCGGCCGGTGTCATAGGTTATACAAATAGGTCACGGCCAGATATACTAAGGTTCTTAATAATCGAATTAAATATCAGAAGGTTTTATGTACAAACGGTTGGCTAATAAACTGTAAGGACATTAAATTTGGATGTATATCTACGTAATGCAATAAACTAGGGTGATGACCTTAGGTTGCAGTAAAACTATTTATTAGTTATTCTGAATACGTTATCAATGTAGAATATAGCCGCATGAATGATTTTGAGCTGATGTGGGAGAATTTAATTAAATATGATGTGTTACGTACATTTGTTTCTTATTCTTTCCAATTTAAAAGACTGGAGTAAATAATCAATTTCGGATTTTAAATACGCAACACTTTATAGGAAAAATTGTACTTCTGAGTTGTCTGTTTAGTGCCAGATTGCATTAATCCGGATAAATAATGTTCAAAACAAGATAATCAAACCGGAATGGTTTACTATAACTCTTGGTATCAAGCTATGGTTTGGCATCAGGACCTTATGATACCAATGGTAGACCAGAAACAATATTCTCTTTTAATTATTAAATTAGGTTCTTCTTTTTAACATGCGATATGATTTAGCATGCTTACAAGAATATGATGCCTTACCGCTTTTTGTCCAGCCGAGGGTTTAAACGTCCAGCTATTGGTTGAATGCAATAGCCATATAGGGCCGATTCTGGCTCAGTTTCAGGTCACTCGCTCTCTGGTGGTGACCTTGGAAACTCAGAATATCACCGTTATACATGGATACCCCACATAGTTGCAGTAACAATATGAAAATTCATTTAACATTGTGTTGTTGGTGCTATCAAGATAGTAATGGTAGTAGTAGTAGTAAACCTAAAAATGAAGCGAAACAAGATGGTTATTCTTCTAACACAATAAGTTGATTTATCAGAAGTACACAAACAAGCAGTCATTAAATACTTAATCGATTGTGTCTATTATAAACTGTCTAATGACACTCTTCATACAAAATATATAATTGTGTACAGTACACATCTCAACCTTCCTTAACTAGTGCGTAAGGGGTATGGCAACTTATAATAAAAATTAATAGGGTGTAGCCGGTTGTTGTTAATAATAATTCCCCTAATATTACTTATACTCCTAATAATAAATAGAAGATTTTGTGCTTTAAGCTCATTCAGTGATTAACGGGCCATGTTCTTAAAATTTGATTTAATTTCATTAGAAAATGTGTGTGTGGTTAGATATGTTCGCTTTACAAAACAATGTACCTTCAACCTGTAAATAAATGTTAAAATGCCTCGGACACCAACTTATTTTATGAAAAACAAAACCGTAAATGTAATAAATGTGAAATTGAAAACAATAACAAGGTTTATTATAAAATCTTTAAGTCAAGTTATAAAAGTAGAAAATCTTAATCCTAATGTTCGTAACTTAAAAAATACCTTATACTTGTAATTAGAAATTAAATACCTGTTGTACTTTAAAATTTTGGATGTCACTGGTATACTATTACGGATAAAAAATGCTGACGAAGCCACGCTTTCAATTATTGTTATATACAGATTGCAAAAAGTACCCAAATAAAAAAAATAAAAATTTTGGTTGTGCAATTAATCTTGAAATGGAAATATAACAGAGTTTTGATATTCGTTGATCCCAAATGAATAAATTCTTTTACAAAAAGCCAAACTTGGTTGATTTAAATGGGTTAATGTACCATTTATTTATAATTTTCTTTTTAGCAACAAACATCTATTGCGTCATCCTCGTTAAATTGATACTTAATAATACAATGAAATTACGTAATAAGGAAAATGTTACGTAATAAAAGTGCCTAAAAAGGATAAATATAATAGATAAAGAAAATAGGTGTAATTACTCTTACCGTAAAATTCTACGACACTTTTTTAATAAAAATACTCAAGAAGAAAATGGACGCTTCTTGCTTTCATATCATAACCACAACGACTTCAAAAAATAGATCTCTGCGCATTAACTCAATGTGCAAGACGAAATGCTCGTACTACCCCACTTTAAAATATCTAAACGTATACTTTTTCAGCCACTAACGTATGCAATTTACATGACACAAAAATGAACGAAGTTGCCTAAATTATGGTATTTTCAATACAACTCAAAAGGGTTTGTTACAAACTGTGATCAAAGCAATAATGTGGTGTTAGATATGAAGGAATGGAATGAACGTCTATGATAACATTCACATGTAGAATTAGAATTTAAAAAAATTTAACACAAAATTGATTGGTTAAATGTAAATGAAGAAAAAATATAATCTATGATCAACATTATCTACCAATCCTGGTATTTACTACAATTGGGAATTGGTTAAAGGATAGGACAGAATTTTGAAAACTGTTATGATAAAACAATACAACCGCTATTTTTGCACATTTGATGCTCATAGTGTAGAACAACTATTTAATTTAAAGTATTTAATAAGCTATTGATTGGAATTTTCATAATCTTACAAACTGGCATCATTGTATGGAAAGTTTATACAAGTTGTTAACTACTTGGTTACAGTATTGCGGCCCTGGAACTAATTTAGACATACGAATCGCACGCGGTGGCCTTGTTATTAATCAGTCAGATACTCAATCATGGGCGTAGCCAGCGAAGGGCAGGGAGGGGCAACTGCCCCCCTCTGGAAGAGCAAAAATAAATTAAATAATTTTTAAATTTTAATAAACAAAAAATTAAATCTAAAATATACATATTTTTCTGTTCTGCATATTTTTTTTGTTATCTGTTTTATATATTTTGTTTGTTGTTGTGGTCGTTTGGTTGCTTTTATGAATATTTTAAAATTAATTAATAAGCTCTAATAAATAAAATTATTCGCGTGTCCTTTGTCACTAAAATATATTTCATCAACACAAAACAAAGCTGTTTGAAAAACAGCGTTTTCGATCTATGCATTTAATGCATTGGTGCACACCAGAAATGTCCCACACCAGAATTGGATAAAAACGAGTGTTCGATTTACTCTCAGCATACGTCAATTTTTAGTGTTCGATTCAACCACTTAACAGTCGGACAGTTTTGAGAAAAATGGTAAAAAAATTGTCAGTTTTTTTTCTGTTTTCATTTAACTACATTTTTTAATCCTATTAATTAATTAAAATAAATTTACTCAATAAGTAGTTTTAGTGTGAAATATTTTGAAACATTCAATACACAATCCTACATCAGAATCCGAAATAAATACTCTTATAACGTACGTAAGACCTGCACCAACAAGTTAAAACAAGTTAAAACAAAAGTTGCCTGAACGAGACTCGGGATCGTCAGTGTACGGAAAAATGTCACGCCCGAGTGCAGTTCGTGCAAAACTATCAAGTGGTTAAAACACAACTTGCTCCAAATCCTAACATAGGACAATATTTTTTGCAACAACTATTGAGTTGGTGTGTAAGTGCTCTTGTCTAGCGACAGTGTCCTATTTAATAGTGTAACGAAATACCACTGGTTTTCTTCGAGAAAAATCGAGATACAAGTGAGGAATACACGGGAACCGGCGATGCGAATGTTCTGGCAATTTCTAGGCTCAAAAAGGGTATATAAAATTTCCTATCCGGCGCGAAGACAGACAGTACAGTACAATACATAGTCTAGGATACGAAGTTGCATACGGCGAATAGAAAGCGAGGCGCGAGATTTAAAAGCGGAATAGTTAAAAAGTGTTGAGAAAGTGAATATTTGTGTCCTTTTGTTAACTTTATTGGTTTTAAATAAAGTTGGTGTGAATAGTTATCAGTGTTAAATTATTGCCTGAGAAACAAGAGGGAAAATCCGTAACAATAGTTTTACCACAGAATAAAGAGACAGAAATCACAGAAAAGACAATATGATATAAGAAATTGATTACAAAAAGGTAAGTTAAATAATTTCAGTAGAAAATTAAATTTTTAATTAAAACTTTAGAGTCATTCCATTAGAAATGGTCCAAAAATTTGAAAATTGGTTGCTCGACCAGCACCAAATAAAACAAAACTACCATGTAATGATAGCTTATAATGTAGATATATTATGTCCGATGTTAATTTTTGTTCAAAATTATTTGTATCGCAACGTTTGGAAAAAAATTCTATTGCAGCCCTTTACAAAATTGCCAATTGCTCTTTACTCTTTGCTTGTATCTTTGTGAAACAATTTTTATTAGCTTTGGCAAAAGATTCTGTGCATTATTAATATAATTTTATATATTTTTCATTATTATGATGCCGACTTTTTTGCCTTCTAATTATAACAAAAATTACAATAATGCTCCGATTTTCACATATTAAAGATCAAACAGCACTTTATACGTGCTATTAATTTCATTTTGTGTTTTTAATCTAGAGAAAAAATATTAACATCGGATATAGTATATCCACATTATAAGCTATCATTACATGGTAGTTTTGTTTTATACTAATTTTTATACTAGGGACTAAGAACAAGAATGATATTAGGTTATAATTTTTAGGCAAAAAAACCTCTAAAACGGAAAAAAGTTCATGATGACAGTAGTGGAAGTGGAAGCAATGATTGTGATGAAGATGAAAATAAAATGGTCGGAACATCAAAATCGGAATCTATTTTTGAAGGAGGCTCAAGTAGTTCTTCAAATCTACATGAAGCTGTCTCTGGAACTGGGACCTCTAAACAAACTGAAGAACGCGATGGCTACCATTAAAATGACATTGGTCGTTATGTTAGTTGTGCCAATAACTTGCCTTCTGAAAAAAAGAAGGAATTGTTGACAAACCCTTGGGTTCCATCATCCAATTACGATTTTGCTTCTGATGTTATTCACTTGAAAAGAAAATTTAACCATCGCTGGTTAGATCAATATACTCCATGGCTGGTGTACTCAAGTCGTTTGAAAGGTACTCTATGTTTGTATTGTGTTTTATTTCCGCCAAGAATTGCTACAGTTAAAGGAGTTTTGGGGTCATTTATGGTAAGGCCTTACATGAAGTTTAAGGATATACATGAAGATTGTAGAAAGCACGTTGGCAGCCATTACCACAAATCTGCAACAGCTGCTGCAAAAACATTTCTTGAAAATGCTCCTCTAGATGTCCAGTTGCAAATAGGGCACCATAAGACGATTGAAGAAAATAAACAAATATTGTCAGCAATTATTTCATGCATAATATTTTGTGGAATTCATGATTTGCCGCTTAGAGGAAAACAAGGAAATGAGGGAGTTTTCTTTGACCTTTTAAATTTGCGGATTAACTCTGGTGATGAGAAGCTAAAGAGCCACTTGGATAAATGTCAAAAAAACGCAGTCTATACCTCACCAACAATTCAAAATGAGATCATACAATTATGCGGTGAAGTTATCAAAGAAAAAATAACCGAAGACTGTAAACGGGCAAAAGCTTATGCTGTAATGGCTGATGAAACAGCAGATATCGCTGGAAAAGAGCAGCTTTCTATTGGATTAAGGTTCTATGATGAAAGCCAAAAAATAATCAGGGAGGAATTTGTAGGCTACATTGAGTTAAAATGTCAAGATGCTTCTATAATCGCTAGCGCAATTCAAAGTTTCTTAGAAGATAATAATTTTTCCGCCAATAA
Organism: Vesta saturnalis; assembly: GCA_036346205.1. Classification (NCBI taxonomy): domain Eukaryota; kingdom Metazoa; phylum Arthropoda; class Insecta; order Coleoptera; family Lampyridae; genus Vesta; species Vesta saturnalis. Next base: position 616,916 of record JARFJB010002039.1, read on the forward strand.
TTGTGTGGGATTCGGGTTTGACGGGTGTTCCACGATGGCCGGCAAAGAAGGTGGTGTACAGGCCATTTATAAAAAAAAGTACGCTAAATCTTTATTTTTCCATTGCTCCAGCCACAGACTAAATCTTGTGGTCAATGATACTAGCAAGCTACCAGAAATAAGAAACACAATTGCAACGGTTAAAGACACAATAACCTTCTTTCGTGAATCGCCAGCCCGTAGGAAATCGGTTCCAAATCTTTCAAGGCTCGGTGAGATGGTCGGAAAAATATAAGAGCATAAAAGAATTTTCAGAAAGCTTCACTGACATTGTTAAAGCACTAGAACATCTATCTGTCGAAGGAAACTATGCAACAAGAAAATCTGCCTACCAATTGCACTGTGCAGTTACTAAACCAATATTCATCTTAGGCTTAAATATAATTGCAAGATACTCTGCAATTTTGGAACCCGTTGTAAACGTTTTACAAGGTAAAAGTATGGATTTGGTTATGTTGAAGAAACATATTGATGATATTCTAGATGTAGTCAAAGAAGATCGACAAGATGCCGAAAATGTTTCCTATGAATTATTTAAAAAATCACTTGATATCGCAGAGAAAGTAGGGGTTGAGTTGTCAGTACCACGAGTCACTCAAAAGCAAGTACACAGAAGTAATCCACCATCTGAGTCTGCAGTCGAATACTGGAAGCGGTCAATAATCATCCCCTATCTTGATTCTTTAACTTCGCCTTTGGATGATAGATTCTCCAATGAAAATACACCTGCTTTACTTTAACTTATCTTCATCCTTCAAGCATGCTCAAAATGGCTTCAAAATATTTCAAAAATAATGCAGAACCTTTCATGGAATTTTATAAGTTGGGTGATATCTCTGCAGAATTAGATTTGTGGTACAATATGTGGAAGAAAAAGAATTTAGCAGAAGACAAATTAAAGGACATTGAAGTGGCTGCACTTTTGGAGGAAATTAATGTTTTTTTTTCCCTGCAACAAGGCACGCACTGCTAATATTAAATGCTTTCCCATCCACTACTGCTACCGTGGAAAGATCGTTCAGTACCCTGCGAAGTGTAAAAACCTGGCTCAGGAGTACAATGGGTGATGACAGACTCACTGGGTTGTGTTTGATGAGTGTGCATCGACAATTTTTGAAGGAAAATCAGGACTGCATAGTGAAGAAAGTTTTGAATAAATTTAGTTTAAACCCAAGAAAAATGTTGTTAGTTAAATTTAAGTATAATTAAAATCTCAAAGTTTTGTTTTCATTTGCTTTTTCTTTTTATCCTAAAATTTTACATTTTGAACGACCATGGACCATGGTTTGCCCCCCCCCTGTTATAAATCTTGGCTACGCCCTTGTACTCAATGCCAACTTCATGATATGAGTTACAGAGATTAACGAGATTTAGAAAGTTGACATAAAGCAGTACAAACGTCGATCCAATCAGAAGAAGAAATCGTTTTACAATGGTGAAAATTTATTGCATATACGAAAAACAATAGCTAAAAAAATTAAATCTAACGGATAGATCATAAACACAATAAAGTCGGCGCTTTCAACTACAAAACATATGGTAAAAAGTTTAGGGAAAGAAACATTAAAGTTCCTACGATTTCTTATTTCGTTATTCGAAAGATTATCGGCAGTCGTTGCTTTAGCTGGTTGCATATTAGTAATCAATGAAGCTAAATATGTCAAAAAATTGCAAGAGACATCGCACCATAATCGCTTGATTTAATCTATCGCTGTAGCCTCCCTGAATAAAAAGGTGGTGCACTTTATCTAAAACCATACAAATCTGGTGGTGGTCCCTTATACTTAATACCGTTTCCAAACAACTCCATAGATTACCGGAAACACCGTTAAGTGGTATTTATTTAAAGAAATACACCAAAAATATACCCTAGTTTAGGGATATTTTTATGAAAGATAGCATGTCTAAATTATCATGGAAAAATGAATCTGGAATTATTAACTTAGATAACCAAAGCGGGCCTGGCACACATTGGGTTTACTATAAAAGCGAGGTAAGAAGGTTTGGTGTTACGATAGTTTCGGTAATAGTCGACCACCAAACGTAGTGATTAACTACTTTTGCGGTATAAGATGTATTGTAATTACAACCAAGATCAAGAATTTAATACTATTATTATATTTTATTATTATACAATTATTAATTATATAGATAATCGATAAAACGTCAAATTTTCTTAGTTATGTCGTTAACATACAGTTTAGAAGGTGTTGGTAACACAGCTAGCTACAACTTCTATCCAATAGAACTAGATTTGGGGAAGAAATACGTTATCGGATTGGTTGGATTTTATGGTCGCAACAGCATTATAAACATTTATACAGGCAACGATAGATTTCATTTTAGATCAATTTCACCTCATTTGCAAGTGATTAATATTCCACACGGTGCATATGAGTTAGATGAAATTAGCGATGATCTAAAATACCCACCAAAAAGGTTTGTGATTAGAACAGCAAACAACGATATACCTAAATGTGAGATAAACAGTTTATTTGAGATCGATTTTACTAAGGAAAATAGTATTGGTCGCATGTTACAGTTTGAGTCTAAAATATTAAAACCAAATATTTTACATACGTCTGCGTTAAACATCCAAATACTTAAGCACACTAATCTACACGTAGAACGCAACATTATAAAAGGATCTTATCAAAGAAAGTCTGCAAAAGTATTATATGAGATTGACGTTTCCCTTCCATCAGGTTATCGTCTAGATCTCGAAACAATACTCAATATTTAGAAGTAAACATCGACGTAATTGGTAATACGAGCCCAACATCAATAAAATTCATACAACCCTAAAATTTAAAAAAATATACTTTCAAGTTGTTCCAAAACGTTTTAGATGCTTATATTATTAATTGAGTGTATACTAGCGCAAACTGAACTTATTAAGTGTACATTAGATGCCAAAAAAGCAGTTTAATTATTTATTAATATAAATTAAATTAATCACAAATATTTTCGGTGTAGGTCAATCAAATTCGTACTTTATAATAATAGTACCACTGAGGTTCGTCTGGACTACAAGATGTCCAGTCTAAACCATTTATACGGTTACCTTCCAACTATTTCTTTGTTGCTCTAGCCGTATGGCCAGAACTGACGCCATTCTGCTGAAATATCGCATGACCCTCAAGATAAAGCCTTTCACAATTCAATTCAATGGAAATTACCGCACTCAACACTTGCGGCTGTGGAATTTAATTTGTTTGAAGGAATCAACCAAAATTCTATTATTGCTGTTCCATTTCGTCAATGGGAGTTATAAGAGTTATCTGCTTAAAAACAAGCAACCTTGGACATATGGCCAATATAAACATCAACGCAACTGGAAAAATCATGTTCGCATTCCAACAAGGTAAAAGGTGCACAAAGTTGGCAAGGGCTAGGAATTTTGATCACAATACCATCAGAAACCTTAAAGTACATCTGAATTCTGAGTATTGTCCATATTAAGCAATACATTTGAGCTTTGGTGCTAACCAAATACATACCTACCTATCGCAATTTTTTGAAATTCTACGTGATTACTATAGTGAAGGTGATAAACATGCATTAGTCGACTGTTCGGATTCAAATCATGTCCAGTATTTGGAATGGACTGCTCCAAACAAAATGAATCCTTAAAAAACTCAACAGTAGACATCAAATTGGTAATTGAATCCCTAATACCCTTCCATAATGGAATCGATGTATTTGGTCTTATTCTCTGTGATGTTATTGTGCAGTACAACCCACCCAGTAGAGACGTGAAAAAGTTATAATTATTGTAATATACACTGTGTATGTCTAGTATGTAATTAAAGGTGTTGTAATTATTCGTTTAGTTTTATTTCATCCACTGACGATGAAAGTAATTGCTCAGAAACATACACTTCCAATTCAAAAGCATGACCTAGATGAAAAGTCTAGCACCCCAAAACATGGTGATTTACTTCATAATTATTATAAGCAGCCCCTCCAATTGTGGCAAATCAAGCACAATGATTGGTCTGCCTACAGAGGAAAATTGTTTAAAATTTAATCATGTGTACGTATACTCTAAGTCAATAAATCAAACCAAGAACAAACTTTTATAGGAAATCTTATTTCCAATTAAGGATGTACTTTACCTCCAGTGATAACCAAGATATGATCTCGCCTATTTATGGAAAATCAAACTTTGTTTTATTTTCGATGATATCGCTTGTGAAAAGCAAAATAACATAAGGGCATATCTTTGTATGGGTAGACACAATCATATTGACTTTTTCTATTTGGGTAAAACAGTAAAATTCCAAAGTAATTGATTCATGATAATGTGAATCTAATTATATTATTTGAGCACGATGAATTAAAACTAAGACATATGTATGGCGATCATATAAGTCCTACCATAAGCGTAAAATTGTTTCGGGATATGTGCTAAAAATGTCCGTTTGGTTTTATAGTCATAAACAAGGATGCCGAAGTTAATAATGGTCGCTATAGGAAAAGGCTTGATGAATACATAATACCTTAAACAGCTTTCAGTAGTTTAGTAGTCACTGATCCGTGTAGTTTTTAACAGCTATCTGTTCAGGGTAAACCGGTACCTGTTCACTGAACTCGTTTTGCTACAATAACACGGAGCAAACAATTGTTCAGGCTCGTAAAATAATACAGCATAAATATGTCTTAAAACTACTCCCATTGATAATAACGGAATATTTAAAAGTACTTATAAGCTCCTAATAAAACCTCTAACTGAAATAGTATTTAAAATCGATCCAGATAAAAGATTAAAACTCCTAAAAGGAACCCATTCACGTTAAACACCCCCGCACCCCTGTTATATTGCTAAGGAAGCACGCTACTATCCCCAATAGCCCTAAGTTCCATTATTTCAAAGAACTCCCTGCTTCACTTCAATGTCATTAGAGGATTCAAGAAAGAGTGCTAGCTCAGCTTCCGTGTTTTCACAGAAATCCTCCTCTAGACCCTCGTGCACCATCTTTCTTAGATACATCTATCGTGGGAGATATTAATACTGAGGAAGAAGAAGAACCTCTTAGTATCACAGATGATTCTACTACCCGTAATGAACCTATCTCAGAAGAATTTCTCGACCGGGTCAATGAATTATCTTGTATACACGTTGAACGTATTATGAGGGATCCTTAATCTTGCTATTGATCATACTTACGGAGTCCACTGATACCAAAACAGACAAATGGACAATTGGTAATACTCCCGCTACCATTAAAGGAAACGATGTGATTATTAAAGGTATCACGTATAAAGGGCCTTCAGGTTTATACGATCTGCTTACTATAAATGAACCCATTTTAAATGTAGTAAATTCACAAGATAAAAAATATTATACAAATGTGTTAGAAGCTACGAATGTTGCAAGGCGAGATTATAACATCAGTGGGCAAATTCGAGGAAGCCGCAGCAAAAAGTATACACATACCTCTATCACCATTCACCATCGTCCACCTACGCTGCACGATTTAGTCAATTTTTCGACCTGTTGAAATCTATGGATTATTACTGTTTTGCTAGTATTTTCTTGAATATACTACTTTTCTAAAAGTAACTGCATTTCTATAATTTCGTCTCTCTGGTTTCCCGAAAATATTACTTTTCTCAAGTAAATCAATTTCGGTATTAGATTGTTAAAATTATTGATGGTCACTCATACGTTGCATTCAATCTTATGTTTTTGAGGCATCGGGTTCACAGCGGTTTGACATGTGGGTGATAAGTGACTTGCAAGTTTTCTTCCTGTGTTGATTGTTGTCGAAGCAGACATTTTGTATTTTTCTAAAGAAAAATGAAGATTCTGGACTTATTTATCCCATCCAGTTATATCGGTTTTAAAATCATTTTTCTATATATGTACTGAATTTCTGCAACCGTTTGATACATACGATTCTGTCGGATTAATAGGGAATACATGCTACAGCCATCAACATATCTGGGGTTCAATAATTAACTAAAAAGAGATCAATAAATTGATTAACTAAACGGGTTATACATAACCTCACCAGGTTTTCTATAAGGACACATTAGTTTTGTAACATAAATCGCAAGGTAAGGTGTAACTAATTAGATTAACTGTTGTTAGTTTTTCTTTATCATTTTAGGGGATAATCATATACTATGTTGCTTTTAGAAACAGACACCATCTATTTTCGAACTTGTACTTTGGTTAAACTCATTTCTTAAGGATTGTATAATCATTCTACAATTAATTACCTCATTGAAGGTAAGATCTATTTTCATGCTTTCGTTTTGGGTTGATATATTTAATTTTAGAGGTACTTTGTACATGCTGGGATATACTTTGTCTTATACGTTGTACATACTGGGATATACCTTGTCCTATACGTTGTACATACTGGTATATACGTTGTCTTATACATTGTACATACTTGGATGTACGTTGTCTTATACATGATACATATTCTGTGTATAAGTAGGGTATAACTACATTTTGCCTATTAAGAGCGTTTTACTTCATACATATTAGCAAGATACCTGATGCAGATTGTGCAACAATCGATCTTCAGGACAGGCTACATGGATATTGAAAGCCATGTTACTGATTTCACCTGTTTTTGTATTACTTAAGCTTGATGCTTTAATTTTTGCGTTGTGTAAGATTGTACAGACATATGTTGATTTAATTGATAAACAGTTAATTGTGTACTTGACTAGCTATTAACTTGTACATTAATTTGTTTATTGCCTGTTGGGGTCAATGGCCACTATGCCGACTTATTTTTCATGTATTTAAATTATAGAAATAGTAAAACTGTACAACCGAATGCATTCCGCTTTGCGGTTGGTTATTACTGTTTAATTGTAGATTGCCTATTTTTCATAGCAATGTGCTTTTGACTGCTTTGCATAAAAGATTGTATGTATTCTATAATATTTTTAATGCGCCTCTATAATTAGGAATCCATAAATTACACCTACTTTGGCTGGTTAAATGCTATGCTTTATCATAACCTAGCTTTGAAGGTCCATATGTTTATTATCTTTTCATTTGGTTCTTTTTTTAATCATATTTATTTGATATTATTATCTAAATTGAAGACTATAATTCTGGGCGGCTTGCTATAGTGTATTTAAAGCCACAAATATTTAGAGCGTAAGCTTTAGGTTAACGTTTTGTGTGTAACACAATTTAAATATTTATTTGAAGTATTGTCCCATTACCTTCGGATGCAGTTTAGTTGATGTCTATATATATTTAAAAGCTAAATACTACGTTTATGTGATATTGGCATGTAATATATTGCTTGTGATTTGGGACATTCTATCTGGTAACCATGTCTTTTACTGCCCAGATCCTTCCCCTTGTATTTGTTGCTTAGCTAGGAAAGTGACTAATTATCTCCGTTTATCTAGGGCTGGCTGTTAATCATTCTAGCTGGCGCCCTCCCTTCTCTTTTAAACTTTTAGGTACCACCTGCGTCACTGCAGAACCCATCCCACTTCTCTACTTTGACTGAGCTTTCCGGCAGCCCTATGGCTATCTTCCCTGTTATGCTAAGTTAGTGGACAAAGTAGAAATTTGCACGTAACAAAGGAGGTGGAGCTACGTTTTTTAAAATAAATAACCAAAAGACCGATTGAATGTAAATATTGAAATGATATGCATGATATAATTCGGGATCTAGAGGTATTGTGGCCAGAAAAATGTTCGGGAAACACCGGTGTCATAAATGACGTAATATCAATTATAGAAGAATTATACGAAGATGGATACATTAAAAAACCAACCAGTATAGGTAAGAATGCATCGATGTGGACATAACTAAAATGCCCTTTGACAAATTTGAACGTTCACATCTCCAGTATCAATTTAAGAAATTAACCCCTCCGTTTAAACTTATTGATGGTAACCAATTCGACATCGAGAATAAGAGATTCTGCAATGTTGCCAATCCCATAGATCCTCAAGATGTCATCACTATTTATCAACAAGGTTCAATTTGGATGGAAACCGTTTGACACAGTTAGCCGACCTAGAAGTAAATAGTATCTTGATTTTTGTCTACAAGCAGTTCAGAAAGCTTTTGAAGGAAACTGTATCACTTTTCCAGTGTTGGGAAGAAACTATATAGAATTATAGAAATGGTAATGCTGCGTTATTAACAATAATTACTCCACCTATAGCACAAATGGCTGTAATTGCGGAACGTGTTATCAGAACCATGCTCTATATGCTTTACATAGGACATTTAACCCACAAGGTAAGCACATATGGATACTGTAACGAAGCAGTATAACAGAAAATAAAGTATCCTGACATGTACCTGGTAGAAAAAGTGCTTCGCTCCAAGACTAATAAGTTATTGTAAAGTGGTGGGGATTGGATGAAAGATATTGGATCAATAAAGACGATATTATTTTATAAGTAGACCTCTAACTTATAATTTGTGAAATAAATTACTTATAAAAGCATAGCAATAGCTTCTTTATAAAAGGATGTGGCTCTTACATGAAATACAACACAAAAATAATTATATGTTATTTTAAATATAAATATTACATTAATTAACAACGTTTTTTTAAAATTTCATTATTTTATACAGTAAACCTAAAGTACTTTTCTACTCAATTTACTTGATGGCTGCTTGGGATGGACATGTCGCCAAACATGTCCATCCCAAGCAGCTGTTTATATTTGTTTCACGTTTATGAATATTTTCTAGTATACAGTTGTTACTTTTGTAATGTTCCGCGTTTTCCATGGTTGAAACTTATAGTTGCTGTTTTGGTCTAATAATATTTCTATCAAAATATCCAGTGTATTTATAAGCAGAACTAATTTTTAATATTTTCCGGCATTTTAAGCGTATGTCACCAAGTAAATTAATATCGTCTAAGATCCTATCTATTTCATTAAAAGTTAATAAATTGTAACATTTACCAGCACAAAATTCCATAAAACTTTTAGTGGTACTGTTCAATTTAACTTTATTTGTACACTATGAGTTTATATCAAACCAGTTAAACCACTCATCAGGAATAACAATATGTTTTGGTCTAATAATATTTCTATCAAAATATCCAGTGTATTTATAAGCAGAACTAATTTTTAATATTTTCCGGCATTTTAAGCGTATGTCACCAAGTAAATTAATATCGTCTAAGATCCTATCTATTTCATTAAAAGTTAATAAATTGTAACATTTACCAGCACAAAATTCCATAAAACTTTTAGTGGTACTGTTCAATTTAACTTTATTTGTACACTATGAGTTTATATCAAACCAGTTAAACCACTCATCAGGAATAACAATATGTTGTAATATATTCAGTACAATAAAATAGCTTTCAGGGGTGCACTTTCCCAACAAAGAATGCTTCAGGTACTTTCTGTATATTTGATCACTACTGTACCATAGTTCTTCCTGCAATTTGTTTTCAAGACTGCTCATAATGATAAAATTGTTTTCTGAAACTGAAGGGGAATATAAATGGCTATACGAGGTTATATCGCCAAGGTTTGGAATCAGTTTATTAATCTATAATCGTAAGGATTAAGTGTCACTTTATTCTATTTGATTGTAAACACATCATGTTTCTTTGACTTTATCAGATATTGATATCGATTTAGTTGCCCTCAAACATAAATTGTTTATTGTCATTTATCGTGATCTGTTTGACACTTTCTTGGGTAGAACCCTTGGTTTTTTTACAACTTTTTCAACAGTATAAGCATACATTTTTGCACGAAGTCCTACAAATTCTGACATAATTTTACCACGATTTACGTTTTTCATTAAATCTGGAACATTCTTATTTGCTAATGGAATTCCGAAGATATGATCAGATGCATCGAATTTATATTTATAATTTCATAGATATCAGGAACGGAAAATGTATTAGGAACGTAGATAGCGTGTAACCATAATGAATATTTTATAAAAAAGTTTTTGAAACATCTAAAACATTGAAGCCTGCATACATAGGTACATTTTAACATACTTCTAGCTTATTCATTTGAACGGTAAGCATATCATTGTTGAATTTTTTACAATAGCGACCATCCCATTTCATTACTGAACGTATGTCCATATATTTATGTACATTTTTCCTCAGTTTCCCAAAAACACTATTAATCATTCATTTATAGACGATTTTGTCAAATTCATTTTGAGGTTGCTGACGCATGGTGGTATTAGATCGATATGTTTTTAAACACTGGGACTGCTTAAAAAACCTTATATACGGTGTACTTTTACCAACTTTAGTCCATATTTTAAATATACTTTCAAATTTCGGTAATGAATTACATACTTACATTTTCGATACAACGTAAGCAACAATTCCTTAATGTTGGAATTTGAACCAGGTGCGGGTGGAACCACATGTTCGGGTGCCAGTGGTAGCTTAATGTGACTCTTGTGTAATTTTATAGGATAATGTAAATCGCTGTCGATTATGTAACCAATGTCTGAATCATCAGGATGGTTTATTAAATCAAAAGTTTCAAAATTAGCTTCATCCACAAAAGCAAGTCACCTAATGGTAAAAATTCTGATATGGCGGCTCCATATAAGTCATTTACATTGTGGTATGTTAAATATACTCTTTCAGAAGTGGGATCAAATTTGTATCCCATGTGCTTATTATTAGCTTTAACATACCTATTAGAGCATTGAGCCATACCACCTCTAGTTCCTTCTTCACTAAACATTAGCATATGAATGTATGTAAACAGTTGTAACTTTACTTGCGTGATTTTAGGCATAGCATCGAATGCTAAACTGGGGGCCGTGCAATAGTGTAGGAGACCAAATTTGTAGGTACTTAAACAAGTTTGCCGAACATTTTCGAATATATCAGCTAAAAGTAAAACATCCATTTTTAGGTGCAAATCTGAGTATTTACTCAACTATTTAATATAACTTTTGCAAACGTTAACCACATGTGTAATACTCGCATAACTGATTCCTTCATTATTAAGGTGACTGTAAAATGCTTCCTTGTGAAAGAGGCTGGTTTCACTCAATTCATCCCAAGTATCAATATACTCATAAAGAAACATACCTTTGCGAACTAGTAGAGAAAATTCTTCATCATTGTTACAATTAACTCTGGTAATAATTTTTTTACTGTTTTCCTAGTTTGACAAGTTTTTAATACTACTACTCATAAATCTGAAAGAGTCAATAAAACTAAACTTAATTTTAGCGTCTTCTGTTACTTTTGATATCAAACCAGCATCAGCAGCCACTTCTCTAATTATGAAATATGAATCATAACCTGATACATTATGAAATACTACACGCAGAATCTGAGAGTGTTTATAGTTTAGGTTACATTTCTGATGTGATGCTGCCTGAAATGCTCCAGTGAAATGATTATGGCTTTCATCATACGGTGAATGCAATCATGCCCTCCATAAATCATAAATTGAGATAAGGAACCATTGTATGAACACTTCGAGTAGTAATCTATGCTGAAGGGTAAATGTTTGGAGTGAAATAGAGTATTACTTTCAATGCATGTTAAATTTGTACACTTTTCTGAAATACTTTCTATGTGCGCGTAAATTACAAATGGTACCACTTCCTGGAGTGCGAAATTTTTGAACTGCAAAAACATTTCGGCTTCGGTAGGTAGCCTATCAAAGCATCGATTAAGTTGATGACAGTGAGTGGCATACAAGAAGATGGGCTGAAGAAAAATAGTTCAAGCAACGGCAACAAATAAATTTCTTGTACTCCTTACTCGATAGTTGTTTATAACAAAGAACTAACACATTTTTAATCCATGTGAAATGATAAACAGTATTATTGTTTATGTTAATAACATCTGCAATAGAAAAAGTGCCATGATAATTTGTAGAAAGTACTATCAGATTTATGGGCTCACTGTTACTACTTTGATTCTTACTTGATACAAATGGTAATACACCTTTTCCCTGAATGCAGAACAAATTAATGGGGAAGTTGTTGAATTTGAAGGAAATAAATTAAAGACAATTCTGTATTATACAGATTTGAAGTCTTGAATAACCACACTACTGCGAGGTCTGACCTTGAAGTGGTGTAGCGCGAGGTGATTTATAGGTTTTGTTATTTCTGACTAGACGTCATGTCGTGCACTGCGCAGTATCAACCTTTGTAAGTTGGTTTTGTGTTGTTACACTTGTGTACAGTTTACAAGGTTTCTACATTATTAATAAAATATCAGTATCATGTCTGTAAAGAAGCGTAAAGTGACGGACGAGTGTCGAGTATTTCAAGAGACATAGAGTGAGAGAAATTTTATTATTGGATACAACAGCAAGGCAACGTGTCTAATTTGCAAAGAAACAGTTGGTGTTATGAAGGAGTACAATGTTAAAGGCATTATGAGACAAAACATGCTTCAATATACAACGAATTTTCTGATAATATGCGAAAAGACAAAGTAAAAGAACTGCAAAGACAATAAAAATGTGAACAAAGACTTTTTCGTAAAGTTAATGCCGGATCGCAAATTGCGGTAAAAGCAAGTTTTATTATGTCAAAGATTTTAGTAAAAAGAATGAAGCCGTTTCACTATGGTGAGCTAGTTAAAGAATGCTTGGAAGAAGTGGCAAATGTGTCATTCCTAGAAAAAAAAAGTATTATATCAAAAATTAGCCTTAATTGAATGACAGTTGCTAGGAGGGCAAAAGAAAGGGCAGTGGACATTGAGCATACATTACAAGAAAAAATATTGGATTTCAAGTACTATTATTCACTGGCAATCGATGAAAGCACAGATGTAACTGATACTGCCTAGCTTTGTATTTTTGTGCGTGGTGTTGACGAGAATTTTTATATTGCAGAAGAATTACTGGCATTGGTTCGTATGAAAGACACAACTAAAGGTTGTGATATTTATCGTGAGGTGAAAAATATTTTAGAAACGTTTAATTTAAAAACAGGAAAACTACATGGCATATCAACTGATGGTGCACCCGCCATGGTTGGAAATAAACAAGAGGCCGTCAGCTATTTTCTAAGGAGTGCAGTGATCTAATTACTATTCAGTGCATTCTACACCAATAGAATCTGCGTGCTAAAACCATGAGTATGGAGCATGTGATGAAGGTTGATAAAAGTGGTCAGCTTTATTCGTGTCGGAGCTCTCCATCACCGCCAGTTCAGAGAATTGTTATCAGACATAGAATCCCTATATGATGATGCTATTTATTTTACAGAAGTTCGTTGGCTTAGTGCTGGGAAAATGCTGAAACGAGTGTATGGCTTGCATCAAGAAATCATAATATTTTTACACAGTCGTAATGAGTCTCAACTAGCAGCACATTTTGAGAACAGCGAATGGGTGAGTGATTTATATTTTTTAGTTATGACCCAACATCTCAATGAATTAAACATTAAACTTCCAGGTAAAAACAACATGTTTTACGTATTAAAATCATTTGAGGTTCAACTCAATTTATCGCAATCACAACTAAGCACTGGACTACTATCAAAATTTCCAACAATGAACAGTTTTGCTGAAAGTTCTGAATCCCATGTAAACGTGGCTAAATATGCATCTCTTGTAGTGGACCTTCAAAATGAGTTTAAAGACGATTTCAAGATGTAAGAAAATTTGACGATTTGTTTGATATGTTTCCTCTACCATTCACTACTGATGTTGCGGCAGTTTCTGTCCTAGATTTTTATCAAAATTCCTTACCGAAAGAAATGAAATTACTCAAATATCATGCTTTCAAAAAAGACAACGTTGTTTAGAAGTACCTACTTATGCGAGCAATCGTTCTCTTTGATGAAACAAATAAGTGTCGCTCCCGTTTAAGTGATACACATTTGGAGGGAAACGTATTGCTATATCTAACATTGAACCTGATAATAACACACTTTTGAAAAACAAACAATGCCAAGCATCTCATTAGTAGGCCAAGGAGCATTAGGCCTACTGACTGATAGTCACTTTGATGACATATTGATTTTCATATACTTTGTTTTTTAAGAACTCCGTTTTTTGTAAGAATAAAACCTTTGATAGCATTATTTTAGTTTATATATTCCTAAACCTTTTCCAATTAGGAGTAAGTTGATTGTAAATCAGTAATTTGATAACTTAATAATGCAATCTGCCAAAAATATATCGAAATAGCATTTTTAAAGTATGTGGAGCACACAAAAATGGCATTCAAACATTTATTTGTCTACTCGTAGAATAAGTTATTCAGATGATAGTAAAATTAGCTTTAGTGGTAGGGGTTTGCAAGTTCCTATGCAGCCCGCATGTAAAATTAAACTTGGACCACACCTATAAAAAGGTTGTGCACCCCTGATCTAGTTGAATGGGAAAGTGAATTGAATCATAATTTAAAACGACTCTAAAGTAAGTATAACTGTAGACTGTATCCGTATTATGCTGCACGGGATATAATTCCGAAACAACAGCTCACAGTAAGCAATACTCATCATCGTTAGCATTTACTACCGCATGCTCTACTACTACTACTTCAACGTAAGTTGAAAGACCACCCCTAAATGGAGCATTGCTGTAATATTCACCTTTAAATGTAAAATTTCATATAATGCCCAACCGGAATCCTCTTCGAAAAACTTCTCTAATTTGGTTGTAATTTATAATAAACTCGTGTAAATTGGCTGCAATATCAATGCCATATTTTTTTACGACAAAAGCCTTCAACTCGATAACATTATTTTGATGTTGAATGAAATTGCAGAATAAAACAATACTCACTTTTAGTATCTATTTTCTTAAGATTAACTTAGCCTTTCGTGAAAAACTATTATCCGAATTTTTTAAAATAAGAGGGCCCTTGATGTTTGCTATATTGACTGTGATTTTTGTAAGTAACCTACCATTAAAACAGGAATCTAGAGAGTACCAACCTAATTTCGTGTACGTTTTTTAGTGACATTAGCAAGTCCAATACCTGTTTGTTTCTGTACCGTTCTTTAACTGTTTAAATCTTACAAGATAGCACTTTAACAGTAATAAATTGCTCTCAAGTATAATCAGATTTTCATTTACCTCCAAATAAATTTGTTTTGAATTATATCTTGCAATAGCTTAATATTAGTGTTAATTATACTGATCTGCTTTACAAATTCATCTTTGCTTTTAGCAATGGAATCATGATTCTTTTTAAATTAACGATGTCGCTACTACTTGGCATAAACTTACTCATTGCTTCCTTCAAAACTGTATCCAACAATGTAAAAATATTAAGCACACGCACTTGTTGTGTAACTCCTGATTACGCAATAATGGACTTTTAGCAAATATTTTACTTAGTAACTAATATTTAAATTAATAATTTAAGTAACTATATAAGTACTTTAGGCTTACAATTGAAATTCTCATCAGGATAGTAACATACTGACTGGTATAAAACAGCTCTTTATCCACTTGTATTAACAGAAACGACATTGAAAGTCAAACGTTAAAAACTGTTTATAACTTGTATTTGACTTTTAAAAAATGTAAATATAGATAGATCAAAGTTATAAAGGAATATAGCATTGCAAGTAATACATAAATTGTCAAGGTTAGTAAGTTTTTCACTAGACAGATACCTATGGTAAACGCTTAGAGTTACTTTTGAGGTTTTTTCAATTTTCGACAGGTAATGACCCCCAAAAATTGACAAAAATTTTTGAAGTTATTTACCTTGCGATCATGGACCTTTAGAAAAATTGTAATTTTTTGAGGAGTCATTGACCTTAAAAACAATTGGGGTGAATAGCCGTGTATCTATTAACACCTGTGCTTAACCTTGCTGAGATCATATGAAATACTTTCTCACGTCTAGGGTTGCTAATTTTAGATTATGTTAAATTTATTAGTTCATAAAATTTTCTCACATTTGCTAGAACCTTACACAGGTATTTCAATTTTTGATAATTGTTTATTGCGTTAGTTCGTCGTACTAAACACTTCCACTTGTTGGCAGTTTTGTTAAATTTAACAGATTTACATGTATGTAATCTTAAAATTGTATTTCAATATTCAGTCGTTAGTCTCATATTTAATAATAATTATTTAAAATGGCACCATGCAGCAAACGCTCAAGGCTAACTATGAAAAAAACAGTCATACTGCATGGCATTGTGCAGCCAAACAACGCAATTGAGGTACTTTCGGCACCAATAGTGGTGGATGACATACGGGTGATATCAATCAGGCATAATGATATTGAGGATGATCTATCGCAATATTTTGAAAGTAATTATACGTTACTCAACCCAGTTGCTATTTAGTAATTTGTTTATTCATAAATACATCACCAATTTTTCTATTATAATTTTTTAGCATTACACCTGCAACGACGGTGGTACCAGCCTTACCATTTCCACCTTATCAATGTGGGGGAAAAGTTTTACGCTAATTGGATCACCTGAGGATGCTGAAACTCAAAATCAGCCCCACGATCCTACTACCGTGGAACAATTTAAAATTAACGGTGAGGTGGTTGCGCCGTATTTTAGACCAGTACATCCAAAGTGAAGTGTCGGAAGTGTCTCGTATGGAGCGTATAATTTCTGTATTAGCGGAAGCCGCTAGCAATTTAAATAATATAAGACCTTACGGATATTGGAAAATTTAGACGTGTAAGGTAGTTTTTAGTTCAGTTTTAGTATGCAGTTATTAATTTTGATTAGTTTTTATTTTTAATGTTTAAATAGACGAATACCTAATATTTGTCTTTTTCACTTATAACAAACCTTCCTAAAAGTAAGTGTGAATAGTATAAACTTTGATAAAGTTACCTAAACGTGTGAAAAGAAAGATAAATGACAGTTCAACTTGTAATTTTACTTAACTGATATATATATATATATATATATATATATATATATATATATATATATATATATATATATATATATATATATATATATATATATATATATATATATATATATATATATATATATATATATACACGCACACACGAACACGACACACGCACACACGCGACACACACGCACACACGACACACGCACGTACGCACGCCGCACGCACGCACGCACCCACGTACCCACGCACCCACGAACCCACGAACCCACGAACGCACACACGCACACACGCGCACACACACGCGCACACGCACGCACGCAAGCACGTACGCACGCACGCACACACACATACACACACACACACACGCACACACTCACACACACACGCACGCACGCACGCACGCGCACACACGCACATACACACAAACACACACACACACACACACACACACAGACACTCACACACTCACACACTCACACACTCACACTCACACACTCACACACGCACACACGCACACACGCACGTACCCACCCACGCACCCGCCCACCCATCCAACCACCCACCCACCCAAACGGACACTCACGCCCGCACGCACGCACGCACACGCACACACGCACACGCGCACACGCACACGCACACGCACACACACGCGCACACTCACACGCACACGCACACGCTCATACACACGCACACGCACATTCGCACGCACGCGCACACGTACACGCACACACACACGTACACGCACACACACACGCATACGCACACGCACGCCCACGCGCACAACCATACGCACACCCACACTCACACTCACATTCACACCCACACCTAAGCCCACACTCACACCCACACCCATACCCCACACAGCCACACCACACCCACGCCTGCATACACACGCACGTGCGCACTCACGCACGCACACACACGCACACCCACACACACCCACGCTCACACCCACACCCGCACCCACACCCATGCTCGCAAACATACGCATCTATGCATGTGCGTTATAACGCGCACACGCACGCACCCAAATACGCACGCACGGACGCACCCACATACATACCCACACACGCACGCACGCACGCACCAACGCACACTCGCACTCATTTACGTATGCACGCACGCACGCACTGAATCAGGCACTCACACACGCGCACAGGCCCACACAGACGTTATGGTGGTTCTTGATGAATCTATGTAGGTTGGAAAGTGAAAAATCAAATGAGGCCATAAACGGCAACGTAGGTCATTAATTAAACGTAATACTTTGTGATTAAAGCTACTCTTAGGATATGCTATAACATCCTCCTGGTATACGTACAAATGTTTTTAGTTTACTGTAAATCGCCCTCTGTTGGTGACAGAACTACATAAAACTTAAGGTGGTTATTCATTATCTTCGTCGAAGTGTGTCTTGCCGTAGGTAAAGCAGGTTCTTGACTAATGTGGTTCCTGCCAGTGCTATTCCGATACTAACGCTGTTCAAGCTTGATTTTGTTCTTAGATTGGTGGTAAGGCGCATTACAGCACAACACAACGCACCCGTTCTGTAGTGGCGACTTTCAAGTCTGCACAAAGGTCAACTTAGTTGCTGTTTTGATTGAGTTTATAATACTATTTCAAATCGATACGATAAATACGAAATATGGTGTGCGTATATTGAATCATTTAGGAAGACAATCGGCTTCAAATTTTTAGGGGGCCCTTGAAAAATAAATAAGAATGTAAGATACAATAGCATTCTATCATACCACTATCAGATCCCTAGGTAGGGAAGTGCAAAAAAAACTAAGAATTAGTATGACTAAAAATTGTAATTGATTTAGCTAATGGCATTAAAAGTAATTTCTTTTAACAGAAAAGCACCACATTGAAATATTTTTGTGGAAAATGTTTAGCAATGATAACTACTTAAAGTTCCATACGATTTAAGTCCTGCTACATGAATATAGCCCATTTATTTGCCGAAATTTTAAATTTAGTTTCTGGTTCGGATATTGTACCAAACCCTTAACACATTAACTTAAAGCTAATATAGTAAATGGAAGGTTGACCAGCATTTTTTTAATAATCTATCCTTTAGAGCGTGGAACTGCGAGAGTAAGTGCAGAAAATAAGTATTCTACGATAAAAATAGTTAGATAGTTTAAACTAATAAGAAAGGATTTACCTACATTTCAAAAGAACTAAGAGTTAAAGCTTTAGATTAAGTGACTTTTTTAAATCTGTGAAAATCCGTGCGCAAGGAAGTTGTAGTAGTTTAAACAACCGAATACAAAAAGTAGAATATTGTTGACTTCCTCTGAAAACATCAGACTAGAAATAATATCTCTGAACCTTCATCCTAGAAATTTCTTTTAGTTTTAACACCTACATTTTTATTACCGTACTTACATTGTGTCCATGTACAGAGTGGGAAAACGCTAATAATGTGGGATCTTACCGAAACTAGACTTTACACTCAGCCTAAATCTTGTAAAAGTCAAGTTTTATAAACGAATGTACTAGTAGAATATTTGTTACTTCTTATTTTTGGATTATAAACGCTATTATAACTTAGGTTTTAACGGTTGTACATAGTAATTAATTGACGTGCATTAAAAAGAATGCACATAAGCACAAAAAACATATACTTGTCTGTGCTATAAGTAATGGAAATATTTGTATCTCTCAATCATTATACATAATTTTAATTTATAATTGTACACTTAGTGGATACTGTAGACAATTCACTACAGTTCCTAATTCATTATGAAAGACAAAACTTACTGGATAACCATAATTAAGGTTCTCACGTGAACTAGATCTCCTTGTCTAACCTTAAGATGAAGTTCCATTACAGACAATTCGTTACCGAACAAATCAATTCTTTCCCTTTCTAGTTATAAATGATCGTTATCTAAAAGTCAGCCACTAGTCCACTTAAGCTTGTTAAATTTGAGAAAATATTCACTGTTACGGCCGTATATAGATGCATGTTATCTAACTAGCTGATTTTGTGGGTTGTGTTGCTTACTTAACAAATATACTTTCAAGGATACTGGTTGCTCCTCAAAACGCACTAATCAGTAAAATATATGAATAACGTTTAAATTGTTAACCTAAAGCAGGAAAGTAAACTATCCACTCTGTTCCAACCTGTAAATTAAACTCAAACTAGATCAAATAAAAGCCTTCTAAAATTCACTAAGCAGTAGCTATCACAAAGTAATAACTCAACTTTGCGTATCTCTATACTTAATTTCCAAATATGGAATATGTTATGTTCCAAAATGGTCAATCGTAAGCAAATATAAAGTGATTTACGTTATTGATTAAATGCACAATAATGGTCAACATACACACCCGCAAGCACACCCAGACGCACACGCACACGCACACGCACACGCGCACGCACACGCACACGCACGCGCAGGACACACCACACGCACGCACACACGCACACGAGCACACGCACACGCACACCACCGCCACGCACACGCACACGCACACGCACGCACACGCACACACACACGCACACGCACAGCACAGCACACGACACGCACACGCAGAGCACAGCACACGCACAGCACACGCACACGCACACGACACGCACGCACACACGCACACGCACACACGACCACGCACACGCACACGTATACGCACACGTATACGCACACGTACACGCACACGCACATGCACGCGCACACGCACACGCACACGCACACGCACACGCACGCACGCACACACACACACACACACACACACACACACACACATACACACGCACATTTCAGATCCTGAGACACCATGTCTCCAAAACGTGATAATAGTTCGCATCGTAATTACTTAGTACAACGTTCTTATAAAAGTCCTAAAACTTTTCGATAAAACAAAATGTTTAACACTATCTTACGATACTCGATACCCCAAAACGTGGGCTTCTCCTTTCAGAAGTGTAATCGTAGACAAAATGGCAAAGCCAGTATTGACACACTGTACTCCACCCAAAAGAAAATATTATTCACAAACGATATAAAAAATAATGGGTATGTCAATAAAGCACCAAAGAAAATTAAATGCCGTGGGTATGAGATTCCTTCACACGTTCTTTCTTTAATAGCAAGTGCTAAGGGATAATATTAAATTCTTTTGAAATTTCTTTTATCATCATTTAATCATGGGGGTTTACAGTTTGCCCGTTTTCACGGGGATTAACGTTGAACCACTTTTTCCATCGAAAATAGTAGTTCCGTTAAAAATCATTATGTAATACTGTTTATAAATAATTCATCTGCATATTTCATGTTATTCGTTCATTTATGATCATTATGTTAACTAGTTAGTTTTAAACAACCCTTTTAATGTTTCTGAAGAAGGGAATAATATTCCTGAAACGTACGTAAAACAAATATATATTTTTTACCTGCAACGATGTAGTAATTTCTTACATTTATGCAATGTTTATGAAATGGAACAAACTTTGAACTGGTAACCGTGATAGCTTAATACATTGGAAAATATTTGCAATTTGTACAGTTCAAGAAGAATAACTTCAAACTTTTTAAAGTTATTCTTACTTCTTAGATCGGTTTTCCATGCTTAATGCATTTAAAGTTGTATGTGTATATCTTACCCTGTTTCATTTTGATCTTGATACTCTCATTTGTGGTTTAACCACCATTATAAAGATACTTTTAGCAAACTCCTATGAACTACACAATTGTTAGGGCACCGTTCTTTGTATTATATGCACCTGTGCTTTTTCAAGCTTATTTAAGCATTAGGAAGTTGTAATGTTTTCCCTTTAATCATATAACTTATCGTAGCTGTTTTAGAATATGGAAGTGTAGAATTTGTCATTCTCCTGCAGTTGTTCGAACATGTGTGATTGTTCTTTCCATAATGGGATTTATACATGAACAATGGTCACATATATACATTTGGTTAGAGAAGCGGTAATTAGTCATGTTTTAAATTGACCTGATGGAATACACTCCCTAGAGGTTTATTGTTCTACACTTTCGGTAAGATGCAAGCACATTTTCTTTAAGCATGAATGTAATTATCCATTCGCAGTGGTATAACTCATTATTTTAATTAAGGTTTACTATGGGCCATGATGTTGACGACATACTCGTGTTAATCGAAAAAGATGTGACAGGAGTGCTGAAGGTTACAAGTTGCTTATTATTCCTTTATTTACAGTTTTTTACCTTCAAACCTACATATACATATGTAGGTATAGAAGGTTATGCAATCTACTTTTCTTTCACTATCGCTAAATCGACTTATTAGCTCATTTTACAACTTTTGGTCAAGTTTCGCCAAGGTCGGTTATGATATCTGGATTTGTCTGTGTGTGTGTGTGTGTGTGTGTGTGTGTGTGTGTATGTGTGTGCTTGTGTGTTTGTGTGTGTGTGTGTGTGTGTTGTGTGTGTGTGTGCGTGTGCTGTGTGTGTGTGTGCGTGTGTGTGTCGTGTGTGCGTGTGTGTGTGTGTCGTGTGCGTGTGCGTGTGTGTCGTGTGTGCGTGTGTCGTGTGTGGTGTGTGTGTGTGTGCGTGTGTGCGTGTGTGTGTGTGCTGTGTGCGTGTGCGTGTGTCGTGTGTGCGTGTGTGCGTGTGTGCGTGTGTGCTGTGTGCGTGTGTGCGTGTGTGCGTGTGTGCGTGTGTGTCGTGTGTGCGTGTGTCGTGTGTGTGCGTGTGTGTGGTGTGCGTGTGCGTGTGTGCGTGTGTGCGTGTGTGCGTGTGCGTGTGTGCGTGTGTGCGCGTGTGCGTGTGTGCGGTGCGCGTGTGCGGTGCGTGTCGCGTGTGTGTGCGTGTGGCGTGTGTCGCGTGTGCGCGTGTCGCGTGTGCGCGTGTGCGTCGTGTGCGCGTGTGCGTGTGCGTGTGCGTGTGCGCGTGTGTGCGTGCGTGTGCGCGTGTGCGGCGTGCGTGTGCGTGCGTGTGCGTGCGTGCGTGCGTGCGTGTGTGTGTGGATGTATGCTAGTATCCATGATAACTCCGGAACGAAAACACCTACGTACTTAAAATTGTGTATTTAAGCTTGTGTTCATTTCACTTGCAACTGATTACATTTTGGGAGAAATCCAGCCATGGAGACGGGGGTTTATTAGGAGCAGTTTATGGTTTTTATTAAATATTTCTAAAAGAGCAGCATATTTCAAAGATATAAAAATACATAGAAATAGCCCTTAAACATATAGATTAATTATATTCTATGCAACTTTACGATACGATGCGTAATTTAGCGGCACAAAAATTCGTAAGGTATAATTTAAGTGTTAAGTGTCAGTTCAAATTTCTTCAATATATAAATAACGATTACTTTTATAAGAAAAAGTGTAGATATATTTTTTAAAGTAACTTTAATTTTACAGAACTTTTCTTTATAAAGTTTCTTAATATAACGCAAGGTAAGGTTTTATATAAACACTCTTCTAATCTGCTCAGAGGAGCAGAACATGTTGAATTCGCTCAATTTCTTGTGTAATGTTTATTGCTAATTCCGATAAGGTTTGTGGTCTATTACTCTATACCCTGCTCTTCAGAGATTCCCAAAGGAAGGGATTACATACTGAAATATCTTGCGAGCCACGAAATGTCACTATGTTTGGAAATGAGTCAGCCCGTGAAAAGTACCCTTAAAGCAGTCATAGACTTGCAAGCAGTATGACTTGCAGCCCCATCCTGTTGAAAATAATTGATGTCCGGAAACCTAGGTAACTCTTTCGTCACAAATGTTCTGATCATGTGTGTGTAGCGCTTTGCCGTAACAGTTATGGTGTTTCCTCTATCGTCTTGGAAAAAATATGGCCGAATAATACCAGATGATGAAATTGCACACGACACTGTATGTTTCGGACTATGTAATGGATTTTGGTGCATCTCCCAGGATTTTCGTCATTGCAATAGCGACTATTCTGCTAGTTTACATATCCGTTTAAATGGAAATGTGCTTCATCTGACATAAACATGTGGTGAATAAAGTTTCCATCATCATGTATACGTCACAATATTTCTTCGCTGAAAAGCCTGCGACCAAGCATATCACCATCTTTCAACTCTTTGACGACTTGACTTTTGTAAGGGTGGAAACATCTCCTTATGTAAAATGTATATTATTGAAAATAAACATTTTCTGAAAAAATTGGGTACTTAAAGATTTCTCGCTTCACTGGCGGACCCTATACAATGTGAACAAGGTACGGACGACTCTAACTTGTAAAAAATCAACAACTTTTTTCTCTAACCTGCAAATTTTTAACTAGTAGCTAGCTTGTTAAGATTCACTTTCAACGGCAATAAGCTGACTTTATAAATTGACATTAGAAATGAGTAACAAATAAAAATTATTCCGTTTCTTTTAATTTTTTAAGTTAGCATCAAGATGTCTATTAACCTCTATCTAACATGATGTTTTAAACGTCTGTTTGACACAGATTATTGTTTTTATCTAAATTAATCAATTTTAGTCTTTTCCATAACTGTCCACAATACCACAAATATGACAAAGGACAAGAAATAAAGTAATTTGGAATATGGAAACAATAGAATCTATGAAAAGTGGTTGAAGGGGGGTTCGTACCGCATCACGCAGGTTCGACTTTCCATACAGTTCTTTAAGGAACAGTATTAAAGGTGGTGAGTGCTTCCAGCCCAAGTTGGGAATAAAAACAAAGTTCAATGAAGAACAACAATGTGAGATACCTGACCATTGTTTGAACCCAACAAACTTATTTTTTGTTTTAACGACACTAGAGCTTAGGTGAGCAGCTTTTGAATACACCGAACTAAACAATATCAGAAATATTTTTAACAAAACGCAACGCCTGGCTGAAATTGATTGGTTGAATGTGTTTTTACAGAAAAATCCTACCTTGAGCATACAAAAACCTGTACCAACCAGTTTTTAATCGTTTAACTGCCTTTAGCAAACCCGAAGTAGAGCGCTTCTTCTCTCATTCGGATATTTGACACACATAAGTTTACACCAGACAGGATTTTTAGTAGTGACAAGACTGGAATTATCACAGTCCACAAACCTATAATCGCTTATAAAAGGAATTGGTGGTAGCTACGAATTGAGAATGGGGTAAATCTGCGACTGTGTGTTGTGGAATGAGTGCTTCTGACCATACGGGCCTCCGTTGTTTATTTAAGCAAGACTTCGAGTGGGAAATGGCCTTAAACGTTGTGGACCACCTAGCAGTATTTCTGCCTGCACCAAAAATGGATGGATCACTGATGAAGAGTTCCTCATCTAAATGAGACATATTGTTACATTTACCAACCCTTCGACATTCACACACTTATTAATAATTTCAGATAATCATATCAGTCACACTTCATTGCCAATTTAGAACTACTGCTGCCAAATTGAGTAACAATTCTTTCGCTACCATCGCATAGGTCCCACCTTATGCAAACCCTTGATGTTACGTTCTATGGGCGCTTGAAGCCGAATACAATTAGGAGTGTCCATTATTTGTCTAAACAGATCCCAATCAAAAACGGTCTCCATCAGGAATAGTTGCTGTTAAACCTAATATTTTTTCCGATGAAATTTTTCAGCGTCAGTTCTGCTCACCTAACAAAAGACAGATGCAAATCATAAAAATGTTGAATACTTGAGCAAGTATAAGTTCGAACTTATCATCAGGAAGAAATAACAGCAATCAAAATCTTCAAAGCTATACTTCCATCAATCAAATCGATAATCAACAATCTGGAACTGATTCAGGAACAGAGTTAAATGTGTAAATTGATGTCACCAATTCCTGAACCGCCAGGTTCATCCATCTACAAAGCGAAACAAACGCCAGCATTCTGAAATTTTAACTTTTCCTCCTTACAAATCAATTCATGAACAAGTAGAACAGACAAGAAAAGACATCAAAGAAGAAGATAAAACCAAAAAGTAAAGAAACGAAGCTAATCAAAACTGTACAACGAATCTCTACTTAACCAGAAAGCAGAGGATGAAGATAAAGAGCATAACCCGTGTGATGACAACAATATCTTACACCATCACAAACTGAAGAGCATTGTATATTCTGTTGTTAGGAAAATCAGAGATGTGATTTTGTTGCAATTATGCACACACTAGGCGCATCGAGAATGTAGTGGGGTAGAAAAGGCTAAATCATATATTTGAGATTTTAGTACCTACCTTTTCTGCCAACATAGTAACATAAAGATTCTTTTCTATAACTTTGGCAGTATTACGGAGTTACCCCTCATTCCCCTATTTTTAAATGGAACTCCTCAGAATGTTGTAGCTGGTAACGTTATTAATGAACGTATTGTTGTATCTACAGTCCGCGCGGCCAAAGAATGCCTCGTGTCGCGCATGGATGTTCGTGCATTCGGCCGCACTCGTTAACGCAATAGCGACTGAAAGCATTACCAGTGGCGTTGGTGTCGCGTTTTCAATTATTCGTCACCAAACCACAAGAAATTTTAAAATATTTTATTTATTTGAATTACATATGAACAGTAATAGTTTAAACATTTATAAAATAAAAAAATAACCATGTTGACAAGTAATAAATTTTATATTTGAATTACAAATGAACACAACAGTTTAATCGTTTATGAAAATCAAAAAAGTATAAGTTCGATTTTTAATTATAGAAACAGAATAGCCTGTATTTTAAGAGTATTATTCAGGATTTAAAAAAATTATGATATTTCTTAGGTAATCAATTTTTATATTTCCATACACTTTGGGGAAAAGTTACTCAAACGGCGATAATTATCTACTATAATAATATTAAATACTACTAACAAATAAGTCACACAATCGTTCATGACTTGACCAGCCACTTTTAGTTTCTGAATCGTCCTCTAAATTGATCACCAGTTTTTCGACTTGTACGTCAATCAGTATTTCGTTCTCTAAATATTTTTTTTCCTGGTCGATTACCTTCTTACAGCACTTTTGCCAGTTTTCTTGAGTAACAGCCGCTAATTCTTCCTCCAACAATCTTCTAACGTGGTTGAAGTTAAATGTGGTATTTCTCTTTGCAACATTATTTTTCACTGGAGCCCAAATCAACTCAATCGGGTTTAAGTCCGGGTGATAGGGAGGTAGTCGTAGCACCGTATGTCCTTCATTACTTAATATACAATTAAACTTGTACGTTATATGTTCCTTTTTGTGTAGCTTAATTATGTCATAAAGTTGTGGTCTGTACATCAAAGAAGTGAACGGTATCTTTTTCTCTATTAATCACTTCACCATATCTGCCTTTTTCGAATTACTTGTTGGAGCACGATCCACCTGAACATT
Source organism: Vesta saturnalis (assembly GCA_036346205.1). Taxonomy (NCBI): domain Eukaryota; kingdom Metazoa; phylum Arthropoda; class Insecta; order Coleoptera; family Lampyridae; genus Vesta; species Vesta saturnalis. The sequence continues at coordinate 644,006 of JARFJB010002039.1, forward strand.
ATGGTACGGCGCATTATCAATAACCAAAACCGATTGTGGAGGCAAGTTTGGTAAAAGTTTCTCACGTAACCATTTTTCGTAGTTGCTACCATTCATCTCGTCGTGATAGTCTCCGCCGCTAGTTCCTGATTTAAATATCAAACTACAACCTGGTAAAAAACCAATTTCACCTCCTAGTAGTATAGCAAGGCTGGTTCTGGCTCACTTTTGTCACTAGATTTGTCACCAGATCTAGGAAAAAGTCACCAGAAAAGTTACTAGATTTCAAGGTCAGTAACATTGCCTATTTTAAGGGGAAGACCGCAGGTGTGTAATCCTCTTCAAGGTCATGCTTGCACGAGTCCTTCAATGTCACTAGTTACTAGATTGTTGATTGTCCTGAAGGTCATTGCCCTCAAGCAAGTCTATGCATCTTTCGAGGCCGCGCCCTATTCTGAGAAGCAAAGGTGGCCCATTGTTTAAAGTCTATGCTTTCAAGGTCAGAGAAAAAAGACGATCTATTGTTTTGGCTGAGTCATTCTAGGAAATCAAGAACAAAGGCGATGCATTGTCAAAGTCTATGCTTTCAAGGTCACATGAATGAACAAAGACTATCTATTGTTCCATTATTCTAAAAATAGATTGTTATCTCAATTCTAGGAAATCAATAACAAAGACGATGCATTGTTCAAAGTCTATGCTTACAATTTTCAAGGTAAAAGAACAAAAGCGATTCATTCTTCTGGTCGAGTTATAAAATAAATTGTTATCTCAATTCTAGGAAATCAAGAATGAAGGCGATGTATTCTTCAAAGTCTATGCTTACAATTTTCAAGGTAAAAGAACATTCTTCTGGTCGAGTTATAAAAAATAAATTGTTATCTCAATTCTGAGAAATAAGTCTGTGCTTATAATTTTCAAGGTAAATGAATAAAGACGATTCATTGTTCAGTTAGAAATAGATTGCTAAATACATCTCTTTCAAGAATAAAGGCGATCCATTATCAACGATTTAAAGTTTATGCTTACAAGGTCACACCTCTGCAAAGACGATCCATTCATCTCAATTCTAGGAAATCAAGAGCCCTGAGGTGCATGTTTCAAAGCCACGCCCTCTAAACAGGTGGCCGTTCCCCTAAACAGGTAGCCGTTTCCTAAAAACAGGTAGCCGTTTCCTAAAAACAGGTAGCCGTTTCCTAAAAACAGGTAGCCGTTTCCTAAAAACAGGTAGCCGTTTCCCAAAACAGATAGCTGTTTCGCAACCGTTTCCCCCATACGACCACATCTCAATTCTGAGAAATCAAGAACAAAGGGGGCCCATTGTTCAAAGTCTATGCTTATAAGGTCACACCTCTGATAACAAAGGTGATTCATTGTTTTGGCTGAGTCATAGCTTCTGAAATTCTAGGAAATCAATAACAAAGACGATGCATTGTTCAAAGTCTATGTTTACAATTTTCAAGGTAAAAGAACAAAAGCGATTCATTGTTCTGGTCGAGTTATAAGAAATAGATTGTTATCTCAATTCTAGGAAATCAAGAACAAAGGCGGTCGATTGTTCAAAGTCTATATTTATTATTTTCAAGGCCACATGAGAGAACAAAGACGATCTATTGTTTTGTAGGTTATCGTACACATCAGCTGTATCCTCAAAGTGATTGCCCTCGGTCTCAAGCGAGTCTATACACGTTTCAAGGCCACGCCCCCAAAACAGGTAGACGTTTCCTAAAACAGGTAGCCGTTTCCTAAAAACAGGTAGCCGTTTCCTGTAAACAGGTAGCCGTTTCCTAAAACAGGGGGTCCGTTTCCCAAAACAGATAGCTGTTTCGCAACCGTTTCCCCATGTTCAGGTCGAGATTCCGCATCTCAATTCCAGGAAATCAAAAAAGGGGGCCCATTGTTCAAAGTCTATGCTTACAATTTTCAAGGTTAAAGAACAAAGACATTCCATTGTACAGGTTGAGTTATAAAAATAGATTGTTATCTCAATTCTAGGAAATCAATAACAAAGGCGATGCATTGTTCAAAGTCTATGCTTACAATTTTCAAGGCCACATGAAAGAACAAAGACTATCTATTGTTCTAGTTGATTTATAAAAATAGATTCTAAATACATCTCTTTCAAGAATAAAGGTGAACCATTGTCAACGATTTAAAGTTTATGCTTATAAGGTCACACCTCTGATAATAAAGACGATTCATTGTTCAGTTAGAAATAGATTGTTATCTCAATTCTAGGAAATCAATAACAAAGACGATGCATTGTCAACGCTTCAAAGTCTATGTTTACAAGGCCACATGAGAGAACAAAGACGATTCATTGTTTTGGTTGAGTCATTCTCAAATTCTAGGAAATCAAGAATAAAGGGGCCCATTGTACAAAGTCTATGCTTACAATTTGCAAGGTAAAAGAACAAAGACGATTCATTGTTTTGGCTCTGTCGTAGCTTCTAAAATTCCGAGAACAAAGACGATGCATTGTTCAGACTGATTAGGTCATCTAACAAGTAAAATATTTTTATAAGACTACCACAATATATAGATTTAAGTATTATGGGATATAGTCACTTTTGTAATACCTCTGCTGGAGCATATCTATTTACTATTTGTTTTTCACATTCAATTTCCTTCAACTGATTCTCGTTTAATGCGGACCACATCATCTTTCCTAATAGGTTCATTATATTGTATACTAGCCATACATTCAGCTTCCTTAAAAGTCTTCATATCAGGATCTACTTTGAGACATTATTCAAACCTGAAGCCCTGAGTGCATGTTCAATAAGCAATGTCACGCCTCCCAGTGCCCTCAAGTGGTCTAAACAGGTAGACGTTTCCTAAAACAGGGGTCCGTTTCAAAACAGAGGTCCGTTTTCCAAAACAGATGGCTGTTTCTCAACACAGGTAACCGTTTCCACCAAGGTTACACGAGAAACATAAGCGTTCTGATTCCTAAAAATAGATTGTTATCCAGCTACCACCCCACCTCAATTCTAGGAAGTCAAGAATAAAGGAGGGTCCATTGTTCAAGCCGACGGTTCAAAGTCTATTCTTACAGTTTTCAAGGTCACACCTATGAGAAATGAACAAAGACGATCCATTATTCCGTTATAATTTCTAAAAATAGATTGTCATCTAAATACATCTCAATTCTGAAATCAAGAAACGCTTCAAAGTCTATGCTTATAAGGCCACACCTCTGATAACAAAGGCGATTCATTGTTGAGTCATAGCTTCTGAAATTCTGAGAACACACAGACGATGCATTATTCAGACTGATTAGGTCATCTAACAAGAAAATATATTTTTATAAAACTTATAATTTATTAACCACAATATTCATCTATATATAGATAAAAGATCGATTTAAGTAAATATACATATTATGGAAGTTTGATGTACTTAACATTTTGTAATACCTTTGCTGGATCATATCTATTTTATTTATTATTTGTTTTCACATTCAATTTCCTTCAACTGATTCTCGTTTAATGTGGTCCACGATACATCATCATCTTTTTCATCGCTTCATTATAATGTTTACTGGCCATACATTCAGCTTTCCTTAACGCCTTCATATCAGGATCTGTGATCCTTTACTTTGAGACATTTTCCGTGACTTATTACAAACCTACGTCTCTTAAACTTATATGCAAAACACAAATTAAAATCTTTTAATTATACAGTTACGTAAATTTCAAAGTTAATTCCGAGAAATCTATTTTCAAGGTGATCCAACCTTACCTGACTATCAAATAGATTGTCAATGGCTACTATAAATTTTCCAGGTCCTACAAATGAACCTACAAAGGTATCCTGTATATGACCGGTAAATCTATAGGAGGACTTGAAGCAACATCTTGATAGCTGCTTCTAAAAATTTTAGGTTGTCCAGAAATCTCAAAGGGTCCATTGTTCAAAGTCTATGCTTACAATTTTCAAGGTCACATGAGAAATGAACAAAAGTGATTCATTGTTTTGGTCGAGTTATAAAAATAGTTTTTATCTAAATACCCTTCGATTCTAAGAAATCAACTTTCAAGAACAAAGGCGATGTATCGTTCAAAGTCTATGCTTACAAGGTCACACCTCTGAGAAAAGAACAAAGGCGATCCATTGTTCCATCATAATTTTAAAGATTATCCAACCCCCACCTCAATTCTAGAAATCAAGAACAAAGGCGATCCATTGTTCAAGTCGATGCTTCAGGGATATATAAGTAACAGTGAGATCAGTCGGTTAGTAAGTTGTTAAACATGGAATTAGCAGGGTTAAACCAAAGCACCTATTGCAAACTCTATAAAATACATGTGACCTAGAGATATCGAAAAATATAAAGTTATTAATGTTACAGTAATCAATACGAAGTATGGTGAACGTATAGTGTTAGAAACAGAGGAGTTTAAATGTGTTTTACCTCAGCGCTTTTACGAGTATTTCAAACAGAAGAAAATCGAATTGAAGAATTTAAAACGATGCTAAACACAAAGGATGTATTCATGAGTAGTCTGGGTGCAGTCGGAAAAACGATAAACATAACATTTAGTGCATCCAACCGTATGTAAACATGCTCATTTCTAAATTAGTGTTTAGTTGTGGAAAAGTCATGCAAGCAGCAATAAAATCACTCCTGGAACGATGTTTACTGCCGGATACTTAATACCGCTGTAATAACAATATGATGATTAAAAAATAAATACTGTTGTTAATATGGTGTTCTTTTTTAAGACACGTAGATATCACCAGCCACCATTTGTCAAGGTCACGTCATATAACTATTCAGGGAAATAATTTTCATGGTCCCAATCCTGTTCAATCCATATTTTAACCCCGAATGCAACTGGTGCATCTATATAGGGATGAATAATTTTACGAGTAAACCTAAAGTGCTGTGAAGAGCAATTAGATATTAGTCAAAGTTATGTGCGGTTTAACTACACATGCGTTCTTGTGCATTTTAAATTCTAAAATTGTGTTTTGAAAATTGTGCATATGTTTTGCGGGTCACGCTACAGAGACAATGATTGTAATAGTTGATGTACAGGGATTCAAAACGGCAAAACATGTATTTACACCCAAAGAGCTAGCAATATACAATGGAAATCAAGCTGCCCATTTTGTGTTCAAACCACCATTTCCTTGGCACCTCTTAGATGTAGAATTTCAACGACAAGCTGTTTGGTTAATCAATAATCATCACTGCATCAAATGGGGATCTGATATACCTCTACACATCTCTTTCCACATATACTTCGTGAACTAATATCGGTAACAGATCATGTGTACGTTAAAGGGCGAGAAAAAGCCGATTACATTCGAAAACTGTTGAGACAGTCAGTTATAGAAATTGAAGAGCAACCATCTTTACCCAAAATGAAAACAACTTGTTTCTTTCATACACAAACCACCTGTAATTGTGCTTTGACGAATGTACACTTTTATATAATAACTATGTAAGACAATATCAGTAAAGGTTTCATAAAATGTGTGCTTACAAGTAAAGGAGGAAAAGTTTGTAATATTTACAATAAAACGCTATTATTTTAAGTGTATTATTTTATAAAAGCCCTCTGATGCAAACTATTTCTCAGGTTATAACCCAGCCTATCCATCTAGGTCAACAAGTCAACTTTTAACATTCCTTGAGGTAAAATTCTGGAAATAGCAAATAAGAGTTCCTATTACTGAATTCTAGCAATAGAATCAGTTCGTGGAAACAAGAGGTTGTTGTCTATACTGAATGTTTATCAAGGTTCCTGCATTGGTTAAACGTTATGCTTACAGTATCTGGTTGTTGGAAATTCTCAAGGTCTCCAAGAAATTTTCAAGACCATATGTCCTACAGGCCGATCTTACCCGACATCATCCGATCGAAATGTAGTCGAAACCTGCAGGACCAATTCTAAACGAGTCATGGAAACAAGAAGGGGTCTATGCTAATAAGCGTGGGCTCATACTATGGTCCGCCAGGATGTTCCCCAAAGACAGATAACCGTTTCCCAAAACAGGGGCCGTCACTCAACACAGGTTTGCCCTCCAGAGCCTAATAGCTGAGGCTAAATTGAACTAGGTCAGATCCATTTATCTTAGAAATCTAAACATGGAATATGGTTGTGAGGGGTTAGAAATCCCAATTCGTGGAAGGTCCAAGTACAATTCTTAGAAATCTGAAAGTAGAACTAGTTTAATATCATAGAAAAGCTAATCACCTACTTTGGGGTTTATGGGCCAAGGTGGTAGTTTCTATAAATCACCTACTTTTAGGGGTAAAGGGTAGCTTTTCAATAGTTATAGGTACTGTGTCAACGAGGCTTATCATCTAGGGGTGCAATTCTGACCCCGAGAAAATGATGAATTCTGCGTCGCTTTTGAGAAGAATGACTATGTTTGAAAAAGCTAGAATAGAAAGTAGTGTTGGCAACCATGATGTTAGGGTTTAAAAGTCCCCATTGTGTGCACAGTAGACTCTTGATTAGCAGCAATGACGAAAGTAGTAGTACGTAAGGTAGAAAGTACAGAAAAAGCAGTAAGTGTGGAGGAGCGAAAGAAGAGGTTGGAGACATTAATAAAACAAGTAAAAGAAATAAAACTCGATTTGGAGTGTTATATAGTGAAAACAAAATGATGAAGCTGCGTATTAGCAATATGTAAAATAGTGTAGTAAAACATGAAATTTTGGGAAGGATGAGTTTAAATACCTATTTTAAAGAAGAAGAAAAGACGCTGCTATGTGTTGTTATAAGTATCTCACAATTGTATTAGGTTTAAGTAACTGTATCATTAAAAAATAAAGACTTTAAAAGTTAAAGAGACGGTTTTCGGTATTCTCTTCTCCCATAATGGTTCCTTATTGGCTATGCATATCTGGGTGTGGTTCGATATCCACCTTTACCGAAATCTCCCATAAGGAAATGGAACCCCTGCCGTACGTTGGGCTTTAAATTGGCCTATATACAACGTATAAAAGAAGAAAAGATCAATGGCAGTAAAATGATCCCTAAATAAAAGCAATTTACTGCAGATCGTTATTGTTTTTAATCATTAAATGGCGCTTATGCATATGTGAACTAAAATTTATTAGTAAAGCGTTATAATGAAAAATACAATGACTTTCCTTTGTATAAGGGAGATTTAAATTGATTTTTTTTTTGCAAGAACCTAAAAAATTAAATGTCAGCCCTATTCCTAAATTGGCTACCCTTGGACTTAAAAGAGTAAACAGTGACAGCTTGCAGTATAGAAATGGAGTTAATTTGATGTAATTTTTATATAAAAGGTTAAGAAAATCGATTTATAGTTTTAATGTTGCAGGATAAGGAGACCTGACTGTTTTTATATGAATAGTTTTCATTGTGTTAAAGGGGATACAATAGGCTTGCATGTAATTTTTAAAAAATGTTTACATCTGAGAAAAGAACAAAGGCGATTCATTGTTTTGGTTGAGTTATAAAAAATAGATTGTTATCCAGCTACCCCATTCTGAGAAATCAAGAACAAAGGCGATCCATTGTTCAAAGTCTATGCTTTCAAGGTCACATCTCTAATAACAAATGCGATCCATTGTTTTGGCTGAGTCATAATTGCTAAGAAATCATTTCAGGCTCAATTCTAGGAAATCAAGGACAAAAGGATCCATTGCCGACGCTTCAAGGTCAAAGTTGTATTGCCCAAGGCCATCATACACATTGCTTACGTATATTTCTCAAGGTTCTTGGCTGAGCTAAGGTGTTAATTCTTATAAACCAATTCTCAGGAGTACTAAATAAAATTTTCAAGGCGTGGGGATTCTACCTTTCAGGGTCAAGCAATTAGAAGACATTAGACTGAGCAAAGAAACAACTCAACAACTGCTAACTACATTACAAAACCTAGAAGTGTAACATCTATATACTTACATCTCATTTTATTCTATTTAAAAGATTGCGAAATTTTATTGATGGTCTAGAGATATGTAGTTAGGATAAATAATCTAGAATAAACATTTTTATTAATATAAACATATATTGTTATACACATTCCTTTACTAAAACACAGCTCTTTAACCACCTTACGTTTCTTTGACCTTATGTTGATATCATCTTACTACATCAGCAAATATTTATCTGTGTGACACTTGCTTCCAACCTAGTACTTTTTACAAATGTAGCAGATAAATAAAAGTTTTCAGGATATTTTTATTTCAATAATAAGTAAAATTCTATATATTACATTATCGGTAAGGCACCAAAAGTATACCAGGACAGTAACTAAGACATAAATTGTCCTACCTGTATGATTAGTTGAATGATATATTAGCAATGAAAATATTCTTAAGCTTGAAAACAACTAAAATGCATACGACTGAAACAAGAAACACTTTTAGGTAGAGGGTAATCTATAAATGTTAATATGGCCATCGGTTAGGGGAATAGGAATTATATTATCAATTTATTATTGTTATTAATTCAAAAAAAACGTTCATTAAAGGAGTGCATAGTAAAAGGTTACTCTTTTAATGTATATAAAACCTTTATGTAAGCTTTAAATTATCTAATTCAATGAAGTATACTAAAGTAGATTTTTACATATAATTAAAAGCGTGTTTACAAATGTTATTTAAGCAACATCTTAACAAAAAATATTACACGTTATCCAAATACGAATGGGGGCTCTGTATGAATGCAAGCCTATTGTATCCCCTTTAACACAATGAAAACTATTCATATAAAAACAGTCAGGTCTCCTTATCCTGCAACATTAAAACTATAAATCGATTTTCTTAACCTTTTATATAAAAATTACATCAAATTAACTCCATTTCTATACTGCAAGCTGTCACTGTTTACTCTTTTAAGTCCAAGGGTAGCCAATTTAGGAATAGGGCTGACATTTAATTTTTAGGTTCTTGCAAAAAAATCAATTTAAATCTCCCTTATACAAAGGAAAGTCATTGTATTTTCATTATAACGCTTTACTAATAAATTTTAGTTCACATATGCATAAAGCGCCATTTAATGATTAAAAACAATAACGATCTGCAGTAAATTGCTTTTATTTAGGGATCATTTTACTGCCATTGATCTTTTCTTCTTTTTATACGTTGTATATAGGCCAATTTAAAGCCCAACGTACGGCAGGGGTTCCATTTCCTTATGGGAGATTTCGGTAAAGGTGGATATCGAACCACACCCAGATATGCAGAGCCAATAAGGAACCATTATGGGAGAAGAGAATACCGAAAACCGTCTCTTTAACTTTTAAAGTCTTTATTTTTAATGATACAGTTACTTAAACCTAATACAATTGTGAGATACTTATAACAACACATAGCAGCGTCTTTTTCTTCTTTAAAATAGGTATTTAAACTCATCCTTCCCAAAATTTCATGTTTTACTACACTATTTTACATATTGCTAATACGCAGCTTCATCATTTTGTTTTCACTATATAACACTCCAAATCGAGTTTTATTTCTTTTACTTGTTTTATTAATGTCTCCAACCTCTTCTTTCGCTCCTCCACACTTACTGCTTTTTCTGTACTTTCTACCTTAGTACTACTACTTTCGTCATTGCTGCTAATCAAGAGTCTACTGTCACACAATGGGGACTTTTAAACCCTAACATCATGGTTGCCAACACTACTTTCTATTCTAGCTTTTCAAACATAGTCATTCTTCTCAAAAGCGACGCAGAATTCATCATTTTCTCGGGGTCAGAATTGCACCCTAGATGATAAGCCTCGTTGACACAGTACCTATAACTATTGAAAGCTACCTTACCCCTAAAAGTAGGTGATTTATAGAAACTACCACCTTGGCCCATAAACCCCCAAAGTAGGTGATTAGCTTTTTCTATGATATTAAACTAGTTCTACTTTCAGATTTCTAAGAATTGTACTTGGACCTTCCACGAATTGGGATTCTAACCCTCACAACCATATTCCATGTTTAGATTTCTAAGATAAATGGATCTGACCTAGTTCAATTTAGCCTCAGCTATTAGGCTCTGGAGGGAAACCTGTGTTGAGTGACGGCTCCCTGTTTTGGGAAACGGTTATCTGTCTTTGGGGAACATCCTGGCGGACCATATATGAGCCCACGCTTATTAGCATAGACCCCTTCTTGTTTCCATGACTCGTTTAGAATTGGTCCTGCAGGTTTCGACTACATTTCGATCGGATGATGTCGGGTAAGATCGGCCTGTAGGACATATGGTCTTTGAAAATTTCTTGGAGACCTTGAGAATTTCCAACAACCAGATACTGTAAGCATAACGTTTAACCAATGCAGGAACCTTGATAAACATTCAGTATAGACAACAACCCTCTTGTTTCACGAACTGATTCTATTGTAGAATTCAGTAATAGGAACTCTTATTTGCTATTTCTAGAATTTTACCTTCAAGGAATGTTAAAAGTTGACTTGTTGACCTAGATGGATAGGCTGGGTTATAACCTGAGAAATAGTTTGCATCAGAGGGCTTTTAATAAAATAATACACTTAAAATAATAGCGTTTTATTGTAAATATTACAAACTTTTCCTCCTTTACTTGTAAGCACACACTTTTATGAAACCTTTTACTGATATTGTCTTACATAGTTATTATATAAAAGTGTACATTCGTCAAAGCACAATTACAGGTGGTTTGTGTATGAAAGAAACAAGTTGTTTTCATTTTGGGTAAAGATGGTTGCTCTTCAATTTCTATAACTGACTGTCTCAACAGTTTTCGAATGTAATCGGCTTTTCTCGCCCTTTAACGTACACATGATCTGTTACCGATATTAGTTCACGAAGTATATGTGGAAAGAGATGTAGAGGTATATCAGATCCCCATTTGATGCAGTGATGATTATTGATTAACCAAAGCTTGTCGTTGAAATTCTACATCTAAGAGGTGCCAAGGAAATGGTGGTTTGAACACAAAATGGGCAGCTTGATTTCCATTGTATATTGCTAGCTCTTTGGGTGTAAATACATGTTTTGCCTTTTGAATCCCTGTACATCAACTATTACAATCATTGTCTCTGTAGCGTGACCCCAAACATATGTTTTCAAAACACAATTTAGAATTTAAAATGCACAAGAACGCATGTGGTTAAACCGCATAACTTGACTAATATCTAATTGCTCTTCACAGCACTTTAGGTTTACCGTAAAATTATTCATCCTATATAGATGACCAGTTGCATTCGGGGTTAAAATATGGATTGAACAGGATTGGGACCATGAAAATTATTTCCTGAATAGTAATATGACGTGACCTTGACAAATGGTGGCTGGTGATATCTACGGTTTAAAGAACACCATATTAACAACAGTATTTATTTTTAATCATCATATGTTATTACAGCGGTATTAAGTATCCGGCAGTAAACATCGTTCAGGAGTGATTTTATTGCTGCTTGCATGACTTTCCACTAAACACTAATTTGAAATGAGCATGTTTACATACGGTTGGATGCACTAAATGTTATGTTTATCGTTTTCCGACTGCACCCAGACTACTCATGAATACATCCTTTGTGTTTAGCATCGTTTTAAATTCTTCAATTCGATTTTCTTGTTTGAAATACTCGTAAAAGCGCTGGTAAACACATTTAAACTCCTCTGTTTCTAACACTATACGTTCACCATACTTATTGATTACTGTAACATTAATAACTTTATATTTTTCGATATCTCTAGGTCACATGTATTTTTATAGAGTTTGCAATAGGTGCTTTGGTTTAACCTGCTAATTCCATGTTTAACAACACTAACCGACTGATCTCACTTTCTTATATATCCAAGCATCGACTTGAACAATGGATCGCCTTTGTTCTTGATTTCCAGAATTGAGGTTGGGGGTGGATAATCTTTAAAATTATGATGGAACAATGGATCGCCTTTGTTCTTTTCTCAGAGGTGTGACCTTGTAAATAGACTTTGAACGATACATCGCCTTTGTTCTTGAAAGTTGATTTCTTAGAATCGAAGGGTATTTAGATAAAAACTATTTTATAACTCGACCAAAACAATGAATCACTTTTGTTCATTTCTCATGTGACCTTGAAAATTGTAAGCATAGACTTTGAACAATGGACTTTGAGATTTCCGGGACAACCTAAAATTTTTAGAAAGCGTATCAAGATGTTGCTTCAAGGCATCCTCCTATATAGATTTACCGGTCTATATCAGGATACCTTTGTAGTTCATTTGTAGGACCTGGAAAATTTATAGTAGCCATTGACAATCTATTTGATAGTCAGGTAAGGTTGGATCACCTTGAAATAGATTTCTCGAATTAACTTTGAAATTTACGTAACTGTATAATTAAAAGATTTTAATTTGTGTTTTTGCATATAAGTTTAAGAGACGTAGGTTTGTAATAAGTCACGGAAAATGTCTCAAAGTAAAGGATCACAGATCCTGATATGAAGGCTTAAGGAAAGCTGAATGTATGGCCAGTAAACATTATAATGAAGCGATGAAAAAAGATGATGATGTATCGTGGACCACATTAAACGAGAATCAGTTGAAGGAAATTGAATGTGAAAAACAAATAATAAATAAAATAGATATGATCCAGCAAAGGTATTACAAAATGTTAAGTACATCAAACTTCCCATAATATGTATATTTACTTAAATCGATCTTTTATCTATATATAGATGAATATTGTGGTTAATAAATTATAAGTTTTATAAAAAAAAAATATATTTTCTTGTTAGATGACCTAATCAGTCTGAATAATGCATCGTCTGTGTGTTCTCAGAATTTCAGAAGCTATGACTCAACAATGAATCGCCTTTGTTATCAGAGGTGTGGCCTTATAAGCATAGACTTTGAAGCGTTTCTTGATTTCCCAGAATTGAGATGTATTTAGATGACAATCTATTTTTAGAAATTATAACGGAATAATGGATCGTCTTTGTTCATTTCTCATAGGTGTGACCTTGAAAACTGTAAGAATAGACTTTGAACCGTCGGCTTGAACAATGGACCCTCCTTTATTCTTGACTTCCTAGAATTGAGGTGGGGTGGTAGCTGGATAACAATCTATTTTAGGAATCAGAACGCTTATGTTTTCTCGTGTAACCTTGGTGGAAACGGTTACCTGTGTTGAGAAACAGCCATCTGTTTTGGAAAACGGACCCTCTGTTTTGGAAACGGACCCCTGTTTTAGGAAACGTCTACCTGTTTAGACCACTTGAGGGCACTGGGAGGCGTGACATTGCTTACCTTGAACATGCACTCAGGGCTTGCGTAGGTTTGTAATAAGTCTCAAAGTAGATCCTGATATGAAGACTTTTAAGGGAAGCTGAATGTATGGCTAGTATACAATATAATGAACCTATTAGGAAAGATGATGTGGTCCGCATTAAACGAGAATCAGTTGAAGGAAATTGAATGTGAAAAACAAATATAAATAGATATGCTCCAGCAGAGGTATTACAAAAGTGACTATATCCCATAATACTTAAATCTATATATGTGGTAGTCTTATAGAAAATATTTTACTTGTTAGATGACCTAATCAGTCTGAACAATGCATCGTCTTTGTTCTCGGAATTTTAGAAGCTACGACAGAGCCAAAACAATGAATCGTCTTTGTTCTTTACCTTGCAAATTGTAAGCATAGACTTTGTACAATGGGCCCCTTTATTCTTGATTTCCTAGAATTTGAGAATGACTCAACCAAAACAATGAATCGTCTTTGTTCTCTCATGTGGCCTTGTAAACATAGACTTTGAAGCGTTGACAATGCATCGTCTTTGTTATTGATTTCCTAGAATTGAGATAACAATCTATTTCTAACTGAACAATGAATCGTCTTTATTATCAGAGGTGTGACCTTATAAGCATAAACTTTAAATCGTTGACAATGGTTCACCTTTATTCTTGAAAGAGATGTATTTAGAATCTATTTTTATAAATCAACTAGAACAATAGATAGTCTTTGTTCTTTCATGTGGCCTTGAAAATTGTAAGCATAGACTTTGAACAATGCATCGCCTTTGTTATTGATTTCCTAGAATTGAGATAACAATCTATTTTTATAACTCAACCTGTACAATGGAATGTCTTTGTTCTTTAACCTTGAAAATTGTAAGCATAGACTTTGAACAATGGGCCCCCTTTTTTGATTTCCTGGAATTGAGATGCGGAATCTCGACCTGAACATGGGGAAACGGTTGCGAAACAGCTATCTGTTTTGGGAAACGGACCCCTGTTTTAGAAACGGCTACCTGTTTACAGGAAACGGCTACCTGTTTTAGGAAACGGCTACCTGTTTTAGAAACGTCTACCTGTTTTGGGGCGTGGCCTTGAAACGTGTATAGACTCGCTTGAGACCGAGGGCAATCACTTTGAGGATACAGCTGATGTGTACGATAACCTACAAAACAATAGATCGTCTTTGTTCTCTCATGTGGCCTTGAAAATGATAAATATAGACTTTGAACAATCGACCGCCTTTGTTCTTGATTTCCTAGAATTGAGATAACAATCTATTTCTTATAACTCGACCAGAACAATGAATCGCTTTTGTTCTTTTACCTTGAAAATTGTAAACATAGACTTTGAACAATGCATCGTCTTTGTTATTGATTTCCTAGAATTTCAGAAGCTATGACTCAGCCAAAACAATGAATCACCTTTGTTATCAGAGGTGTGACCTTATAAGCATAGACTTTGAACAATGGGCCCCCTTTGTTCTTGATTTCTCAGAATTGAGATGTGGTCGTATGGGGGAAACGGTTGCGAAACAGCTATCTGTTTTGGGAAACGGCTACCTGTTTTTAGGAAACGGCTACCTGTTTTTAGGAAACGGCTACCTGTTTTTAGGAAACGGGTACCTGTTTTTAGGAAACGGCTACCTGTTTAGGGGAACGGCCACCTGTTTAGAGGGCGTGGCTTTGAAACATGCACCGCAGGGCTCTTGATTTCCTAGAATTGAGATGAATGGATCGTCTTTGCAGAGGTGTGACCTTGTAAGCATAAACTTTAAATCGTTGATAATGGATCGCCTTTATTCTTGAAAGAGATGTATTTAGCAATCTATTTCTAACTGAACAATGAATCGTCTTTATTCATTTACCTTGAAAATTATAAGCACAGACTTATTTCTCAGAATTGAGATAACAATTTATTTTTTATAACTCGACCAGAAGAATGTTCTTTTACCTTGAAAATTGTAAGCATAGACTTTGAAGAATACATCGCCTTCATTCTTGATTTCCTAGAATTGAGATAACAATTTATTTTTATAACTCGACCAGAAGAATGAATCGCTTTTGTTCTTTTACCTTGAAAATTGTAAGCATAGACTTTGAACAATGCATCGTCTTTGTTATTGATTTCCTAGAATTGAGATAACAATCTATTTTTAGAATAATGGAACAATAGATAGTCTTTGTTCATTCATGTGACCTTGAAAGCATAGACTTTGTACAATGCATCGCCTTTGTTCTTGATTTCCTAGAATGACTCAGCCAAAACAATAGATCGTCTTTTTTCTCTGACCTTGAAAGCATAGACTTTAAACAATGGGCCACCTTTGCTTCTCAGAATAGGGCGCGGCCTCGAAAGATGCATAGACTTGCTTGAGGGCAATGACCTTCAGGACAATCAACAATCTAGTAACTAGTGACATTGAAGGACTCGTGCAAGCATGACCTTGAAGAGGATTACACACCTGCGGTCTTCCCCTTAAAATAGGCAATGTTACTGACCTTGAAATCTAGTAACTTTTCTGGTGACTTTTTCCTAGATCTGGTGACAAATCTAGTGACAAAAGTGAGCCAGAACCAGCCTTGCTATACTACTCCTCCTGCATGTAGTTGTGTAACATCCAGTAGATAAAGCATTTATTCCTTATTGAACAAATTAAGGTGCACGTGTTTACTATTATATTATACAGAATTCTAGTGCAGATTACCATGCAAAGTGTATTTGTTGCTGGTTATTTTTTTACTATGATATCTGACGTTTGTCGCGTTAATATGCCTACATTTCATTATTTATAAATTGTTTGGTTTATTTATGCGTTTGTAGTAGTGATGGCTTATTCTTTTATTTATGTGTTTGTTAGTAAACTATATATTACGTACAACTGTGTGCTTTAATTTTGTTGCCTTATTTGAATATACTACTCTGAGTGGACCAGTATTGTTCTCATGCTCAGGCGTTGTAACAACGGAGATCAGCTAATATCGTTCTTCGTGTATTTTTATTTATTTAGTTATGCCCAATGTTTTATTAAATCATTTTTAAGTTTTCTATTGAAGAATGCAATGTAAATTAACTGCATGTTACGAGAAATATAAAATTGGTTGAAAATACTTAGCTTTTTGGTTTTTTAATGGTGTAGTTTTGTATTTATATTTTACATTCTATACGTTTCGATAACAATTACAGTAATCGTCCTCAGTAGTGGTAAGTCTTTATGATTGAAGTTTGAAAAATCTCTAAGTGACATCTCTTTCATTTTTCTTGTACGTTTAAAAACAGCCCTGGCGCCATGATTAATTAGCATTTTTTCAATTTTATTTGTAACTTTAGGCATAAAAGGAAAAAAAGCAGTACCAACATTAAGCACTAAGACTGTTTTTAAACCTACAAGAAAAATTAAAAAATATTTAAGGCCACCAAAAGATGTTTCATACCCATTAAAATCTTTCGGAGTGTATAAGTTATCTTGTTCATTTTTTGGACGTAAAGCGCATATGAGATTTTGTACATTAGGCCAACCAGACAAATCTACGGTAGCTGACCATGCTTTAAATAATTTCAATCATGACAAGACAAACGCATTATTATGCTCGTTTACAAAGTGGAGTTATTGCGATATGTAAATATCCCAATAACTTCAATGGGCAATAGTAGGGTTTTTTACAAAATGACAAAATTTTGGAATTAGCGCTGTTAGTACAGCTTTTAGTAAGGAATAGCGTATTTAAATTTAATTTAAAAAGCTCAATACCATACCTAAACCTAATTATATTTTCAAACAAGCATGACTCAATTTTTTTTTAATGGAGTGGCTCTTTTTTTGTCGGAACTCGGTTCGAATTTAAATTCTCTATCTAAATTAACTGCAAGTGAGCTATTTTGAAAATAGTCAAATTTGTAGGAACTCGTGTTAAAAGAATACAAATTTTTATTTAGTACACAATTTTGAGTAGGAAAATATAAAACAACCTATTTTATTATGATTTTAGCAAATCGTAGATACTGTCCTATTGTAATTTTAACATAAATGCAACAACGCCCTGAAGAATGTTTTCCTGAAAAATGCAAAGGACAACAGGCAGCAACTAGTTGGCCTGCAAGATCTCCTGCCTCGACTCCTATGGGTTTTGTTTGTGGGGAAATGTTAAATCTCAAGTATACCGAGAGGTATAGATAAAACATTATAAAACTAATAAGTCAATTGTTTCGCAATATTAGTCCCGAAATCCTACAAGGTGTTAGGAGGTGGTTACGTGATCCCACAAGAAAATGCTTATTAGAAAATGGGAGACTTTTTAAGCATTAATTTTTTTCTATCCAAATATTCATCGTTCACAGCCTACTCAATCAACAAAATTTGCATCATTTTAACACCAGTTCCTATACATTTTTTGATCATTTTCAAAGTAACTTACTATATATCATTTTGATAAAGTATTTAAATCCGAATCTAGTTCCACAAAAAAAAGTAAATATAATTTGGCTTGCATTATGGAACACCCTGTATGGTATTGAGTTTTTTAGATTAAAATTTACATACGATATTATTTACTAAAGATGGTACTAAAAGTGCATAATCGAAATATTTGTCATTTTGTAAAAATCTCACTATTTAGGTGCGCTCTATTTTTGCGAAAAACGCTTTTTCGTCTCTAACCTCAAAACCCCTATCAATAAGTCAATAAACCTAATATCAATGTAGAGTACATTTATAGGTATTTATGGGAATTTAAAAATATAATAATATACAGGGTGTGCCATTTAAAAAATCTTTCAATTTGTTGCCACGCTTTTTATACCGCCCAGTTGTAACAACACTTTTTTAAGTTGTATTAAAATATACCTTAATTTAAGGTCTTTCATTCATTTAGTTGTAAATATAAGAAAATTTTAATTATTTTTGTATTATAGATATGAGGTAGGCAACTTAATTTGCATATCTTTTTAAAGGTTTATAGCGCATATCTTCTTAAGTGTATATATTTCTTAAAGGTTTATATTCCCATAAATTATTTTTCTGATCATTTTATTCGCGCATTACGTCGTCATTGACGTAATCCTGCTCTAATCCCCTACATGATCTAACTTCGAAAGCATCCATTTTGCTCACTTCCTAATGAACGTTAAAAGAAGCAGAAAGTTTTTTTGGGTTTCACCTAAATTTAGTGAAAGTGCCATTAATTTGATGGTAAGATACCTTTTAACTCGTAATATTAAAAATTAAAACATTTGCTTTTTTCAGATACTTTTATTTTTTTTACTGTTACTTTTATTTTTACTTCGATTTACAATTTAATTACATTTTAAGTACGCATTTAATTTTACTGTTGCGTACGCTTTCATTTTATGATTGCAATTTTTGCATTCAAAACTTCAAAATAATGCAATAAATATTGGATTCAAAAGTTTGTCTCATTAACGATCTGCTAAGTCATCTTTGTGACAGATACACAGGGTGTTTACGGTATTGAAATTTTATTTTTAAGGTAGATTAAGCACCTTAAAGTAACGTTTGAAAATTCTCTTTTTTTATTTTCTGATTTTTAAAGAGTGATTTAAGAATTAAATTAAATTAAACAAATACAAATTTCATTCTAATTCTAATTTTTTCAAGAAAACCACCTTACATTAGTAAAAGTCCCGCTCGAAGTATCCATGAGTTGGCATAACTTGCAAGGCCTACATTTCCACGTCGATTTGTTGTCGCAGTTGCTTCAACGCAATTACGAAGATCATCGAAATAAATTATTTTACTAGCGTATAGCATTTCTTCATAAGACCGCATAAATGAATCTAGGGCGTTATATATATATATATATATATATATATATATATATATATATATATATATATATATATATATATAATATATATATATATATATATATATATATATATAGTTTAGGTAAAGTTCTTACCAAACCGATTTTTTTTATTAACAGTATATTAGAAAATATTTTTATTGGGGAAAAGTTCCGCTTGGTCCGAAAGCCCTAAATCAAGAAACAAATGTATTTTCTCTGAGCATTCAAATTGATATTTTCTTAGGAAAACCTTCAAGGAGGTGGTAGTATGACTCATCTGTGATCTATTGAGCCATATTTACCTATATCCAAAAACAACGGTTTTCGCGATACAGGGTGTCAAAGTTACAAAACAAAGCTGATTTTTGATATATCTCCAAAACGAAAAAAGGTATTTCTCTCAATCTTGGTGTATTAAATGTAGATATAAATTACATTGGTTTTAGCTATGTTAATAGTTTTTTATTACAATGCGTAGAAGCAATGGTTCAACTTCTAATCCTAAAGTTAGTACAATGAAATAGATTGGTATTTTTATTAGAATACAAATCCTAGAACTGTTTTTCAAATAAGTATCTTGTTATTTTACTCGATTAAATTTAACTGATTTCAAGATATTTCATTTTAGTATTTCCATAAATCTTCAGACATATTATTAATTATGACACCAGCAGTTATTAAAAGTGTAGTATCTAAAATGGTAAATATTGAATTTCCTGAACGTTAGCATGTTCATTTTGCATCGAAACACTATTTACGATAATCTGATTTTACTAAAATACTCAAAGTAATATAACATTACAACATTTGGTAATTAAATATCTAAATTAAATACTCAGAAACTAAGTATTATAGTCAATTATCAATAGTATATTTTGCTCAGTTAGCTAAACGATTGTTTCATGACAAAAATAAATTATAAATTTTAGAAACTGGATATCAAAAATATCAAACGATTGAAATAAGTATTTTCAGATAAATTATAGGTGTTGATCATATGAAATTATTGATTATATTTAACACTATATACATAAATATAGATTAGTCAAATATTTAAGCTGATCTTGTATAATTCAAAAATCAAGTACAATTGTGATTTAGATGTTGTTTTGTGCGATTCGTCTACTTAGTGGCTATATCACAGTGTTATAGCAGTATTGACGTGTGTGAAATGGCTAGTTACCTTTCAGATAGAAATATTGTTTTGGTATTGTGCTGTTTTGCGATTTAGATTAGTAGATTATATAATTTTGAGATATTTGCTGATTGTTTGTGTTTGTGTTGCTATTGCGACTGTTTCGTAAAGATTTGTGATTGAAGAATTGTGTGTATATGATGTTTTGTGATATGTGTATTTGTTTTGAAATATTTGCTGTTTGACTGTTTTCATACGTATATACAGGTTTGAACTGTTTGGCGTGTTGTTGTTTGTGATATTGAAAAATGTTTTGTATTTGTAGTTTAATGAAATGTTATTATTGCAGTTTTGAATAAGTATTGGTGTATATGTGTCGTTATGTTGCTTTGTGTGCTTTGATGATGTTGTGATGTATTATGAATGTTTGTGTTTGTAAGGTATTTGTGTTAATGTGATTTGAATGTTTGTGTTTTTCGTGTTTGTCACGTGGTGAATTTGGTGTTTGTGTTTTTGTCATGTGTTGTGTTTCGTTTTGTTTGTGAGTTTATGCAGTTATTGCGTTGTCTTGTGTTTCGTATTTACGTGTGTTTAGTGTTTGGTGTTTGTTTGTTTGTGCTGTTTGTGTGTTTTGTTGATTTGTGTTTGTGTGTTTTTGTTTTGTGTTTATGTTGTTGTGTTTTGATGTTTTGTGTTTGTGTTTTAGTATTTGTATTTTTTGTGTGTTTTGTTTTGTGATGTTATGTGTTTAGTGTTTGATGTTTGTGTGTGTGTTTTGTGTTTTGTGTTTTGTGTTTGTTGTTTGGTGTTAGTGTTTGTGTTGTGTGTTTGTCGTTTGTGTGTTTGTGTGTTTGTGTGTTTGTGTGTTTGGTGTTTGTGTTTGTGTTTGTGTTTGTATGTGTTTGTTGTGTGTTTGTGTGTTTGTGTGTGTGTTGTGTGTTTGTGTGTTTGTGTTTTGTGTTTGTGCGTGTTGTGCGTTTATGGTTTGTGCTTTGTGTGTTTGTGTGTTTGTGTGTTTGTGTTTGGTGTTTGTGTTGTTTTTGTGTTTGTGTGTTTGTGTTTGTGTTTGTGTTGTTTTGGTTTGTGTGTTGTGTTGTGTTGTTTTGTGTTTGTGTGTTTGTGTGTTTGTGTGTTTGGTGTTTGGTGTTTGTATGTTTGTGTGTTTGTGTTTTGTTGTGTGTGTGTGTGTTTGTGTGTTTGTGTGTTTGTGTTGTGTTGTGTGTTGTGTTGGTGTTTGTGTGTTTGGTGTTTGTGTTTGTTTTGTGTGTTGTGTGTTTGTGTGTTTGTGGTGTTGTGTGTTGTGTGTTTGTGTTTGTGTTGTGTTGTGTGTTTGTGTGTTGTTGTGTTTTGTGTGTGTTGTGTGTTTGTGTTGTGATGTGTTGTGTGTTTGTGTGTTGTTTGTGTGTGTTGTGTGTTTGTGTGTGTTGTGTTGTTGTGTGTTTTGTGTTGTTTGTGTTGTGTTGTGTTGTGTTTGGTGTTGTGTGTTTGTGTTTGTGTGTTTGTGTGTTGTGTGTTTGTGTGTGTTGTGTGTTGTGGTTTGTGTTTGTGTGTTGTGTGTTTGTTGTTTTTGTGTTTGTGTTTTGTTTTTGTGTGTTTGTGTGTTGTGTGTTTGTGTGTTTGTGTGTTGTGTGTTTGTGTGTGTTGTGTGTTTGTGTTGTTTGTGTGTTGTGTGTGTTTGTGTGTTGTGTGTTGTGTGTGGTTGTTGTTTGTGTGTTGTTTGGTTGTGTGTGTGTTGATGTTGTGTGTTCGTGTTTGTGTGTTGTGTGTTTGTTGTGTTGTGTTGTGTTGTGATGTGTTCTGTGTGTGTTGTGTGTGTGTGTTTGTGTGTGTGTGTGTGTGTGTGTGTGTGTGTGTGTGTGTGTGTGTGTGTGTGTGTGTGTGTTTGTGTGTGTGTGTATGTGTATGTTTGTGTGTGTATGTGTGTGTGTGTGTGTGTGTGTGTGTGTGTGTGTGTGTGTGTGTGTGTGTGTGTGTGTGTGTGTGTGTGTGTGTGTGTGTGTGTGTGTGTGTGTGTGTGTGTGTGTGTGTGTGTGTGTGTGTGTGTGTGTGTGTGTGTGTGTGTGTGTGTGTGTGTGTGTGTGTGTGTATGTGTGTGTGTGTGTGTGTGTGTGTGTGTGTTATATATATATATATATATATATATATATATATATATATATATATATATATATTTGTGTTAGTTGAAACCAAATAGATGGAAACATTATATTTGTGTAAGAAAAATGTTGAATATTATGTTAAAATAAGAAAAAAGGGAAAAGCCTTTGTTTACAGAGTGGGGTGGAACGCCGGAGAGATGGATGTGAGTGTAGATTGAGAAGGAAAGTAAGAGGGTCGTTGTAGCAACGCCTACTATTTAGTCCATCTATTCTTGTATTTTTGAAATAGAAATAATTAAAGTCCTTTACATAATTAAAAATGTCATTACGGCAAATATAAGTACTAGTCTAATGATACTTGCTACTGTTTCGATGTTAGATTTGCTGATGTGAGTGATTATCTCAGGACTTCGGCGCTGCATTATAATGATATTGAGGGTACCGGATATACAGTCCTAATGAAAAGTTCAGTTAAGTCATTTTTTATTCAGAAATTCGTAAAACAATTATTATAAATAATCTGTTTATCGTGTAGTTTCGGACATTTATTTGACTCAGAAGCCAAACATAAAATAAAAAACACATATTTAAAAAAGTATATGGATTCCACACTACGCTGAACCGAAAGTCCCGACAAAATAATATGAATTCAAATTTTCTATAGAATTGTTTGAGATCATTAAATAAACGTTTCACTTTATACTGACTAGCTGCAAAAGTGTTGTCAAAACGTGTGCAGTTTTTAATATTCGTTTTTAAATACAAGATTTAAATTTAAAGAATAAGTATTTGTAAATTAATACATATTTTCTTTGATTGTACGATAGTATAATTTAAATACATTTTTCAGAGTATCGTTTATTAATGGAAATTATTATGCAACTCCAAATCAAGCATGAATATGGTCTATTAATAAACGATTCAAATAAAGTGGAGGCGCAGCATTGATTTGTATGAAACATCTATCAATGTATTGCATCAGGCGTTGTGTACTTTCTTTAAGAGACGGCAGCCTGGTCAACATAAAATTTTTACTTTGTAAAAACAGGAAAGTTAAAGAAATCGATTCTCTGAAACGTATTGTAACCAACTCGTGTATTAATGCGTGATTAATGATAACATTCTTAACGCACGCGTTAAACGTCTCATGGTTAATCGCCTTCATTAATACACTTGATGGTTAAATAACTATTATTTCTTTAAAGCTAATTATTATTATTTATTCATAATCGTAAACGTTCTATTTTTAAAAAGTAGGGTATGTAGGATAGGTACACAAAATAAAAAATACATTATAGTAGATTAACACTAAACCTCTTACGTGGCGGTGAAGAAGAAGTGCAACCAAGAAAAGTTACCAAGCCACTAGGATAACGATTTATTGTAAGTAGGTGCTAATTTTACCATTCATATACATCATTTTTAGTAAAGTTTATTTACATTTCAAATGACTTAATTTGAATAGTTTAATTTGAGGTTTTTGGGCAATCGGCAATAGCGGCTTAATTTGAAACAACTTTTACATTTTTTAAATTAATATGAAACATGAATACGGTTTATAATTATTAATTAAACGGAGTCAGTCTTCAAAGGGCACTTCTTCTTGAAAATAATTGTCGTATTTTCCCGCAACTCGTTGATGTTTGGTATCAAAAGGACTTTTTAAATGTAAAAATGCTGGATATCGTTGTCCCATTACCTCTATTTGATACTGCCCCTGTTTCAAATATTCTTCTGTCACTATTTCATTCTTATGATGTCTTATGTATCCTGTACCAATACTTGATTTTAAATAATATCCATATTCCCCTCTTCGTAAATATCCTACAATGTTATCATCTCTCCAAATTGTTTCATGGCCCCATAAAGGTATTTTATCTGATACTGTAAAGAATGCTCGCATTTTATTCACACCTTCTTTCTTTAACCTATCAACATGTTCTTTTCCTAAGTAACATCCTTCATCTCTACATAGTTTATGAAGATTTGCTTCAACTGGATTATCGTCAATCCTTAAATCTTTATTCCAAATATGGTGACCTAAATAACAATCATTACAAACATTTTAGTGTATGTAAAAGGAAACAAACCTTTTTCACAGTTTAAGGAATACATAGCACGATTACCAGCAAAGTTTGCATCAAACCTTCTACAAACATCCGCAAGTTTATTATAAACTGGTATGCATGAAGGATAAGGAATATGGAGTTCATAACCTAATTCTCCAACAAAACTGATTCTGACTATTCTGCAAGATTGACCATTGATTGAAATAATATCCGACATTCCATACGGGAGTTTCTCGTCGGTAATGGGAGATTCCGTAATTGCTTGTAGCATTTCACGACTGTACAAGTATAAGGCTGAATAAGTGTTACATTTATTTAAAGGAGTGTTACCTTTTAGGACCTTGAAGAGATAATATGCCTAACTTGTCAGTAACATCTGTGATCACTGCTTTGAATCCTTTCCTTTGAATTTCGTGTTTTAGATGACTTACAATATGATAACCATAAGATCCATTTGCTCCAATGTAATACCCCCTTCCCTATAAATAAATGCTCTATGAATGTCTTGCAAAAATAAATTGGTATGTACCTTAAGAATTGGTCCAACTAAAGTCCCGATTCCATGATTCAGACCTATAACTGTTACATCTCCTTCAGTTCCACCATGCTTATTTAAGATGCAGGTGTATACAATTTTTTCAAGTTCTCTGTCAGTATGTGCCGTGAATAACCAATCAGCTGCTTTCTGTGCATCAGGGCCAGTTAGGTACATTTTGCAAAATGATGACATGTTAAACAAAGCTGCGTTGGTACGTGCTGATAAAGCTTCTTTGCCTATCTAAAATTTCACTTAATCTTTTTGCAAAACGAAATGCAACTGACTTACCAAATCGTGATGTTTCGAAAATTGGAAAGTACAGTCTCCTTCTAGTTGCTTTTCATACCGTTTATCAGGGTTATCGACATGATCGTAAAACCCGAGCCAATCATATACACGCACCGGAGCTGTACTATTCTCAACAAAATATCCTGGTACTTCCCAACCTTGAGAGTATTCCATAATCGCACCATTTGCGACAAGAACCTAATTCACATGTATATTTTAAGAACAATACAAATAAAAGTTTAAATCTAACTTACCTCATGAAATATGTCAATTTTAAAATTTCGACCGGCTAGTGGTTGATCATGAATGAAACCTATACTGTGATGATTAGCATAAGTTTCATGACATTTTTCCATAACCCATGCTCTATCATTTCTCATATCGGGAGTAAATCTACGTATATCATAGTGGTACATAGGTAACTCTGGTCGACCATTAATTATCCAATGGGCTACCTGTTGCGCGATACCAGGACCAAACATCATTCCCGCAGAGTTAAATCCACATGCGTAGTAAAATCCTAATAACATATCATTATTTAACATCAACTGACTCTATAGTAGTTTTGTGATTTATTTAATTTTGTTTACAGGGCTTAAAGCATGATCCATATTTTCGCGAACATTATGAAGCGCTAAATCATTTAACAATGACGTTTCTAATATTTCTTTCAGAAACGTTAAAATCTAATTTTTACAGAGTAGCGTATTACACAAAATTTCTCAATATAGACATGCTCACACAAAGTTTCTGTAGTATTTATAAGCAGTGTTTTACGTATCTCCTAATAGGTAATAATATATTTATTTAGAAAGGATTGAAATTAATTTATCTAAAGAAATTAATAGTATTTGTTGAAAGACAACGAGATGGTTGCCAAAGTACTGGGTTTGGAGTTGGTACAATAATGAATCTGCTCAGTCTTTAATCACTACAATATATAAAGAGCATCATCTATCAGACTTTGGACTGGCAAAGAGTTGACCACGTTCCCCAATCATGATCAACCTATTCATGGAATAATTAGTTAACACGTCAGTACACGCACCCGCGGCAAACTGCCGCACTTTATGAGAATCAGCTGTATTTTTTTTATTTGTGAACAAAAGGTTGGAAGGACCGGACTTCTCCCGTACTCCCCTCTCCTCTACGTGACTTTGACCTGTTTTCGTCAGTCACGCGCATTTCTTGTGAGCAGACGCTTGGTTACATGTCACTGTGAGCAATTTGCTAAGAGGCCTGTAGTCACGTAATGCTTATTGTTTTCTACCGTGAGCAATTTTCTAACGTGCGTGTTTGCGTTATTTTTTTACTTGTGAAAATGGATTCGTATGAGAGGGAACAAGAACGAACGAGAGAAATGTTTGAAAACGCATCTAGTGAACTAGGAGACCCGGAATCCGATTTTAGTGATGTTGAGGATGAAATGTTGAAGAACGCCGCAGTTAGTGATTCTGAAGAGAGTATCGAGGGGAATCTACCTGTTGAGATGGAGGTCGATGACAATTTAGATGACTTTGCACTTTCTGATTCTACTCCAAGCCATCAGAATGATCCCGTGGATCTATCAACGGGATCAATATCAGTTGCTTCAGATCCACCTGATGTTCCGCAAAACTCACGACTGCTAATCAACCCAACGTACTCGGGTAGAAATAAGCCTATTCGTACAATTTGGTCTCCTCAACCACGACCTGGAAGAACTAGGAGACATAACTTTGTTACGCAGCTACCCGGACCAAAAAAAACAAGCTAGACATGCACAAAGTGAAATTGAATGCTGGAACTTATTTTTTCCTGAGGCAATCGTTGAAAAACTTGTCCACTATACTAATATCAAAATAAGACAAGTACAACAGAACTATGCACGCATACGGGACGTAAGAGAAACCGATGCGTGTGAAACAAGAGCACTTATAGGATTATTGTATTTAGCAGGCGTCACTATTTCTGCTAAGCAAAACACGCTAGATTTATGGAAGAAATACGGTCTAGGAGTGGAACTTTTCTGGCTAATAATGGGAGTTAACCGCTTTAGATTTTTGATGCAGAATATGCGTTTCAATGACGTAGTTAGTGAGGACAGACAACAGAGAAAGGAAAAAGTTTGATTGCTTCAGAGAATTCTTTGAAGATTTTTCTCATCGATGTCAGGAAAACTACACTCACAGCACTTACGTGACAATTGATGAGATGCTGCCAAACTTCCGTGGGAAATGCAGCTTTCGCGTTTATATACCAAAGAAACCTGGAAAGTTTGGTATTAAGGTTTGGGCAGCCACAGACTCAAAAACCTATTACACATCGAAATTGGAGGTTTTCATTCCTAACCAAAAAAGAGGCCCCTATTTCATAAGTACATCTACTAGAGATTTAGTTAACAGAATGGTATCACACATAGAAAATACGGGGCGAAACACAACGTGTGACAATTTCTTCACATCTATACCTCTCGCTCAAGATCTCCTGAAAAAACAACTGACATTGGTTGGTACGATTCGTAAGAACAAAAGTGAAATTCCGTTAGAACTCATAACTGAAGATAAAGTAAACAAAAGGCCAAGAAATAGTTCAATGTTTTCATTCACTTTAAACGAAACTTTAGTATCTTACAAAGCGGCGGAGAAAAAGTTTGACATTACTTTCCACTTTTCATGAGGATGATGAAATTGATAAAAGTTCTGGTGACGCAAGTAAACCATCAATTATAACCTTTTACAATAAAAACAAATGTGGTGTAGATGTTAATGTGCGCTATGTAAAAAGACTACAGTGTATCAAGGATATCAAACCGCTGGCCGCTAACCATGTTTTTCTTTGAGCTGAATGTTGGTGGAATAAATGCCTTTGTTATATGGAAAGCCAACAACACAGAAGTCAACGAAGACAGCAATCCTTCAAGAAAAATGTTCTTGGAAAAAATTGGTAGACAACTTGTTTTCGAGCATGCGCAAAGAAGAGTTAATACAAATTACCCAATTGCAAGAGAGATAAAGAACCGACTGACCGAAATATTTGAATTTTATCCAGCAAGACAAGAAGCACAAGCAGCATCGGTGCAACGAAGTCGTTACAGTGTTGGCGCCATTTGTCCTCTACGAAAAAACAAACAGAAAAACAACTGTAATTTGCAACAAATGCCAGACTCCAATCTGCAAGGAACATACTCGATCATCATGCACAAACTGCACCGAGCGTGGCCAAGAACCAGTTGAAACTGTTGAGGATGGTGAAGATTATGATGACAAAATTGCACTTGTGCAACTTAAGTATAATTTCTTGTACCTTCTTTTTCTATAATATTAGTTTTCCATTCGTAAATGTGTGACTTTTATATTTTTTTACTTTTATAATTTTTGTTTACTTTTATAATTACATTATAAACTGTAAAAATTCATTTGTTTAGATATGTAATTATATATAGTTTGTTAACACTAACCATGTAGTCCTATTCTGTTCAAAGGTTCACAGGCGTACTACACATCAACATTAAGATGAAATTGTGTAGAAAAGCTATCCGCTAGCGACTGTCCATGATTTCAATTTAGTTAGTCAATCATGATATCAGTATTACCACCAGTACTTGTTTCGGTACTACAATTAGCCGTACTACAATTAGCCGTTAAGTTGAGGTTTTGAGAACGATTTATCGGAAACCCCACTACACCAATCCAAGAGCAGTTTCAGGGTCAGCGCTACCAAACAACGATAATTTGAAGTACATCCTCAGATTTAACAAAATTTCCTAGAAAAGCAGCTGCTATCTTAATTTTTTCAAAAAGAACTCGATTGACAAGAGTGAGAGGAGGCCATTATGCCGTCACAAAGGAAAAGATTATCATCTGGATACAAAAAACAAAATATTTCGATCCGAGTGAAAGAAGATCGCTTGTCGCCATAATGTCGCACGAGTTTGGTGAAGCGCGAGATTTCTAACGCTACTTTCTACAACTCAGCATCAAGATGGTGGATGTCCGCTAACCAGATAGCAATTGCCATAATCTACTCCTACCATTTCTACAGATTTGTGAAGTTGTGTCATGTGAAACTAGACTTGGGTTCGTGTAACTTTGGTACATTGTTTCATGTCATATGCGTATGTAAAATAGGCTTTTTGTACAGATCTAAGCAGTACTTTACCTCTCGACAACTCCTTCTGCTGTATAAGGCCCAAATTCGGCCTCATCTGGAATATACTTCTCACCTTTGGGTTAGTGCTCCCCAATACGCTCTCGATATCGTTGATCGTATTCAAAAGAGAGCGATTAGGCTTATAAATGACCCGTCCTTAACTTCTCACATACAGTCCCTTGAGCATAGAAGGATGGTTTCAGTTCTTTCTTTGTATTATCGTTATTACAACGGCTATTGTGCTGGTGAATTACATTCTTTGATACCATCTCCGGCTATCTTTGCGAAAAACACTCGGTTCGCTCATTCACATCATCAGTATGCAGTACAAATCGCCACTTGTCATACCAAACGGGCGCAATCCACATTTCTCTACACGGCTTCTAAACTCTGGAATGATCTCCCTAGTTCCTGTTTTCCTCTCACTTATGATATGAGAAAATTTAAGGTAGCTGTTCATAGGCATCTATTGGCAATTAATTATCCCTCAATCCATCCTCCTAAGTGTTCCTGAGTGCTTTAGCACGATAGGCCTTATTTAGCCTGTTCAGGTCCACAATCATAAAAAAAAAAACAAAAAATGAGTGGTTATATAAGTAGTAGTGGCTTACTAGGTACAGATTAGTCCAAAAACCCTTTATTATGTACGGCTTTGAGAAAAATAGAAATTTAAATTTCTGAGATATATTTGGGTCAACTACATCTAAGACACATGATATTTCAGTTTATTGAATTTGCGATAACCATTTTGGAAAAATATGCCTAAAAATTTGATTCAATCGGCAATTTGGTTGGTAAGCATCCAAACGCATTATCTTGACAAGAATGAAATTTTAAGGTTTAAGGATATTGTTATTTTGGCCAGATTCCCATGAACTTTATTTATGCTCCGAATTGGTTGGGAAAACGGTAAAACACAACGTCTCAACAAAAACAAAATTTTATGGTTTTTAGGATCATGGTCATCATTCTAGGCCAGATTCCCCATTAACTTTACTTTTACGCCGATTTGATTGAGAATAATCGTTTTTCTGGTATGAGAAATAAAAAAAAAACGGTTATGGCATTGGGACGGTGTCATCACTCTGCGACAAAACTACCCAAAAGTTTTATTTATACACTAAGCAGCCAAACGCAAAGTTTTAGCCCGTCAATCGTCATTTGAGGCCAAAAAGCTTATTTATTCAACAATCTCGTTGGAAACACTATCAAACAGATTGTCTCGACGGGAAAGAATACATTTTTATGGTTTTAGTGCATTGGTAATGATTTTTGGTGATATTGCCGATAATCTTATGCGTAGTTTCTTTGGGGAAAGGGAAAAATTCATTTCATCGATGAGCAACAACTGACTACCATGGTTTTAGGGCGTTGTCGGAATTTCAGCGCAAAGATACCCAAAATAATTATTTCTACTCCAATTTGGTTCGTTACTTTAATCCACAAGAGTTAAATATATTTATAAACATTTTTTATTGCGGAGCGATACATGAGCATTGTTTTTGGCATCTTTAACTAGTTTAAATGATTTTTTGGTAATAACCGAATTTGTTCATCTCCCCGTAATTCATTCTAACAACTGAAAATTACCAGGACTGGAAAATTGTCCGGATTTTACGCGTATTTTGAAACTGTTTTACAGCAAGATGTAATGATTATTTTTTTGCTTTTTCGGAGGGCCAAGATAAATCCGTTATTTGATAGATCAGATGGCGGTAAACTTCTGGCAACATTGTCGCTCTTGTTGATCGTTTGTTAGCTCTGCAATACTTACATAATCAATACATAAAGTCCGACTTGAATTGTAGATGCTGGGGGTATAACTAATTTAAAAAAAATACAACCTCATCGTACTAAACCAACCTGGTCAGTGTATGGACTTACTATCTTCTTTACTAACCTACTGTTTGTAAAGAACCAGCGTCCTTTACGTACGCTTTTTAGGATTCGCGGACCATCCTATATCTAAAAATTTCAAAAGTTTACGCGATATTACACCACAAATAATTCCTAAATCACCGCTGACGTGTATTTCTAAAAAACCAGTAAGTTTTTGCACGTCAGAACAATTACAACCAGTCCCATAACGGCATCCCCCGCACGGTAGCCGCGAATCCGCCCACCGATGCACCTTTATAAACCCGCGACGCGCGTGAAAAACGGATGATGAATCGAAGTAGATTCAAGTCAAGCCGATATTCAGCAGCCGCCGCACCGTTTGCTTCGTGTAAGCACCGACCTGCTAATTACCGCCGATGAATTGAAATAGATTCAAGTCAAGCCGATATCCAGCAGCCGCCGCACCGTTTGCTTCGTGTAAGCACCGACCTGCTAATTACCGCCTAGGAATCGAAGTAGATTCAAGTCAAGCCGATACCGAGAAGCCGCCTCACCGATTGCTTCGTGTAAGCACCGACCTGCTGATTGCGACCGAGGAGTCCATCGCGACCGTGTGATAACGCGCACCACTTCGCGCCGGGCGACCTAACGTTGGTACTGCAATCAAAAGACAGTAAGTTGTTTAATTATACAATCTAACCATACCCAGTATCACACTATCACACGTAAATAACGCCAGGCTGAGTCTCCAGGAGTTATAACCTTACACTAACACCAAGAGTGTCACGAAGGGCTAACCCCCACGTCGCTCGCAAACACTTGAGAGTGAAGGTTAGTTACAGGGCTGTAAAGACCTACGACCCTTTGTTCTTAGTTTACCAGGTTAGACAGGCCATACAATACATACAGACAAACACCATAACCACACACGGTGTCTTTGATCGCAGGAGAGTACACACGAGACCTGTTGCATAAATTTGTAGTCAACCTAACCATCGCGAAACACCTAGTGTGAGATCGTTTGTAAATAAATTAGGAAGATACTTCGGAAATTTAAAACCTTAGATAGTACGTAAATTATCCAATATTTACCGATAGTTAAATCATATAAATACGACCTGGTGTATATTACGATTTACCTTAAAAACTATTAAATTAATTTTAGTGTAGTTTTACTATCAAGTATTTTGTTCCCTTGATAAGTTGTATATAATTAAATTTAGTATCGAAATCCGTAATTAATTCCGTTAGATAAATAATCTAAATGCATAATCAAACCGGTTATAATTAAAGAAAGACAGTCCCGAGATCTCGCATTTGCATACGCGCATTTCGCGTGTATTATTTCCTGGGAGTACGACTTACTCGCTTCAGCGCTTCAGAGTTACTGAAGGATAAGCACGATATTGATTTTCTCCGTCCCCGAAACGATTCGAGTTCATTGCGCTGGCGCCTCCGACCAAAACGGTATCGCGACTACTACCCCCGCTTCTGTAAAGACAGGACCGTAATATGAATATTGCCTGCTAGGTAAGGAGTAGATTAAGATAATATACATATCTCTATTTACAGAAACGATTACGCGCCTAGGAAGCCGCCCCCAGGAGAACGAGTCAGGAGCCGTCAGAACACAAAGAGAAAATACATTTGTTTTGTTGTTTATTAATATATTTATATGTTAAATTTATTTAATATACGTTTTAAAACGCTTTAAGATATTTATTTAAGGTGACACTCCGTTTATAATAAATTATAAACACGATTGAGCAAATCCGAGGCAAAATAAAACCGCGTTGGGTTACCAAAACCAGAAGGCGCGAAATAACATATATCAACGACCATATGCACATTACATGTTTTAGAACTGTATCTACACGTAGTGGTATAATCACTCTAGCCACACTTGAAATACAAGCTTCGTGTTACCCGTGCTCTAACGTTCTTATCTGAAGGCGTAACGTAGTCACCGAGTTCAGCAGTAATTTAGATCAAACGGTATCGTATATTTTTATTACCCTTTTACAAATTTGAAAAATCTGGCAGTACAACGCGTGAGTCTGTCTATCAGATAAAACGCGCGCAACACCAACGAAATACAGGCTCGTCGGTGAGGACCGTATTCTTTTTAAATATAAGTGCCGCAAACAACACTATGAAGTTCCAAATCGTCGCTTATTCCTGTCACCAAAGTGAACGCGTGTCTGAACCAGTAGACTAGGGAGGTCTTTCCTCACGTTCCCTCCACTACCCAGTCCCGCCTGAATCCCTACTTCCATTCCAACAAAGACCGGTCTTTAAATAGACTAACTGAGCTCTACTGTAATCAAATGAGAAATTAATAATTCCTAACAGGTGATCGGTAAACATATTAATCTTAAATATATCTTAAACAAATCGGTAATCAACTGGTAAATTTTCAAAACTGTATGAGTTGCATGAAAATGGTGATTATAATGTAAATAATGTAAATGAAGTGTTTGTGACGGTACCTGTTAATAAAATACATACTACACATAAAACCAAATACTATAAGAAAGGTTGTGATTTATCATTCAACCGTTGAATCTAAATCAAAAACAATTTATAAAAGAGCTTGTACAAACTACTCTGTATATTTATTTCAACTTTATCAACGTTCACTGCTTGTTAAGCAAGCAGGTTCTACTAAATTGATTGCAACACCGCCAAAACTCGTTGCCAGAACTGTAACATTTGCGTGACATAAGAATAACTGTATTTCTAAAACCAAAATGGTGTTGCCGGGCATGCAAGGAGGTTCGCAGCTTTTGCATGTCTAGAATTTTTAGTTATTAATGCAATGCTAGAATGGTGTTTTATTTTATCAGATGTTAGTTCGTTTAATTGTTTACAAGTATGCTTATTTTCGTTTATGTACGTCGAGAATAGCATTTTGATTACCAATTGTTGGCTATATGATATGAAATCTATTCTTAGAGACCATACACAAAGAATAACTACTTATGTACCGGGTGGACCAATAAGCTGATCCTCCGGCTATATCTCAGAAACTGTTTATCGTACAGCTTTGGGAAAAAATATGTCCAATCATAGTAGATGTTAAATACGTAAATTAGAATAATGCATAATTTCTGCACAAATTTTGTTAAATACTTTTTCTCTATTTTTTTTAAATAAAGGGTGGGAATGTCTATATGAATAAATGCCTATAACTTTGGTTTGGATCAACCTATTTTAACGAAATTATTCTCATTCGAAAGGGTGTAGATGAGCCAATTATATCTACTACAAAACAGTTGCGTTTAGTTTTAATTGTCGTAGACAGAGGGCACTTTCGAATAAAAAAAATTAAAATTTGTCTATGTTACAATTTTTAAATGGAAACACCTAAGTATTGTAAATTACAACGGAAACTGATTAAATTCGTAACAAAATGGCGTAAACCGCATGTTGATATCTTTTCTCTAACTCGAGATATAAGTAAAAACGCGTAAACACACGTAACTAGTATTGGCTCACTCTGTATTATAACTTAAAATAACAAAATATGTCAGTATTTTCAGAATTTGTTAAATTAAGAAGGCTGTGAAATAAAGTTGACAGGGGCTTCAAGTTGTTTATCTATTGACAGTAGTCAAAATACTGCGATCTTTTTAAGAAGTGTTAGCATGTAACTCCAATATAGCTTTTCTTAATTATATATTAATATTACTAATATCAGTAAATAATCAGCATAATGGGTATATCAAATGCCGAATTGTATGATGTGATTGGAGTTTATTTCGAATGCCATCAAAATTCCGCTATTGCCTCGCGTATATATGCCATAAGATATCCTGACAGGAGGCATTATGGCAAAGAAGTATTTAAAAGAAGGGCAAGCAGATTAACAGAAACTGGTAGCTTTCATCGTCCTTGTTATAAACGACGTGGTGTAGGTATGACCGAAAATAATGTAATCAATGTTCTTGCTTTAGTTCAACAGAATCCACATATAAGTAGTCGGCAAATCTCTACAGAATTAAACATCCCAAAAACTACCGTTTTAAGGATTTTAAAGCATAACAGGCAGGTTTCTTATAATATTATGAACTGCATGTTTAAGTTTGAAAATTGTAATCCTCTTTAAATTCTAGATTCAACTGTCTTATTTTCAAACGGCGATAAAAACGGCAATATGGCACTTTAATCATTTCATTTATTCCTTAAAAATATTTGTTTTTCTATGATTTTTAGACTGCATCCTTATTATGTAGTTCTCC
Organism: Vesta saturnalis; assembly: GCA_036346205.1. NCBI lineage: Eukaryota > Metazoa > Arthropoda > Insecta > Coleoptera > Lampyridae > Vesta > Vesta saturnalis. The sequence goes on from JARFJB010002039.1 coordinate 679,325, forward strand.
ACCAAGCTTTACACGAAAGGGATTTCGATGCAAGGCTGCATTATTGAAATTGGATATTAGGTATGCTGGAATAACAACTGCATATCATATAAAATATTTTAGTAGCGCGAATTGTGTTAATCTGCATAATATGCATTATTGGGCTGAAGAAAATAAGCACTGGATGGACGAAGTGCAGCTTCAAGGTAGGGGGAGTCTTAATGTTTGATGTGGTATAGTTGATAGAAAGATCATACGACCATATTTATTTGAAGAAACTTTAAATGGCGATACATATTTAAATTTTTTGAAAAATTAATTGCCTATTTTATTAGAAGACATTTCCTTACAAACAAGAAGATATCTGGTATTTCAGCATGATGGGTGTCCTGCGTACTTTTCCAGGCGAGCTAGAGATTATTTGAATTTAAGATATCCATATAAATGGATTGGAAGAGGATGTATATTTCCACGGCCAGCTAGATCTCCAGACTTAACATGTCTAGACTTTTATCTATGGAGGAGACTGAAGGAGCTAGTCTTTCAAATTCGATCAATCACGCGACAAAACAACGCATTAGAAACGCAATAAATAGTATATCCATAGCTGAGATTGAAGCAGCTGTTATGTCTACCCGCAATAGATTACGTCTTTGTGTGGACAATGATCGAAAACATTTTGAATATTTCTTTCTTTTCATATATTTTGTTATTTTAAATTATAATATAGAGTGAGCCAACACTATTTACGTATGTTTACGCGTTTTTACTTACTTACTTCTCTCGAGTTAGACAAAAGATATCGACATGCGGTTTGCGCCATTTTGCTACGAATTTAAGTTTCCGTTATAATTTACAATACTTGGGTGTTTCCATTTAAAAATTGTAACGTACACAAATTTAAATTTTTGTATTCGAAAGTGCCCTCTATCTACGACAATTAATACTAAATGCAATTGTTTTATAGTAGATATGATTGGTTAATCTACACTCTTTCGAATGAGAATAAATTCGTTAAAATAGGTTGATCCAAACCGAAGTTACGATAAACAGTTCCTGAGATATAGCCGGAGAATCGGTTTATTGGTCCACCCGGTACATCAACTATTTACAAAATGATTATTTTTTTTATGATTGTGGACCTGAACAGGCTAAATTTGGTCTATCGTGCTAAAGCACTCGGGAACACTTAGGAGGATGGATAGAGGGATAATGAATTGCCAATGAACAGCTACCTTAAATTTTTTCATATCATAACTGAGAGGAAAGCAGGAACTAGGGAGATCATTCCAGCGCTTAGAAGCCGTGTAGAAAAATGTGAATTGCGCCCGTTTGGTACGACAAGTGGAGATTTGTATTGCATACTGATGATGTGAATGAGCGAACCGAGTGTTTCTCACAAAGATAGCCCGAGATGGTATCAAAGAATATAATTCAGCAGCACAATAGCCATTGTAATAACGATAATACAAAGAAAGAACTGAAACCATCCTTCTACGCTCAAGGGACTGTATGTGAGAAGTTAAGGACAGGTCATTTGTAAGCCTAATCGCTCTCTTTTGAATACGATCAACGATATAGAGAGCGTATTGGGAAGCACTAACCCAGAAGTAAGAATTATATTTTAGATGAGGCCGAATTTGGGCCTTATACAGCAGAAGGAGTTGTCGAGAGGTAAAGTACTGCTTAGATCTGTACAAAAAGCCTATTTTACGATCAGCTGTTTTGGTAGCTGACAGAAGATGGTCAACCCATGAGAGATTTGAAGAATATCCAACATAGTAATAGAGTCTGAAAACTTAAGAACTGAGCCATTCATACTTACAACAGGAAATGATCGATCTTTTTTGGCGGAGACAAGGCAACACTGAGTTTTGTTAGCATTAAATTTAACTAGATTATTGCTTCCCCATCCGATAATACGTTGAATATATTTGTTGATTGAATTTGCCATTTGAGCTTTAATTTCTTGATTTGACAGAGAAGGTGGATTATCACTATGAGTAGACTGAGATGAACTACAGTGAAGAGTGCTATCGTCAGCAAAGCAATGGATGGGGTTATAAAATTTCTGCCATTATATCGAAATTAGGAAGGAATTTCATTGTTATATTGCATATTTACAATATAGTCACCTATTTATGGAATGATTTTACCGACTGGAAATTTCTCTTTGCTGAGATACACAATATGGATTTCATTGAAATACAAAGCCTAAAATCAAAATATTTCTAATACTTGGAAAAAGGGTGAATTTTATCACTAATGCACACTCAGGTGAGATATGAAATCTTTGATTCAAGCCATTATACTCTACTCAAATGTTAGCACACAAAATTTGCAAGATGGACTTCATTAATGAGATTTCTATCTCTCTCCAGTGACCTACGTCCATATCATTGGCGGGAAAATGACCAATTTGATTAGGTTGCAATAAAATGAACACTATAGATCCCATCTGAAAGCTCTGTACTTACGAAATAAATGCATTAATTATAGAATTTAGAATTAACTTACTAACCTACATAAAATCCACTAATCCTAATTTATGCAAACTAAAAATAAAATTAGACTCTGTAGTTCGCATTTTAATATGCGCTCCCTTACTATGATACCAGACTCATATTTGCGTTTCCATATTTCACACATTTGCCTAACACCCTAATTAATTTTTAAAAATTGTTGTCATTTACTGAAGGGGATAACTGTAATTGTTATGGAAACTGTACAAAATTAATAAAAACACACGATTACATACCCAAAGAAAGGTATTTTAATTGTGAGTGATAAACGTGAAATTTTACATTTTTATACTTGCTTATTTGTAAAACTACAGACGTTCTATCCACAGTTTATCGACAACGAAACGTTTATAAACATTTTTCAATATTTAAAAACATTTACCTTTTATCTTTGGGTCTTCTCCTAACAAAGGCCTATGATCGGGTGTGAAACTCTCAGGTCCGCATATGTTTGATTTTATGCCAATTTTACTTATTGCTGGTACAAGATCAACCGCCTTTTCTAAATGAACTCCAAAAATGTTGTAATCTAATTCGTATAATCTAAAAGCATAATCGTCAGGAAGCTAAAATAATTGCAATTAGTAGGTTATTTTAAACAGAAAATTATACTAACGTTTTTGATCATGTGTGGATTTCTTTCATAACCTCCAATGTATAAAGATTCCCCTAGAGATCGATAATACATGGAATTATCACGATCCCGTATATTTGGTGCACCTTTTGCGCCGGGAATAGGTTCAGTTATCACATATGCATGTTGAAAAGGTACGAGAGGTATATCTAAACCAACCATTTGTGCTATACTTCTGCCCCAAGCACCAGCGGCATTTAGAACTAAATTTGTTTTGATAAATCCTAATTTTGTCTCAACACCAATGACTTTTTTAAAGCCTGCGGTAGAATCAACTTTAATATTCGTCACTGGGCAATTTTCTATTACCTAAAATAACCTCAAAATTACATGTTAAAGTGTATATTCTTTTACTTGTGCTCCATTATTAATTGCGCCTTTAGTCAATGCTGTGCAAAGTATTGAAGGATCAACACAACCATCACCAGGGCTATATAAAGCTCCTAGAAAACTTTTTGCATTAAGCAATGGGTGAATTTTTGCCGCATCTGATGGTGATATAAGTTCACTGTCAATACCAAAGTAATACCCCAAGGTGTGCATTCGTTTGTATTCTTTTAAACGTTCCTGAAATTAAACAGTTAAGTTAGCCTGACATATATTTTAAATTACCTTTGTTTTGGCAATAAAAATACTGCCAGTTGTAAAATACCCTGAATTAAGTCCAGTTTCCTCTTCTAATTTTAAAAACTGATTTTTACTGGCCTTCAGTAACTGTATGTCTACGTCGTACTGATTTAATCGCCACACTATTCCACCTGTATGCCATGTTGTACCACTAGTTACTTTATTTCTCTCTAATAATACTGCCTTCACCCCTTTCTTTGATAATTGGTAGAGTGTATTGCATCCTATACTTCCTCCACCTAAACAAATAACTTAAACGTAAGGTTTTATAAATACACACAACGTACCTATTATAACAACATCTGCCTGTGAGGGTAATTGTACTTCACTGGAATAATACTTAATTAGGGGAAAGAATTTATTTTTCTTGCTTAAAACATTCTCAGTTGTGGCACGTAACATCATTTAAATATGCGTAACGACGAATATTAGAACATCTACTTGTTGTCTACTTAATCACATCAATGAGTTAACTGAATAAATTGAGTTTGATTAAAACGTCATCGTCGTATCAAAACACATTTGACCCAACTTTGCTTCTGTGTTTCTATTATTCAAAATATTATTCAATAATTTGCTTACATAATACAACTACTAAATATATATATTTTTAGTTAGCAGCCGCTTTGTACATTGTTTATTAAATTACTGATTTCAAAAACCCTATCATTAGAAACGTTATCAGCTAATGAACGTATGGCACAATCTTTAGTGATTAAACCAATGATTAAAAATGATGCAACTGTAAAGGTAAAGTTTAATAAAGTAATAATAATTAAGTAATTATTTAAGATAAATTTAAAATGAATAAGTGGATAAAAATATTACTTGAGATTATGTTAGTAATTAAAAATTTAATAAAAATAAATTACTTAATTAAAGTAAGTAGTACATGGAGGTGAAGGGTTCATTGTGTTCCTATCATCTTTTGTACTTACAGATACATACAAGAAGATAGATCATGCTCTGACGCATTGTTTTTATTTATACTGTTTTCAATTTGATAATTTCTGATTGCAATATTAATGATGAAATTCTTAATCCAATCAAGTTGCTAATTAACACACAATGGCAGTTGGTTTAGAAAAAAGGTTATCATAAAATTATTTATATGTTTTTTTATAGATTTGCTGTAAGAAATGAATAAAAATGAGGTGGCATTTATGAAACTATATATGAAATATATGAACTTTTAAACAATTTAAAATTTGGAGAATTTTTTAAAGGTTGGTAAATGTTTGGAATGCAACATATTTAATAAAGAACAAAGAAAAAAATGTTTAAATAAGCAGAAAGAAATCACAACGTTTTCGTTTTAAAAAGCATGTTAGATTGTGCCCTATTTTTATGTTTTTATTATTGCGGTATAGCTCGTTCTAAATTGTTAATCAATTGCTATTGTGTAATAGGTATTAAATGTTTAAAAAAATCAGTTTTTTACCAAAAAAATGTTTCTTATGACATTATGTTTACAGATTCCCTTCGATACTACAGTTGCAAATTTCTATAGATTAATTATTTTCCATATGTACAGTGTTTATCCATTTTACGTCAGAAAAGTTAAAAAAATATTGTTAAGAAAGAATACATTGTAATTTGTTTACAGTAATGTACGCCAGAAAATGATGTAAGGTGGTTATAAAATAATAATCTTGCATAAATTGTTTATATCGATAGTACATTTAGTTGACGTTCATACATTTTTAAATATGTCACAAAGCTATTAATAGGTCAAGAGTTTATTGGTCTGAGACAATGTTTAAAAACTTACTTAAACCTCACTTACACTCAATTTTACTTCGAAGTCAAATTAGAAATTGCATGCGTGGCTAATGCCATTTTAGGTATGAATTTACATTTCCAATTTAGTAAATCTCAGTTCCACATTGTGCCAAGTGCAAGAAATTTCCAAGCAAGTATCGAATTTTGTGAGGTTATGAAATTATTTACTTTATAAAATGTCCATTAGGTACTATTACCAATCGTCTTTCCAACAGAAAATCATTATGAGCCTCTTACCGAAAACGGATTTTTTTAAATTCCTTCGCAATTTTGTGAACCGTATGTCTATATCTACATACGTAAAAAAATATGGGGCATCACCTACTGCTAGTAATATGATGCCTCATTATTATTTCTTATAATTCACATGAAGAGAATCGGAATGTGTTAGTGCCTGAATTCTTACACACTTCTCATCAATAGAAGCCAAAACGTTTGCAAGCTGCAAAATATCGTAAACTTATTTATAATAGAAATCCATTGTTTGCTAGTTATAGCGAAATTTGTAACAAAATTAGCCTTAAAGTCCTACATATTGTTAATGAGTGGATTCTAAAGGCAAACGCTAAACTGGAATATAATTCTCGTGCTGTCCGAAATTTGAATGTTGACGTTAAACTGCTTGATGGTGTTACTTCTTTCTTTGGAGAAGTTTTTCTTCTCAAGTGTGGACCTACATAGTTAAATGAACCATAATTTCATTTCCTACGTACCAAATTGTCTAAAAATCCACATTGTCTTCTTCTTGCACATCCCACCCTCCACATTTTCTTGTTTCTCATTATCGCAAGCTAGAGTGACAAAACGGCGAGAACACCATACAAATTAAGACATAATTCATCGTTTATTATTAAATTAGTGGCATAACAAAAGCTACAGTTGGTAACTCGTACTAACCATAAAAGCAATGCTAAAGCCAGAGAACCCAACCTATATACCTTAAACCAATACACAGTAATGTAAATTGCAAAAACGTGAAAACTCAATTCCAACTCGAATTAACCCACCTGAACACTGGATGTAAGTGTATCCTCAACGTTCGTGATACTTACACTATTTTTCGACGGATCTCTTTTTCTTAATTCCTTGGTTGAGCCGAAAAAACGTACTTATTTTTACTGAATATTCTGTAAAACGGTAAGTAATACTTACCCATCATGTTTGCTTTCAATAACAATAGCAACGTTTTATGAAGGGTAAAGTCAACCTACCAATCTAAATGTCGGCAAGGTAAATTGATAGATACGACATTAGACGAAAAATATGATGTAAACCAAGTTGCAATTATAAGCCTATGATTAAAATAAAGTGTAATAATAATTATAAGATATTTTTCCGATATTGCATTGAATTTCAATACGAGGAGACTTGTAATACCGCAATATACAAAAAATATGATCTATCACTGTTGATAAGCGGTATCGTCAGACATTCCTCTTATATTAAATGTTAAAAAAGGTAAGTTTTATTTGTCATATTTCCACCTAATCAACTAAAAAATTGTAAAAATATACACGTGAGATATCTATTGTTTATGAAGAAATTTGGTGCGAAACAACGGACAACCTACCAACCTTCAAAGTGGAAATTATAAGAAATGGAATCATTTTAATAATAGATGTTTTAGGAGAATTATGCAACCTCCTCTTTAATAAGTTCGTTACGAACCATTGTAAAAACTTCTTTTCAAATCCTTTGTCTCCAATCTGAGCGTCGGATGTTTAGCTTCCCCTTAATCGTTAATCCAATTCTTCCATACTTTCCGGTCCCTGGCAAGCTTGTTCAGCTCTCTTATTGTTTTACCCTTATTTCCTCCTATTTTTGCTATTCTATCATCCCATTTCTTCCTTGGTCTTCCCTTCCTTTTTCTATCTGTACTTCTTGCTTCATATACCTTTTTGACTATTCATTCTAATTATGTGGGCATACCAACTCAGTTGTTTTTTTCTCTTTTTTTGGTAGTTATTATTTCTTGATGTATTTCTCGTCTTATTCCTTTGTTGTATTCTGTCCCATTTTGTTCTTTCAGTTATCTTCCGTAAGACTTTCATTTCCGCTGCTATAATCTTTCTTTCTTGTTTCTTCCGTAGTGTCCATGATTCGCTGGCGTATGTTATTATTGGTATTACCACTGAGTTACATACTTTTAGTTTTATATTGTTGTCAATTTCCTTTTTCCCGAAAATTTGTCTATTTAAAGCATAATATATAGTATGTGTTATCTTTACTCTGTTATTTATGTCTATTCTTCCATCATCTGTTATCATACTTCCTAAATATTCATATGTTGATACTTTCTGCACCTTTTGTTCTTTAGTGTATATCTCTGTTGTGTTACATATTTACAATAATAGTTTTGCATTTATCTACATTAATTTCGAGGTTAATTTTTTCTGTATATTCCGTCCATGTTTCTACCAATTTTTCCATCTTCTTATGACTAACTGCTATCAATACAATGTCATCTGTCAATTATCCATTCTTAACGGTTCCAGTCTGTTGTACCCGATTACCGTTTGATATTTTTCTGTTTTCGTTCTTATTTCTTTTATTAGTCTATCCAGTAATATTATAAACAGCAGCGGGTTTAAACTGTCCCCTTGTTTTATTCCCTTCTTCATTTCAAACTTCCTACACATTTCTTCGTTCATTTGTACTATTCCAATTACTCTCCTGTACACGTTTTCTATTACTTTAATTATGCAACCCTTTTCATAATAAGTTCATTACGAAAATAGGCAACATTGTAAACAATAATCTACGTCAGATGGATATTTAAAAGTTCATGTCAGGTAGAGGCTTACAGACATATAGATGCTAACTTAAAAAAATTCCAAAGCCGTCTACCTCTATTAAATATAGATACATTTTCAATCTTGTTTAATTAACTTTTCGACTTATTTTGCCTTTATATTAAGAAACTTTATGAAGAGTTATGGAAAATTAAATTTTATATAAAAAATTAGTTTACACATTTTCTTGATAAATTACGCGTCGTATCAAAAAATCGCAGAGAACATAATTAATTTATATGATTAAGGTTTATATGTTCGTATGTTTATATTTTCAAATTTACAGCTGTTTCAGAAATATTTCATAAAAACCAAAAACTGCTTCTAACAAAACATACACACACGCAAACATGCACACACGGACACTTCTACTCACGTGCACCTACAAACACGCGCACGCTCGCTCCCACGCACATGCGAACCCACGCACATGCGAACACACGCACACACGCATATACTCGCACACAAACAGGCACATGTAGCGCGCGCACACACAAACATGATAGCCGATCTAGGCGAAATCTTGTCAAACGATGTAAAATGAGGTAATAAGTCAGTGAAAAAGAAGTCGATTGCATAACCTTAATTCATATTTGAATAAATAGGTTTGTTATGGGTATACTGTTACACGTATATTGTAATACTGAGTTTAGATGCGTGTAGCTCACATTAACATTCGATCCTTATTATCAAAAATTGCTACAGTAAAACAATTTCTAAACCGTAAAACACATGAGGTCGATTACCGATTTAGCGATAATGAAAAAGTATGGATTGCTTATCCTGTACGTATGTATACGTATATTGGAAGGTAACAAATTCTTAAACAAATTTCGTAACTGTCAAATCCAACAAAGATTAAATTTTTAATTTGTTGTTTCGTGCTTTATTTCATGTGAACATAGACATTTGATACATCAATGAAAGGCATTTTTAGGAGAATTTAAGAAATGCCAAAATCTAGTATAAGAAAGGTGAATGTTGGATGAAGTATGGAAAATCTAGAATTCCCAGAATTTTTGAAGTGGATTTTTAAAGTCGTTGGTTGTTATTTCATTTCTGAAATGTTTTTTATAACAGCCTTATATCAAGTATAACTCTATCCTTTCCAATATTCCCATGTAGGTAATTGTATACTGGACACTATATTATCTGTTTTGTATATTTTCGCATTTTTTCAATATTCTATGTTCTAATGGATTTCTTCACATCCGAAATTCTTTAATAGGCAGTATATATAAAGGTAACTTTATTACAGGGCTGATTCGCACTAGACGCTGTAGTTACAGATAATAACGAGTTACTGATCTACACCAATGGAAAGGGTCGTGTGTGGTAGAAAGTTTCTGAATAGCTGAACAATTCATCATTCATTTACCATACGTTAGCTCATAAAACCGTAAAAAGGGTCGATAGGTGCCACTACAGTCAAAATGTTTGTAGGGACTAGGACTATAAAATAAAAGCGTAGCTGACTTACAGCTAGAATCTTAATTGCAAACATAAATTCTTATATTTCAATTCAGCTTTAGAAAATGCGCTGGAAGGATTTATAAGTTCGCTCACTAGTTTCATTTGGTACCATAAATAGTCAATAAACTGTCACTAAATTAATTTAATTACTAAAACGTTAATAAAGTATACAATTTCCTTGTTATGTGCTAAAATTTCTTAAAATTTATGTGGAAGTCTTTAATCGTGATGTACAGTTTTGGAAAAGGAAACCATTACTAATAAATAACAAAGTAAACAACGGGACTAGAAATTAAAATAACAACTCGGGAGGAAATACATAATTAGCGTAATGGGCGTAATTGGGCATCTTCTCTAGTTGCTTGTTTTGTTATTATGCATTGTAATTTTTAGTATTTGTTTCTATTTTCTTATTAAAGTTATTTGAAAAAGTAAGTGTATAATAAGTTACTATTTAAGATATAACAAAATCTAATAGGTATTATATATAATATATTTTATTACAACGTGCGTGCGTACGTGCGTACATGTGTGTGTGTGTCTGTGTGTCTGTGTGTCTGTGTGTCTGTGTGTCTGTGTGTCTGTGTGTCTGTGTGTCTGTGTGTCTGTGTGTCTGTGTGTCTGTGTGTCTGTGTGTCTGTGTGACTGTGTGACTGTGTGTCTGTGTGTCTGTGTGTCTGTGTGTCTGTGTGTCTGTGTGTCTGTGTGTCTGTGTGTCTGTGTGTCTGTGTGTCTGTGTGCCTGTGTGCCTGTGTGCCTGTGTGCGTGTGTGCGTGTGTGCGTGTGTGCGTGTGTGCGTGTGTGCGTGTGTGCGTGTGTGCCTGTGTGTCTGTGTGTCGTGTGTCCGTGTGTCCGTGTGTCCGTGTGTCCGTGTGTCCGTGTGTGTCCGTGTGTCCGTGTGTCCGTGTGTCCGTGTGTGTGTCCGTGTGTCCGTGTGTCCGTGTGTCCGTGTGTCCGTGTGTCCGTGTGTCCGTGTGTCCGTGTGTCCGTGTGTCCGTGTGTCGTGTGTTGTCCGTGTGTCCGTGTGTCCGTGTCCGTGTGTCCGTGTGTCCGTGTGTCCGTGTGTCTGTGTGTCCGTGTGTCCGTGTGTCCGTGTGTCCGTGTGTCCGTGTGTCCGTGTGTCCGTGTGTCCGTGTGTCCGTGTGTCCGTGTGTCCGTGTGTCCGTGTGTCCGTGTGTCCGTGTGTCCGTGTGTCCGTGTCGTGTCCGTGTGTCCGTGTGTCCGTGTGTCCGTGTGTCCGTGTGTCCGTGTGTCGTGTGTCCGTGTGTGTCCGTGTGCCGTGTGTCCGTGTGCCGTGTGCCTGTGTGTCCGTGTGTCCGTGTGTCCGTGTGTCCGTGTGTGTCCGTGTGTCGTGTCCGTGTGTCCGTGTGTCGTGTGTCCGTGTGTCCGTGTGTCCGTGTGTCCGTGTGTCCGTGTGTCCTGTGTGTCCGTGTGTCCTGTGTGTCCGTGTGTCCGTGTTGTCCGTGTGTCCGTGTGTCCTGTGTGTCCGTGTGTGTCCGTGTGTCCGTGTGTCCGTGTGTCCGTGTGTCCGTGTGTCCGTGTGTCCGTGTGTCCGTGTGTCCGTGTGTCCGTGTGTCCGTGTGTCCGTGTGTCCGTGTCCGTGTGTCCGTGTGTCCGTGTGTCCGTGTGTCCGTGTGTCGTGTGTCCGTGTGTCCGTGTGTCCGTGTGTCCGTGTGTCCGTGTGTCCGTGTGTCCGTGTGTCCGTGTCTGTGTCCGTGTGTCCGTGTGTCCGTGTGTCCGTGTGTCCGTGTGTCCTGTGTGTCCGTGTGTCCTGTGTCGTGTGTCCGTGTGTCCGTGTGTCCGTGTGTCCGTGTGTCCGTGTGTCCGTGTGTCCGTGTGTCCGTGTGTCCGTGTGTCGTGTGTCGTGTGTCGTGTGTCGTGTGTCCGTGTGTCCGTGTGTCCGTGTGTCCGTGTGTCCTGTGTGTCCGTGTGTCGTGTGTCGTGTGTCGTGTGTCGTGTGTGTCGTGTGTCTGTGTGTCTGTGTGTCTGTGTGTCTGTGTCTGTGTGTCTGTGTGTCTGCTGTGTCTGTGTGTCTGTGTGTCTGGTGTCTGTGGTCGTGTCGTGTCTGCGTGTCGTGCGTGTCTGCGTGTCTGCGTGTCTGCGTGTCTGCGTGTCGTGCGTGTCTGCGTGTCTGCGTGTCTGCGTGTCTGCGTGTCTGCGTGTCTGCGTGTCTGCGTGTCTGCGTGTCTGCGTGTCTGCGTGTCTGCGTGTCTGCTGTGTCTGCGTGTCTGCGTGTCTGCGTGTCTGGCTGTGTCTGCGTGTCTGCGTGTCTGCGTGTCTGCGTGTCTGTGTGCTGTGTGTCTGTGTCCTGTGTGTCGTGTGTCTGTGTGTCCGTGTGTCCGTGTGTCCGTGTGTCTGTGTGTCGTGTGTCGTGTGTCCGTGTGTCCGTGTGTCCGTGTGTCTGTGTGTCCGTGTGTCCGTGTGTCCGTGTGTCCGTGTGTCCGTGTGTCCGTGTGTCGTGTGTCGTGTGTCTGTGTGTCGTGTGTCGTGTGTCTGTGTGTCTGTGTGTCGTGTGTCTGTGTGTCTGTGTGTCTGTGTGTCTGTGTGTCTGTGTGTCTGTGTGTCGTGTGTCCTGTGTCGTGTGTCTGTGTGTCGTGTGTCCGTGTGTCCGTGTGTCCGTGTGTCCGTGTGTCCGTGTGTCCGTGTGTCCGTGTGTCCGTGTGTCCTGTGTGTGTCCGTGTGTCCGTGTGTCCGTGTGTCGTGTGTCCGTGTGTCCGTGTGTCCGTGTCCGTGTGTCCGTGTGTCGTGTGTCCGTGTGTCCGTGTCCGTGTGCCGTGTGCCTGTCGTGTCCGTGTGTCCGTGTCCGTGTGTCCGTGTGTCCGTGTGTCCGTGTCCGTGTGTCCGTGTGTCCGTGTGTCCGTGTGTCCGTGTGTCCGTGTGTCCGTGTGTCCGTGTGTGTCCGTGTGTCCGTGTGTCCGTGTGTCCGTGTGTCCGTGTGTCCGTGTGTCCGTGTGTCGTGTGTCGTGTGTCGTGTGTCTGTGTGTCGTGTGTCGTGTCTGTGTCTGTGTGTCGTGTGTCGTGTGTCGTGTGTCGTGTGTCGTGTCTGTGTCGTTGTCGTGTCGTGTGTCGTGTGTCTGTGCTGTCTGTGTCTGTGTCGTGTCGTGTGTCTGTGTCGTGTGCTGTGTCGTGTGTCGTGTGTCCGTGTGTCCGTGTGTCGTGTGTCTGTGTCGTGTCTTGTCGTGTCGTGTGTCTGTGTCTTGTCGTGTCGTGTGTCGTGTGTCGTGTGTCGTGTGTGTCGTGTCTGTGTCTGTGTGTCGTGTGTCGTGTGTGTCGTGTCGTGTGTCGTGTGTCTGTGTCGTTGTCGTGTGTCGTGTCTGTGTCGTGTGTGTGTGTCGTGTGCCTGTGTTGTGTGTCTGTGTCGTTGGTGTCGTGTGTCGTGTGTCGTGTGTCTGTGTCTGTGTGTGTCTGTGTCGTGTGTCTGTGTGTCGTGTCTGTGTGTTGTGTGTCTGTCGTGTCGTGTGTCGTGTGTCGTGTGTCTGTGTGTTGTGTGTTCTGTGTCTGCGTGTCTGTGTCTGCTGCTGTGTCGTGTCGTGTCTGTGTGTGTCGGTGTCGGTGTCGGTGTCTGGTGTGTCGGTGTCGTGTCGGTGTCTGGTGTTGTGGTGTCTGTGTCGTGTGCGTGTTCGTGTGTCGTGTGTCGGTGTCGGTGTCGGTGTCGTGTCCGTGTCGGTGTGTGTCGGTGTCTGGTGTCGGTGTCGGTGTCTGTGTGTTGTGTCTGTGTGTCTGGTGTCTGTGTGTGTGTGTCTGTGTCTGTGTCGTCGCGCGCGTGCGTGCGTGTCTGTGTGTCTGTGTGTGTCGTGTGTCTGTGTCTGTCGTGTCTGTGTGTCTGTGTGTCTGCGTGTCTGTGTGTCTGTGTGTCTGGTGTCTGGTGTCTGTCGTGTCTGTCGTGTCTGTGTGTCTGTGTGTCTGCGTGTCTGCGTGTCTGCTGTGTCTGTGTGTCTGTGTGTCTGTGTGTCTGTGTGTGTGTCTGTGTGTCCGTGTGTCCGTGTGTCCGTGTGTCGTGCTGTGTGTGTCCTGTGTGTCCTGTGTGTCTGTGTGTCCTGTGTGTCGTGTCTGTGTGTCTGTGTGTCTGTGTGTCCGTGTGTCTGTGTGTCCTGTGTGTCTGTGTGTCCTGTGTGTCTGTGTGTCTGTGTGTCGTGTGTCTGTGTGTCTGTGTGTCTGTGTGTCTGTGTGTCTGTGTGTCTGTGTGTCTGTGTGTCTGTGTGTCTGTGTGTCTGTGTGTCGTGTGTGTGTCTGTGTGTCTGTGTGTCTGTGTGTCTGTGTGTCTGTGTGTCTGTGTGTCTGTGTTCTGTGTGTCTGTGTGTCTGTGTGTCGTGTGTCTGTGTGTCTGTGTGTCTGTGTGTCGTGTGTGTCGTGTGTCTGTGTGTCTGTGTGTCTGTGTGTCTGTGTGTCTGTGTGTCTGTGTGTCGTGTGTCTGTGTGTCTGTGTGTCGTGTGTCCGTGTGTCTGTGTGTCTGTGTGTCGTGTGTCTGTGTGTCGTGTGTCTGTGTGTCTGTGTGTCCGTGTGTCTGTGTGTCTGTGTGTCGTGTGTCTGTGTGTCTGTGTGTCTGTGTGTCGTGTGTCTGTGTGTCTGTGTGTCTGTGTGTCTGTGTGTCGTGTGTCTGTGTGTCGTGTGTCGTGTGTCTGTGTGTCTGTGTGTCTGTGCTGTCTGCTGTGTCTGTGTGTCGTGTGTCTGTGTGTCGTGTCGTGTCTGTGTGTCGTGTGTCTGTGTGTCTGTGTGTCTGTGTGTCGTGTGTCGTGTGTCTGTGTGTCTGTGTGTCTGTGTGTCTGTGTGTCTGTGTGTCTGTGTGTCGTGTGTCGTGTGTCTGTGTCTGTGTGTCTGTGTGTCTGTGTGTCTGTGTGTCTGTGTGTCTGTGTGTCTGTGTGTCTGTGTGTCTGTGTGTCTGTGTGTCGTGTGTCGTCTGTGTGTCTGTGTGTCTGTGTGTCTGTGTGTCTGTGTGTCTGTGTGTCTGTGTGTCTGTGTGTCGTGTGCTGTGTCTGTGTGTCTGTGTGTCTGTGTGTCTGTGTGTCTGTGTGTCCGTGTGTCCGTGTGTCTGTGTGTCGTGTGTCGTGTCCGTGTGTCCGTGTGTCTGTGTGTCTGTGTGTCTGTGTGTCTGTGTGTCTGTGTGTCCTGTGTGTCTGTGTGTCTGTGTGTCCGTGTGTCTGTGTGTCCTGTGTGTCTGTGTGTCTGTGTGTCTGTGTGTCTGTGTGTCTGTGTGTCCTGTGTGTCTGTGTGTCTGTGTGTCTGTGTGTCTGTGTCGTTGTCGTGTCGTGTGTCTGTGTGTCTGTGTGTCCGTGTGTCGTGTGTGTCTGTGTGTCTGTGTGTCGTGTGTCTGTGTGTCTGTGTGTCTGTGTGTCTGTGTGTCTGTGTGTCTGTGTGTCTGTGTCGTGTGTCTGTGTCTGTGTGTCTGTGTGTCGTGTGTCGTGTGTCGTGTCGTGTGTCTGTGTGTCTGTGTGTCGGTGTCTGTGTCTGTGTGTCTGTGTCCTGTGTGTGTCGTGTGTCTGTGTGTCTGTGTGTCTGTGTGTCTGTGTGTCTGTGTGTCTGTCGTGTCTGTGTCTGTGTCTGTGTGTCGTGTTGTGTCGTGTGTCTGTGTGTCTGTGTGTCTGTGTGTCTGTGTGTCTGTGTGTCCGTGTGTCGTGTGTCGTGTCGTGTCGTGTGTCTGTGTGTCTGTGTGTCTGTGTGTCCGTGTGTCTGTGTGTCTGTGTGTCTGTGTGTCGTGTGTCTGTGTGTCTGTGTGTCTGTGTGTCTGTGTGTCTGGTGTCTGTGTGTCTGTGTGTCTGTGTGTCTGTGTGTCTGTGTGTCTGTGTGTCTGTGTGTCTGGTGTCTGTGTGTCTGTGTGTCTGTGTGTCTGTGTGTCTGTGTGTCTGGTGTCTGCTGTGTCTGTGTCTGTG
>JARFJB010002039.1:700000-715000 GCA_036346205.1 Vesta saturnalis
CGTGTGCGTGTGCGTGTGCGTGTGCGTGGTCGTGAGCTGTGATGTGCGTGTGCGTGTCGCTGAGCGTGAGCGTGAGCGTGATGGCGTGAGCGTGAGCGTGAGCGTGAGCGTGAGCGTGAGCGTGAGCGTGAGCGTGAGCGTGAGCGTGAGCGTGAGCGTGAGCGGAGAGTGAGCGTGAGCGTGAGCGTGAGAGTGAGCGTGAGCGTGAGTGAGCGTGAGCGTGAGCGTGAGCGTGAGCGTGAGCGTGGTGAGCGTGAGCGTGAGCGTGAGCGTGAGCGTGAGCGTGAGCGTGAGCGTGAGCGTGAGCGTGAGCGTGAGCGTGAGCGTGAGCGTGAGCGTGTGCGTGAGCGTGAGTGAGCGTGAGCGTGAGCGTGAGTGAGCGTGAGCGTGAGTGAGCTGTGAGCGTGAGCGTGAGGTGAGCGTGAGCGTGAGGTGAGTGAGTGTGAGCTGTGAGGTGAGTGTGAGGTGAGTAGTGAGGTGAGTGTGAGTTGAGTGAGTGTGTGTGTGTGTGTGTGTGTGTGTGGTGTGTGTGTGTGCGTGGTGCGTGCGTGCGTGCGTGCGTGTGTGCGTGCGTGGTGCGTGCGTGCGTGCGTGCGTGGTGCGTGGTGCGTGCGTGCGTGCGTGCGTGCGTGCGTGCGTGCGTGCGTGCGTGTCGTGCGTGCGTGCGTGTCGTGCGTGCGTGCGTGCGTGCGTGCGTGCGTGCGTGCGTGCGTGCGTGCGTGCTGTGCGTGCGTGCGTGCGTGCGTCGTGCGTGCGTGCGTGCGTGCGTGCGTGCGTGCGTGCGTGCGTGCGTGCGTGCGTGCGTGCGTGCGTGCGTGCGTGCGTGCGTGCGTGTGTGTGTGTGTGTGTGTGTTTACCTATCTTACATAACATATGGGCTGTTTTCATTGTCTTTAGGCATGAACCAAAATATCAAGTGTGCAAATCTTTTTAATCATGATTTTATTACGAAAAGTAATATGCAAAAATATAAAGGGTGCTCTATAAGGAAAAATACAAATTTATGTCCTAGCTTCAAAACAAATTTTTTTACCAAAAATCCTAGAGCACCATTGGATTCCTTTCAAAAAAGTGCCTTCAGAATGTTTTTAGAGAAACAAAACATATTCGTAAATAAGCAAGTTACGGGGGTGGGTCAAAAATGCACAAAATTGGGAACTACCCTGTATCTTTTAAACCGTTCAAGATAGCGATGTGCGGTTTTCGGCATTCGCTTTCTCATAAAAATCTAGCTCATAACGTGTCATTAGTTCATTTACATTATTAATCCACTAGACGTATACGTGTATAAATGTTTCGCATGTACCATTGATAACTAGTATTTTCGATGTTATTACGAGGGTGATCCAGAAAGAAACCTCCGTTTTGAAATAAAAATCAACCAAGTGTAGATACAAATAATTTCAAGAATTTTTCATATCTTGTCACAATTTTTGAAATGCCTTTACATAAAAATCTGCCGCCTGTGAACTTAGCCAACTTGTCAAGGCGTCTTGAAGCTCTTCATCAGTTGCGAAGTGCTGAGATGCAAGCCACCGTTTCATGTATGGGAATAGGTGAAGGTCGCTAGGAGCCAATTCCTGGCTGCACGTGATCATAAACATCGTACTTGAACTTGGTCAAAAAATCATTCGAACTGTGCGAGAGTGAGCGTTGTCGGGGACAAACACAACACCGGATATCAGAAGATCCCGACGCTTGAATTATCTCTTCTGAGTTTTCTTGAAGTTTTACCTCTGCAAAGGTTATACATAAATGTTCGGATAGTTCGAGATTGCGAATCGACGGTTCCCATGAAGTCTTTCATTGACCTTGTTCATTAGGTCTTCCCTGACAACAGAAGGCCTACTGCTCCTGTGTTCATACAGAATGTTTGTGCTTCGATTCTTGAAATATCGACCCCATTGACGGACAATACCATCACTCATACTGTTTTGATCATAAACTGTACACAATTCACGATGAATTTCTTGGTCCATAGAAATCGTATACCATCCCGCAGTACACACTTATATTTTATATTGCGATACTCATGTTTTGGGGTTACAACAAGCGAACGCGTGAAAGTATGATACTTCACCTTGCACAGTTAGAATGCTCACTCCAATGGCAAGATGTCGGCGCTACCCCCACTACCTCCCGCGTTACGCGTAAACGGTCGTTACTTTGTGGACGACCCTCGTACATTATACTTTTCAGTTTTCTAAAATGAAAATTACAATTTAATTCAGTGAAATATTTAAAGCTTAAAAGTTTCTTTAAATGGCAATGTCAATATACGCTTACCTAAAATCACATTTAAATATATCTAAAAGATGAGGTGCATTGTGGATTAACAGGAACGAATCAGCTTGTACTCCCAATTACGTGCTTTTACTATAACTAACAAATAGATTACATATGTATTAAATACTGTAACTTTTTTTTTATACTTATATTAACATTAAATTGGTTTTACAAGGATACAAAACTACTTTAGTAAAATTTTCTACTGACCGTATCGTTATCTTTATGCTTCGTCCGGCAACACTGGCTTTGTCAAAATTGTCCAGAAACCTATTGTTTCTGGCCTAGGCCGGCAAAACATTAAATTTCGAATGCTTCCAAAACATCTAATTTGTCTTTTTTTATTACGAAGATGTGAAAACTTAATGTTGCTTTGTGGAGTCATAAGGTGATTATTTACTATAATATATAGGACAGACACATAGGAGCTCTGATACTATATACAAAGAACATATTAGGTATTACAAATATAAATGCAGACAAATCAAATTATGCTAAATATTTAATAGTACCTAATCACCCTATAACTTCACAAAACAACAATTAATGTTTACATTTTTGTAATGAAAAAGACAAATTAGATGTTTTGGAAGCATCCGAAATTTATAAACATAAACAGGAAGTACCTTTAATGAACGAACAATTTGATCTTATAGGCTCATCTTTAGCAGATTTTTTAAATGTAGAATTATAATTTACATTAAGTCTGCTTACCATAACTACTTCTCTGTTATTTTACTTGTATATTTTCTCTTTCTCTTTTTCTCTTTATCCGCTACATACCGCAGAAAATGTACCACAATAAAATGAAAAAAGGTTTCAAGGGATGACCTCAAGAGTGTATTGTATTACGTGCTTAATTGCGGAACCAGTACCTTACATTGAAATAAATATACTACCGTTTTGAAGTTTTCTGCCATTTCGGGTACAATATATTTTTTGATCCAAACATTTTGTAAAAATACGGGAATTGTGTGAATGGTTTAAAATATCGTACTGATTTAAATTGTAAAATGTGTGAGATGTTGCCGAAGGTAAATCGTAAACACCATTTTATTTTACACCCAAAAAAACATTTTCGAAAGGACAGAAATGTGTCTATGGTTTATAAAACATTGCCATTATTTGCCACTCCATTATGCACTGTCTTTCGCAATACGTTCATAATGAACATAGGTAGCTTTCCGAAAATAGCAATCATAATCTATATCAGATGGGTTCTTAAACCTTCATGTCAGATAAAGGTTGATATAAAAACACTTAGGCAAACACATTGGCAAGTTTTTGCCGCCAAAATATGCGTCACTTAAAAAAAAATTCAAAACCCAGAATTAATAATAATAAGAGTAATACTGCCTTTATTTGAACCTTCCAAGTTGTACATATATACAGGGTCCGGCAACAAGAGCTCCTTCTTCTATATCTTCCGGTTCATATAAGCTAGATTAATAAAGTTTGGGATGGGGTTATAGTTTAGTTGTGTGCATATTTTAAAATTATTCAGGTGTATACAGGTTGTTTATTTAAAAATGACCAAACTATAATAAAAAAAATTTAAATGGAACACCCTGCATATTATTACTTTTTTCAATTCTACACTTTGTTCCTAACAAATTTGCAATATATTTCCCTATCCCTAAATATAGCAGTTTTTGAGTTATGTCGATTTTTATAAAAAAAATTGAAATTACAGAGATAGCTTTGAAAATGTACCTCCTTAACCGTTGAAAAACATAAGTTGTCTAATTTATATCAGAACAAGTACATAGATAGAGATTTCTTATAATGCAAAGAAAATGTCATAATTGCATACAGGGTGTTTACAATTGATTTGCCAATCAGACATTATTCCTACTAGTAAAAGTTTACTTTTTCAAATAGAACACCCTGCATATTATTCCGTTTTTGGTTTCTACATGTTAACCCTTATCGATTCGATATACAATTCCCTATCCCTAAATATAGCCGTTTCCGAATTATTTTCAATTTTTCAAAATGTATAAGATTATTGGAACATTCTTTTAAATCATGGCCACGTATAAATAGAAAAAAAAAGAAGTGGAAAACAATTGTATTGCAAATTTAAAAACGCAACAGAAACTAATACACTATAATTATTTCTAAAAATACAAAACTAATAAAATAAAAAAGATAATAATTTAACGCTAATCATTAGCGATAATGATTTATAATAATTGTTCAAAATGTTGTCCGCTTTCTCGGATGCAGACCTGAAGACGGTCTTTAAAAGATTGTTCAACTCTACGGAACAACTCAGGAGTAATGCTATGAAAATCCTGTGTTATACGATTACGCATATCTTCGGCAGTGGTTTGTGGTTCCCTACAGACAATACTTTTTATGTATCCCCATAAAAAGAAATCTATTCTTGTCAGATCAGGGGACCTAGCTGGCCACCTCACAAGCCCATTTCGCCCAATCCATTTATTTGGAAAGACTCTATTGAGATAATCTCTTACATCTGCAAAGTAGTGAGCAGCAGCGCCATCATGTTGATACCACATTGTGGCTCTAATATCAAGAGTAATATTTTCTAATAAGCCCGGTAAATCGTTACGCAAAACGTTAAGGTACTTCTCACCAACAAGTGTCCATCAAAAAAGAATGACCGATGACATAATCCCCAACGATGTCACCCCAGACACTTAAAGACCACGTATGTTAATTATCAACTTGTCTTAATAAATGTGGATTCTCTGAGGAATAATAATGAAAATTATGTGTATTAACAAATCCATTCTTATGAAATGTTGATTCGCCTGTCCATAAAATATTATAAAAAAAAATTTGGGTTTTGATTAATTTCTTCTCTGGCCCAGTTACAAAATCTTACTCGATGGTCGAAGTCTGCATCGCTCAATTCTTGATGTAACTGAATATGATAGGGATGTAAGCGATTCTTCTTAAAAGACGGCGTACAGATCTCTCACTTATACCAACTACTTCACTTATGTCCTTTTGGCTTCTGTGATGATCCTCTGCGATGGCGAGAAGAACCCTCAATTCACTATCTTCATTTGTAGAAGATTTAACACGTTCATGTTTGGAGTAATTGGCACATAAAGTTGCAAGAAATCTACTCATAACTTTCTGAAACGATCTTGTGTTTGGAGGTCTTCTATCTGCATATCTTTCAGCATAAATTCTTCTGGCCAATAAACAGTTTCTTTCAGCAGCACCCATCACGAATATCATATCAACTAACTCATTTTGTGTAAAATTCATTTTATAAAAATCTTGATTACTAACAATAACACTCGTAAATGGTTAACTACAGCTTTATTTATTTACGTCAAACATTCAATTTTTATAAGAAGCACACTTGATTTTAGAATTTTACTTGAAATTGAAGTAAATATTTGTCAAATTCTTGTTAAGATGCAATGCTTCCAGTACAAAATTTGTAATTAGTCTTCTATCATAATATATTAGTTTCTGTTGCGTTTTTTAATGTATAATACAATTGTTTTATGATGTTCTTTTTTATCTATACGAGGCCATAGATTTAAAAATGTCTCAATAATCTTATACATTTTGAAAAATTGAAAATAATTCGGAAACGGCTATATTTAGGGATAGGGAGTTGTATGGCGAACTGATAAGGGTTTATACGTAGAAATCAAAAATGTTATAATTAATATACAGAGTGTTTTATTTGAAAAAGTAAACTTTTACTAGTTCGAATAATGGTTGATTGGCGAGTCAATTATAAGCACCCTGTATGCAATTATGCCATTTTCTTCACATTAAAAGGAACCTCTATCTGTGTACTTATTCTCATATAAATTAGATAAATTTAATTTTTCAACATTTAAGGAGGTACATTTTCAAAGCAAAAACGGCTATATTTAGGGATGGGGAAATATATTGCGAATTTGTTAAGAACAATGTGTAGAATTCAAAAAAGTAATAATATACAGGATGTTCCATTTAAATTTTTTTCTAATAATTTGGTCCTCTTTAAATAAACAACCTGTATTCACGTGAATAATTTATAATATGCACACAACTAAACTATAACTGTATTCCAAATTTTATTAATCTAGCTTATATAAAACGGAAGATATAGAAGAAGGCGCTCTTGTTGCCGGACCCTATATATAATATATATATATATATATATATATATATATATATATATATATATATATATATATATATATATAAACATTAGAAAATAGAAATGGTTTCTACAAAAATAACAATAACATTTGAAGAAGCAAAAGGTTAGGTTCAAAGAGCGAAGTTCATGTGCTCGTCCACTAAGCTAAGCTATTCAATTGTTTTAGTGGTTGAGTAAGCACTATAAATAAAGATTAGTGAATAGAAAAGAAAAAGAAAGAGAAGTAAAAGAAGGAAAGAAAGAGAAAAAAGGGGAGAACGAGTGGCCTGAAACGTTACAAACATCCAAACATTTAGTCACAGAAAACGAGAGAACCAGTAACTTCTACGATAATAACATCTAATCGCTTACAATACTTTGACGTAGCACTTTCTTAAAAAATGGCAATTTTAGTTGCTTAATATTCAAACAGAATTTTATTATATACCTTTGAAATATTGTATGAAAAAGATTTTTTGAATAATTCATTCTTGTGTTTAGGGATAGCTATTAAATTTTTCCGTCGAATATTAATGCTGTGTACATCAATACGAAATCTAATTTTAAAAAATAGATGTGGTCGTGATTTAAATAAAATTATTTTATGATACCATACAGCTAAGTGGAGAAGCCGTGTTTGTTCCATGTTAGGCCATGGAATTTGTTTTAATTTGCATGACACATGCTGATGTTTTTTTATGCCATAAATTAATCGTACACAAGAATTTTGCACAACATGAACTCTTCTGGCATTTAATCGTGACAGTCAAGGGCCGTAAACGGCCCTACAAAAGGAAAAGTGCGACAATACTAATGATCTGCAGAGTAGTACCTTTGACGAAAAAGATAATAAATTCTTTATACTCTAAATAAAACGAAAATTTGTAAAAGCCCGACGGATGCAATTTTTAATGTAAAATTCAAACCAACATTCATAATTAATCCCAAATTTTCAGCTTCATCAGAAAATTGTAAATTAACACCCCTAATTTTAATGTTCAAAAGAGATATTATCTCTTGGCGGGCGGTGGGACTGTGTACGGAACCAAATAGCAATAATTGGCATTTGGCGGAATTAATATTTAGTAAATGCTGGTAGGAATAACCAACAAAACTTTGAAGGTCTTCGTTCACTTCACGGCACACTTGCTCAACGTTTTCTTTAGAAAAGGTATAGTATAATTGAGTATCATCAGCGTATAGATGGTAATTACAAAATTCATCACTTTTGTAATATGTGACGTGTAGACTGAGAATAGACCCTTGAGGAACTCCAGAGTTTATTCTGCCCTCGTTTGAATAATTATTGTAAACAACTACAAATTGACTTCTTCCTTGCAAATAGTTTGATATTAAAACTTATGTCAAAGCCAATGAAATTTAAAATAGTTATAAGCACATCGTGATCTATTTTGCCAAATGGATTAGCACAGCAAATTTGTTTTCATCCATAACAGATAGAATATCGTCCGTTACTTTTAAAAAGAGCTGATTCACAACTGTACCCGTGCCTAAAACCCGACTGATATTCAGGTAAAATTGTTAATTTATCCAAATACGTTTTTATTTGATTGAAAAGCACTTTTTCAAAAACCTTTTATAATACTGGTAATATACTGATCGGCCTTAAGTCAGAAAATGCGCTTGGTGACGAAGTTTTGGGTAACGGGTGCATTATTGTCTTTTTCCATATTTCTGTAAATAAGGAATGTTCAATGCAGAAGTTTACTATATGTGTAATGACTGGTATGATATAAGGGCAGCAAAGTTTAATGATATGAAGTGATAACTTATCAAACCCGCTAGCATTTACTTAAGTGTGTCAATAATATCAATCACCACGTTTGTGTCGATCATATACACGCTCTGAGGGTGTAGTGACATGAGGATATTAATTGGAATTATTATAATGCGTGATAACAGTATTCAGGGTAACATTTCTATTTGTAATGGACATAAAAAAATCACTAATTTGATTAACGTTGCTGAGATCAGGAGGAAGCTTGTTTTTAGCGGAATTATGCATAATGCCGATATTGGAAAGTTTACGTATATGTTTATTATTTTTGATGTTATGCTCGATATATGCACATTTCTCCTTTGTAATAGTTTTATTTACAAGATTCCTTAAATTTTTATAATACTTCCAGTGATTCTCAAGCATTGTACGAGAAAATCGTCCGTTTGAGTATTTTTAAGTTTTCAGTAAGTCACGGTTGCGGGATTTTTGTTTACCAATGATTGTTTGAGTGGCGCATGATAATTGACTAGATTTAATATGCCTTCCTTTAAGTATGAAATTTTATCATTTACGTCATTAAATGTATATAAAACATACCAATCAATGTTCAATAAATCTTGGATAAAGAAATCAAAGTTTATTGACTTGAATGATCTATAATTTATAATTTTGGAATTACATGGTGAGATGATTACAGTTCTAGGTGTATAACTACATGATCTGATATCGAATGATTTGTGTCTACAGAATATCAAGCTAGCAAGAGTATGTGATCAAGTAGTGTGCTACTTGCCTCTGAAATCCTAGTCGGTTGTTTGACGATCTATATGATATTATAACTATTTAGTAAATCAGTATATTCCTGAACTCTAGGCTTAAATTTAACATAGCAAAGTTTAGATCCCCAATGCAAATGATATATTTAGACAAAAGTAACAATTGAGCATAGAATGTTTCAAAACCTTCAACAAAGGCATCGTAATTACGAAGTGATGGTGTACGGTATATTACGTCAATTATGTATATTGTGTTGTTTACTATAACTTTAGTCGCGTTTCAGAAATACCTAACAGATCGATGTTTAGATTACCAAAGCAATCGCTACAAGAAGTAAAATTTTTAATAGAGATCTACAATACCTTAAGGTATCTAACGGAACTAGACTAATTATCTAAACTTTTCACTTTACTATCACAATAGCAAAATCATAGAACAATTTAGTACAAATATAATTTTTATATAATTTTTATCATTTTCACATTAGAGTAGATGATCTTACGTGGATAACATTTAGCATAATCAGTTTTTAGTTTTCGAACGGGTAATTAATTGGACGTTCTGCACAATCTGATGATAACTTAAGTTCCACACTCTTGCAATTTTAAATAACGTATTAAGTATTAAGTTTTGGCGCAAAATCCAATGGATGTAAAATACGCCAGAATGATAAAATATTAGATTGGCTTTGGAACCAAAAATTCTCTGAAAGTTTGTCTTCACTTTGACCGTTCAGTTTTAGAAATCAGTTGTACTAACATGGCCTACAAATTAGATCTTCTAAAAGTATTTATAGTCTAGTTGGGCAAGCAGCGCGAAAGCGTGAAATAGTTCTCATCCTCAAAAATCAAACTATTTCCAGGAGAACTATTTATAGTACAATGGCGGATTGTGAACAAGGTATACCATGTATAAATCTCCCAAAAAGTGGACCACCCAGACCGTTTACCCAAGCCAAAGTAGCTAGGGTAGTAAGAAGAGCAGTAAATAGGGTTGGAATGTCGGTCAGGAAATTAGCAAGGGAGTATAGAACTTCTAATAATACAGTTTGGAAGGAATTGGTTAGGAATGGTCAAGAATATCGAAAAAGAAGAAAATGTCCAAAATATACACCAAATCAGTAGGCACGCATACCACAATGTTGTCCGGCATTCATGCGGACACATTTTGCCAACAAAAAAGTCATTGTTATTAATGATGAAAAATATTTCACTCTAAGTAACTCAGAAATTAAGGGCAACGATGGTTTCTATACTGATAACATAGAAAACTGCCCACAGAATGTTAAACATAAAGAAAATGCAACATTTGCTAATAAAATTTGAGTCTGGTGTACGATTTCTATAACAGGGATATCGAAACCTTACGTGGAGCGTGTAAGAGGCGAAACACTGGATAGTCAGCGCTATATTCAGAATTGTCTGGTCAACTGGATTATTTCATTAATGAACATCATGCTGGCCAGACTTCGCATCATGCCCTTACGCTAGGGAAACTCAGAACTGGCTCAACGATCATAACATACCATTCGTACCACGAAACGACAATCCCCCTAATCTACCTCAGGCCCGCCCAGTAGAAGAATTTTGAGCACTATTGAGCAGAAAAGTGTATGATGGAGCAAGCCGAAAATGAAAGACAGGAGGATTTACAGAAAAATTCGAGCGATAAATATTACAGCCGCCCAAGACCTTATAGAAGATATTCGTAGAAAATTGCGTCTTGTTGAAAATCACGGACCACTTCATTTAATTTATGTTCTCAATTTTGTTAATTATAAGTCTATTAATTACGTTTGATAGTTATAAGTTTAAATAAAACATATTGGTTTATAAAACTGAATATAATATTTTGTGCTAAAACTTGTAAGACATACGTTAAGCCGTACTGGTTCGCTGACAGCGACTCAGTGATAAGTATCTTAGTGCCTGTCAACACTTTTTTTGAAGCCAGATTTTCTGTCGAATCTTGTATGAACTAAGTTTAATAATTATGGGTGGATACTTATTAAAATTCACTTTTCCGATACGATGGCATCTATCAACATTAGTTAATGTAAAATCTGTAATTTGCAATTTACTTATGCATAAATCTAAGACAATGTCATCAAGATTTTCATTTTTTTATTCAGGAATTCTACGAATCAACAAGCAGTTCCGTCTTGAATAATTTTCTAGCTCCTCAATTCTTGCGTCCATTAAATATACTTTTTCCAGTAGCTTATTAAGGAAGTTAACAATATAGTTTTTAAAACTATAAACTTCTTAAATAATTGCTCAATGTTTGTTAAGAGAAGTGTTCTTATTTGATACCGATTGCAATTGTTATTCAATATCTTTCATTTTTATATTAAACATAATGATAAGGCCTGTATATCCATTGTATCCATTTGTAAGGCAAAAATGCTTCTTTTTCACACATATTTAATTTATCTTTATGTAAACTATCAAATTTTGCTTTCACATGCTTACGGTTATTTTTTTAACATAATTATATAAAATTTAAATTATTAGCACCAACCGATTTGCGTAATTCACTCGACTATAGCACACATTGGAATCGATATGTTAAATATCTGTATGTCTGCTTTGTTTATCTGCACATTCACATGCACGCCCATGGACACGCACACGCACGCGCCCCGTATCCGTACACTCACGCGCACGCGAACACGCAAAGGCATACGCATCGCACTCGCACACGTACACGTACACGCACACGTACACACACACACACACGCACACGCACACGCACACTCACACGCACACGTGCACGAGCAAGTACAGGTACACCCAGACGCACGCACGTATATACGCACGCACACGCACACACGGCGCGGAAATCATGACCTATACCTGCTTACGTAGGTTTGAAGGTAACAGTTATAAGTAGTAAATTCACTGCGTTATAAACTTTCTATTTATGTATGTAATAAAATTAATAATAATTTTTAATTACATAATTACTTTTGAACTTATTCGTTCATAATAATATTTACTATAATTTAATATTATTCAAGTTGCTTTGGTATGTGTGAATCCTTGCGATATTGCAGGCTCACATTCCATTAATATAATTAATTTGACTGTAATCTCATAGTATTTAGAATTTACATACATAAACACAAAATTTACATCGAGTGGGGCATGTGCCTCGATAGCTCAGTTGGTTAGAGCGCTACTCTAGCAAAGTAGAGGTAAAATTTTTATTTAGGTATTTAATAAAATTAATAATAATTTTTGATCACTGCATTGTAATTTAAAGCCGTAAACATGTCAGTTTTTGGTTTTATCAAATATTTCTAAAATAGCTGCATATTTCAAAAATACCCAGACATAGACCTTAAACATATCGATTAATAAATAAAGGTACAGTTTAAGTGTTAGTTCAAATTTTTTCAATATCTGAATAGCGATTCATTATTTATTTTTATTAAAAAAAATGCAGACATATTTTTTAAAGTAAATTTAATTTTACATAACTTTTCTTTATAAAGTTTCTTAATATAATGGAAGGTAAGTTTAAACAAATAATTAAATATGAATGAAAATGGTTAAAATGTATCATTGATATTTTATAGAAGCGGGTGGCTTTGGAATTTTTTTTTTAAGTTAACATTATTTATGTCTATCTGGAATGAAGTTTTAAACATCATTCTGACATAGATTACTGTTTTTGTTTTTACAATGTTGCCTGTTTTCGTTTGAACGTTTGAAAGAGGTTGCATAGTTATGCTAAAATAAATTATAATTATTAAAATTATTTCATTTCTTTAATTCTAGATGTCTACTAATCTATGTCTGTCTAGAAGTTTTAATCGTCTGTGTGACATGGATCATTGTTATTGCTTTTAAAATGTTGCATATTTACGTGATCAGCTTATTATAAAAGTATATAAACATATCATTATTCTAAAAAAATTATATTAAAATTATTTCATTTCTTTTTTTTTCCATTTTGTAGGTTGGAAGGTCGTGTCGTGTATTTGTATTTGTAGGTCGAGATTGAAACTATAACATTACATAAATTGTATTTGAAAGATTAAAAGTAAAACAATGCCGCCCAAAATATAACAATATTTATATTTAAAAAACTACCATAATTAACTATTTTTAAGGACTTCATTTAAAAACCGAGGAGGTGCATTCAAAGTGGTTGTAAATTTATATTCTTTACAGCTGTATCTTAGGTATAATGTCACTAGTAACCTTAACTTTACGTACTTATCATTCATTGAATAATATTAATGCTACACCTAATTTTATAGTTAATTAATATCAAGAGGTTATCTACTTTACTAACTAAGATAACATATTTCATTTATCAATGTCGTATAACTACTACCTTGAAGTATTTTTTCCGCATTTTTGTACTGTTAAATGTGAAAGAGGTTCATGGACTACATTTTTTCTGGAACAATTTAAATTTGGCGTTTCATGGATACATTTTCCGTTATCTATGTTGATGGACTGTTTTGAATATAAATTATCTTATTTAGTGTAGGAAAAATAGTTTTAGAACAAACAAGAAAACTTGTTATATTTGTGACCGCGAGTCATGTTTAAACTCAATAAAATGTATATATTTGATAATTATACGTATAGCGGTTTCAAAATAGATGCATATAGTGCATGGTTAGTATTTATAATTAGAGCTTAAATTTTTAAAGAAAGATGTATGTTATACTTACAATTGGTTTTTTAAGCCCTTAACACACTAAGCACCCTAGTTAAGTAAACTTTTACCAATGTAAACCAACTACTTCAGTTAAGCATAGTGAACTAATGACAACGTGAAAGGTTTTAAATGTGAACTTGACGATGTAATTAACATTATATGTAATATTTATTTTATGAAAAGGCGAAGGTCCCATTATTCATTTTTTATACCTGGGAGAAGTATAACTTAACAGTAAGTTTTTGTGTGAATTTTGATACATTTTCATTTTCTCCTTAAACTTTCTAACATAACACTGGATATAAAACAAAACTGTTCCTTTACATAAAGAATTGCCCATAATGAAGTGTTCATGTTACAGGAACTACATAAACAAAGTACTTCACACACATAAACCAAGGCACACACGCAAGTGAATAAATACTTCTACGTAGCTAATTAAAATTATTCCAATTCTCTGTTTACTTCCAATTATATCCGGATACAACATTGAATGTTGTAATTCTCTATAACATGTTAAAGTGGATGAGACGAATATTGCAATGTAATCATTTTCGATCCGCGCATTTCTTTTGTACCTGGTGAGAGATACAAAAGTAATGCGCGGATCGGAATATGGATAGGTCCACTTTTTGGGTGTATCGAGAGTGCGTTTAGGGAAAAAGTGGCTCTGGAGAAGGAAAGCAAGCATAGTGCGAAAGTCCAGAATTAGGGTTGATAAACTAGTAGGCAATGGTGCGAGAATGAAATATGCAGATATTGTGAGTAAAGAGTTGAATGTAAATGCAACAGTGTGGAACGAACAAATAAAAGGCAATGACGTTGAAAGACTGTGTTGTCAATGGTGATATGTGGAGGGGCGGCTATACGTAGACAGAAAATATGCGCTTGGTGGAATGAATCGTCAAAAAAGACAGTATGTAAGAAAAAAGATGCGTACTTGTCAACGATTTCTGCAAAAATTGAGACTGATAAAAAGCGATTGTATGATGGTAGTGAGGTAGTGAGAATAACTAAAGAAGAAGTGATGACTATGGAAGGAGAGAAATGGGTCAAAAATATAACGCGGTAGGAACGTTGAAAGCCAGTAAAGGAGCAGGCGTGGATGAAATCACTGGTGATTGTAAGAGCGTGATTATTGTACCACTGTATAAGGGTAAGGGGAACAAGAGTGATTGCAAGAACTAAAGAAGCATAAGTCTGCTCAGTGTACCTGGTAAAGTATTTGGAGTACTGATTGAAGAGTACGAGAAACTATGCAAACTAACATTTGGGATGGGCAGGGTGGCTTCATGCCAGTGAGAGGATGTGTGTGTTAATCAGATGGTTGCTCTCCAGCAGGTGATCGAAAAGTCCTTAAGTGTAAAAAAGAAGCGGTACTGTGCGCTTGTAGACC
>JARFJB010002039.1:720000-765000 GCA_036346205.1 Vesta saturnalis
AATACAACAGGACTTAAATACACCATGCGAAAAATTTTATCGTATTCCATATTAACCAGCCTATCAAGCACAACAATAGTACTGGGAAGGATTCTGACAATCTGGGGAACGTATAAGATATGGACGGGAATACGAAGGGAAAACCAGTTATTAATAGAGTAAGGGATTGTGATGGAATCACTCTATACCACAGTTGCCCCTCATCCGCGTGGCAAGATGTTCAGTCCACAACCGAACGTAAACTCGTCAGCCCGGCAGAATGTTTAATCTCAAATTGAACAGGGCCTGCATGTGACCAATTTGAATCTTAGGTTGAAGAGGGCTACATACTATTACCATTTGTAATTAGGTTAGATGGCTACATTTGTAATTATAACTTGGCATAAGACAATTTTAACATTAGTTAGCAGTGTTCCTAGGCCAATAATAGGTAAATCAATAGCGCAACGCATCATAATGTAACAGCGCCTATACGCCACATTAAACTGCAAGAGTTGTATGTTCTTGTAAATGAGAAAGTAGGATATCGTTGCTATAAATAGTTGTGATATTAGATGTAATAAACAATATCGAGTTACGTCTCACTGGTTCAATTACTCACGAGGTACAATCGATACAAGTGACTGTGTACCCCTTGCACCTCCAACACTACAACTAACCCGAGATTAACTATTAATATATATATATATATATATATATATATATATATATATATATATATATATACAGCGTGTCCCGTAAAGAAAGGGCTATAGTTCCTTGGGTTAAAGTAACTCCGTTTAGACCAACTTACCTTAGCCAATTCCGCTTCCTTAAAGAGTTATGACCTTTCAAAGATGCGTTTTTTATTTCACTTTTTTCGATAGCTGTCGTATTTTTCAAGATATCTTGTTTAAACTTGGTTATTTTCTTTAAAAAAGTTACTCTTATTGTATATCGCTAAATGGTTCCGCTTTAGAGGAAAATGCACTTAAATATATATATATATATATATATATATATATATATATGTGTATATATATATATATATGTATATATATATATGTATATATATATATATATAATTTTGATTATTGTTTCAGATTCTTTAGATGTCGCTGAACTTATAATTAACAAAAAACTACCCAGAATATTACGTATTAATAAGTCTTGATACTATCTCTTTATTCACTAACTTTCTCAACCAATTATTCATTAAGGGTGTTGAAAAACTTTAGATTGGTATAGAAAACCTACACATTCTGGTAGGTACCTAAATTATGTCTCTGACTAAGCTACAACAATCAAAATTAACATGGTATTAAAAAATAAAATAAAACACAACAACCATCCATCCTTTTATAATACAAATGTTAGAGAATTATATAATTTGTTAATTGAAAATTCATATCCCTCTAAATTAAAAAAAAAATTCTTTTAATACCTCAAATTCTGAAGTTAATACAAATAATACTCTTAGAATACCTTTAGCAACGACTGACACTAATCAAAATTCTAGTTTCGTTTCTTTACCTTATATAAAAAACATGTCTAACAACGCATTTAATGTATTTAGGAAAGAGAAACAATTAAAATTTACTTACAAATATAATTAGACAAAAGATATAGTTAACACGTTAAAAATTTCTGGTGTATACAAAATTTCCTGTTTAAATTGTAATCAAGTATACATTGGACAAACTTGTAGAGTTCTTAAGGATAAATACACTCAACATAAAAGTCACATTAGGTTAAACAAAATTTCATGTGCACTAAGTGAACATTTCATTGATAAGATTCATTATCCAAATTTTGCAGAAATTAAAATTTTACAATTAGTAAAAGATAATCATAAACGTTTAATTTTAGAAATGTTTGAAATAATTAAAAATAAAAATTCTACTAAGGAGAAACGTGAATTTCAACAATTTACTTGGTTTCGAGAACAAAATATAGTTTTTAACATTTCGTTTTTATAACCTATTTTATTAAATTATATGTTAACCTAAAATTTCTGTCATTGCATGGTTTTAACCTATTACATAAAACGTAGTTATAAATTACTCTTGACATAAATATTTAACAAATGAATCAATATTTATAAATTTGCCAATTTTTTCTGCCTTTCTTTCTTTTGTAAGAAATGTTTAATTTATTATAATACGGTTTTAATGAAATTGGTATTTTATCTTTGTGTTTAAACTTAATTTGCATGTAAGTTTAATTATCTTATTTTTCTTCTTAAATCTAAATGTCTGTGATTTTAATTTAAATAGTAAACCTTTTAAAATTAAAATTGACTGCATTCAATAAAGAAATAATTCATATATATATATATATATATATATATATATATATATATATATATATATATATGAATTATTTCTTTTATTGGGAATATATATACACAGATAGGCTGTCCCAACGATATGGGGGTGGAAGGTTACGTCTATACTGTTGATTAAAAAAAATCTTATAACAAATTATTGTAGTCACCAACTAGGAGCATGCTGTAAACTTATTTTCGTATATACAGGATGGCGCATTTTCGAGCAGTACATTAAACTTGTGTTTTTAAGGGAACATCCTATATATTTTTATGTATTTTAATTCTCTGTTAAATGACGGGCAAAGTAATATAAGGTACTATGGATCTACGATCAACGGTTCTGAAGTTATCGATATTCATAGAAAAAAAATTAGTCAAATAAGTAATGTTTTTCCAATCTGTCTTATTTTAACTTCTACATCCAGATTGCAGACTATTTTCTCTACATGTACAGGGTGGTCCATTCTCCTGAGTGTTATTTTTCTCATTTTTTTTAAACGGCACACCTTGTATTTTATTACAAATCTGGATATCGTTTTTTACGAGCTTTCAATAGATACTACTTTGTACTACCTAGTCCTCGGCGTTTTTGATTTATTTAATGATAAAGTTGAAAATTATAAAATTTTGTTGCTTTTTTAATTTGTCTCAATAAGGCCTGTATTGGTAGATTATATTACAAGTGAGTGAAATAAGCCATTATTAGCAAGTGAGATTTTTGACAAATTCTCACTTGCTTATAATGGCATTTCACTCATGTGTGATATACGACGTTTTGTCCAACAGTTGCATTTTTTTTAACGAAAAACCTGAAGAGATTATTTAAAAAAATGTAGAAAAAAGAGTCAAGCAGCCAGGTCTTGGTTGTCATGGTCGGTCGACCGGTTGTCATGAATACGTTGTTGATGAAAAACTAATTTTCGATCATATTTTCATTTTTACTAGTATAGAATATAAATATAAAATTTAGTCACTAGTGAATAAAATTTGATTTTAGTCACTGAAAACTAACGTATAAAACACGTGAAAAACTGCAACTGTTGGATAAAATAAATTATTTACTCGTAGAACAGCATAACTGTAAACTTTAAAATGGAATTATAGAACATAATGAATTACAAATTTTATTATTTCATAATAATATTACAAAATGCGACACGATCTGCCAAACCTTGCGGTCGGAAGCCTTGATGCAAGCAAAAACGGTATGGTTGATATTCATGTCTGCTTATATCTCTTTTTTATTGTACTATTTGATCCTTCCTGTGACTTTAAATCGTTCTCGAAGAAGTTGAAACGGTTCAGGTGTTGGATGCCTAGCCAATGGGTACGTTTGTTCATGAATCCTGGATGCCAACAAACAGTTCCTTTCAGATTCTACCAAAGCGTAGATCATTTAGACTAAGTAGGTTTCATTTATTAATTTGTTAAGAAATAGGAAGATACAAGTGAAAACCAAGCTACTATGATTCATTGTGTTCTTTAATTCCGTTATAAAGTTTATAGTTAAGTATGCTGTTCTACGAGTAAGTAATCATTAAGCGGTGTTCTCTTATAGTCCAAAATGTTGTATTGTGGCGCAAAACCTATAGCTTCACAGTTTTATTGCAATTAGCATTGTCTCATTTTTGTTTTTCTGCCAATTATGACATTGTCTTAATTTATTCTATAGGCCCTGACAAATTCAAAAGAAATAACA
Organism: Vesta saturnalis; assembly: GCA_036346205.1. Taxonomy (NCBI): domain Eukaryota; kingdom Metazoa; phylum Arthropoda; class Insecta; order Coleoptera; family Lampyridae; genus Vesta; species Vesta saturnalis. The sequence continues at coordinate 724,008 of JARFJB010002039.1, forward strand.
AAGTGTTACAATTTTCAACTTTATCACTAAAAAATTCAAAAACATTTAGGAATAGGTAGGTGAGTATCTATTAAAAAATGCAGAAAAAATGAAAATAACATTGAGCAAAATGAAGCACCCTGCAATCTGAATGTAGAAGTTAAAACAAGTCACATTGGAAAAACAAATACCAAAATTTTACTACGTTATCTTTCAAGATAGCGGAACAGAAACCTACATAATTGACTAATTTTTTTAGATAAAAATGTCAATAACTTTAGAACCGTTGGTCGTAGACCCATAGTATCTTATAGAGAATTCAAATCTATAAAAATATATAGGGTGTTTCATTAAGAAAAACACAGGTTTAGTGTAGTACTCGAAAATGGGCTATCCTACATATAGAAAAATATTTTTACAAGATGCTCCTCGTTGTTGCCCACAATAATCTGTTATAAGATTTTTTTTAAGTCAACAGTATAGACGTAATCTTCAACGCCCAAATCGTTGGTCTTGTTTGTTGAGGAAACTGCTAGATGGGTTAAATAGGCCAATTTTTAAGTTAAGTTGCATGATGGGTCGCTATTATGTTACACTGATCTTTGTCTTATTGTAATTTTTCAAGGGAAGCAGTAAATGATACGTGACACAGTCTTTTTCTAGGAACCATTTTGTAATTTTTTAATAACTGTAATTTAAAAAAACTTAAAAAATGGCATGCACGGTCATTAAAAAGTGAAAGAGGTTACGTAATCCAGTGAAAGATATAACATTGGCGTTACGCGTATGAGTCATACGTGAATGTAGTTAAGTAATACTAGTAATTAGTTTAACCTTTGTGTGTTTAGTACTTAACCAAATTTAAGATGGACTAAGGTGTTTAATTCTACCTTATTTCGAAACTTGAAATTCTCCCAAGTGGGCCATAATTCAAGATGTCTACCCGAGATACTGCACTAGAGATTCTGAACCGATGATGTCGAACCATTGGTGCAAGTTAAAGACATTAGATCCTGAACCGAAAATGCAACAAGAACAGGAGTCATTCCTTTGAGACTTGCAATCCGTTGCGGTAGAAAACTAGAGTGGAGGATCAGGGGTTGTTAAAAATCAAGGTATTGGATTAAAGGTGGCTATTGAAACAAGGGTTCAAAAAGGAGGGGAAAATAGAAGAAATAATGAATGAAAAAGTTGACGAATGATAAATGTGAAAACAAAGTATTAATTTGATTAATAATACCCCTTTTCTTATGTTATTTACCATTATTATCTATAACTTTTATAGCAGTATTATTTGTACATAAAATCTACAATTTAAACGTTTAATTAATCGCAAATTAGTGATACACAAAAATATAAACTTATTTTTAAACTAAAGTTACCACATTAAACTATTTTTCTAGTATACTTTTACCTTGCAATCTACATATACATATGTACGTATAGAAGGTTATGCAATCGACCTTGTTTTCACTGTCGCTAAATTTACTTATTAGCCCATTTTACAACTTTTGGCCAAGTTTCGCCAAGATCGGTCATGCTGTCTGGACGTGTGTCTGTGTGGATGTGCAGGTTGTCCCATTTTCGTATGTTTTACGGGGTATCTCGCTTACTTTTTGGGTTAGAACCTTACGGTTTTCGCGACACCGTGCTACTTTTTAATGAAACCAAAGATTCACTAATCAAATTTGCCATAGCTATCTTAGTTTTTGTGCTATAGGGTGGTTTTGGAAAAATTGCATTTTCAGTCATCCCCTGTAACTCTGTTATTGTCAGACATATTAAAAAAGTAAAAACTGATATTTGTAGATTTTTTACATGGAATCCAGTGGCGATACTCAGACTTTCTTTAAAGGTCACAGTTTTTGAGATATTGACATAACCTACTTTTTTTATGGGACACCCTATATATTTCTTTAAAATCTTTCCCCTTGCGAAGAGCTTTTCAAAAATATAGCATAGTCTATATTTATTTTTATAAATAACGTGACAAAATGATTTCTTTCTATAATTTACATTGATAATAGTGGATAGCCGTGGGTAACCATGGTAACGCAAAAAACAAAATAATTATCGTTCTGCCATTACTTAAGTATTTGATTTTTGAAGTTTCTGCTTCTCTTAAATTATTCCTGGTTACATTTTCCCAAATTTAGTGCTGATATTTATTGTTATTCGTTGTTTTTGTTTATTGTTGTCGTTCTTGTTCTTGTTGGTGTTGTTGTTGTTTAATTATTTTTTAATATGGCTCGAAACCAAAAATTTTAAAACTTTGAGAAATATGATATGAATACCTGCTTCATATTATCTAATGAAAACGCAGACCAGGCCTTAGAACTCTATCTGAACAGGTCACTTAATCTTTACCTTAGAATTTGTGTTTATTTTATATACCTATTTTGTCATACAGATATCCCGAAAGAAGACAACCCGACAGAAGAGTGTTTCAAAAATTAAAATTTAATCTTTGCCAACATGAATGTTTTGACAAACTTCGACCCCGAGTTTACAACAAAGAGAACGAGGAATCAGAGATCAACGTTTTAGCAGTTGTTCAAGCCACTCCTGAAACCTCGTGCAGGAAAATAGATGAAGAGACCGGTATGTCTAAAGCAACAGTGCAAAGGATTTTTAAAAAAACATAAATTCAAACCCTGCAAATATAAACTTGTTCATCATCTGCACCCTGGTGATGCTGAACGTAGATTGGAGTTCTGCAATTGGTTTATAAATATGAAAACTCCGGACAATAATTAAAAAAAAATAAATAATTTGGACTGACGAGGCACATTTCACAAGTTCGGGAATTCTTAATAGACACAACTCACGGTTCTGGAGTCAAAAAAACACCCACGTGATTTTTCCTAGAGAGTGTCAAGGCAGGTTCGGATTTAATGTCTCCTGCTTTATTTTTAACCGAAAAATAGTTTACAAGATTTATGAAGAAAACCAAAACTCTAATGGGTACTTAAAAATTCTACAAGAAAAAACTATGAACATTTTAGAAAATATTCCACTGGCTCAACTGAACGATATATTCTTCCACCAGAATGGGGCTCCAGCCCACAATGCTAGAATAATACAAAACTGGCTAAATGAACGTTTTTCCAGGAGGTGGATTGAAACAAATGGACCTGTTCAATGGCCACCACGATCACTGGATCTCTCGGTTTTGAATTTTTTTTTTGTGGGGGTATTTAAAGAATAAAATTTATTCAAGGCAATATGCCAACATGCAACAATTAAAAATTGCAACGGAAAATGCTTTTGCAGAATTACGAAGACAATCACTTATTTTGGAAAATGCTATTAAAAGAATTTATAAACTTTGTGAAACTTATAGGAGACATAATGGTTGTAATTTGAACAATATTTGTGATTAATTAATTATTTTGTCTGTTATCAATGTAAATTATAGAAAAAAATCATTTTGTCACGTTATTTATAAAAATAAATATAGACTGTGCTATATTTTTGAAAAGCTCTTGGCAAGGGGAAAAAGATTTTAAAAAAATATATAGGTGTCCCATTAAAAAAAAGTAGGTTATGTCAATATCTCAAAAACTGTGACCTCTAAAGAAAATCTGAGTATCGCGACTGGATTCTACGTATAAAAATCTACAAATATCAGTTTTTACTTTTTTAATATGTCTGACAATAACAGAGTTACAGGGGATGACTGAAAATGCAATTTTTCCAAAATCACCCTGTAGCACAAAAACTAAGATGGCTATGGGAAATTTGATTAGTGCATCTTTGGTTTCATTAAAAAGTAGCATAGTGTCGCGAAAACCTTAAGGTTCTAACCTAAAAAATAAGCGAGATACCCCGTAAAACATACGAAAATGGGACAACCTGTATACTAGTATCCACGATAACTCCAGAACGAAAACACTTACGTACTTAACATTTTGTATTTAAGCTTGTTTTCATTTCCCTTGAAGCTGATTAGGTTTTTGGGAGTAATCCAGAGGCGGACAGTTGGGTTTTTAGGGGCAGTTTCTGGCTATTATCAAATATTTCTAAAACAGTTGCATGTTTCAAAGATATATAAATACCTAGATATAGACCTTAAGCATCTTGATTAATTATGTTCTATGCAATTTTTTGCTACGACGCGTAATTTAGCGGCAAAAATATTCCTAAGGTAGAATTTAAGTGTTAGTTCAAATTTTTTCAATATCTGAATATCAATAACTTTATAAGAAATAGTGTAGACATATTTTTAAAGAAAATTGAATTTTACATAACTTCTCTCTATAACCTTGCCTAATATAACGAAATGTAAGCGTAAAAATTAATTGAATATGAATGAAAAGGGTTCAACTGTATTATTGATATCTTAGAGATGCGGGCGGCTTTGGAATTATTTTTTAAGCTAACATGTTTTTATGTCCATTAATCTCTATCTAGCATGAGGTTTTAAACGGCATTCTGACAAAGATTATTCTTTTGTTTCCACAATGTTGCCTATTTTCATTATGAACGTATAAAAGGATGTTGCATAGATTCCTAAAAAAATTGTATTTAAAATTATTTCATTTCTTTTAAGTTTTAGGTTAGCATCTAGATGTCTATTAACCTCTGTTTTACCTGAAGTTTTTAACGTCTGTTGGACAGATTGTTTTTTTTTACAATGTTTTCGTAATAAATTTTCTTATCTTAAGAAGATCGTGATATTTTAGGATAATTATGCAGCCTATGACCTATTGACGTTAAACCCAAAAAATCACTCCTGTTCATATTTACACGAAAGCACGCTACTACTCCCACTAGTCCGCTAGCTCAAGTTCTATTATTTCAAAGGACTCCCGGCTTCATTTCCAGCCATTATGTGATTCAGGAAACAGTGCTACTAGTCCACTAGCTCAGCTTCCGTTTTTTCAAAGGAATCCTCCTCCAGGTCTTCGTACACCATATTGCTTAGACGCATCTATCGTAGGAGAGATTAATTCTTAGGAACCTCTCAATATCACAGATGATTCTCCTGTCCGTAATGAACCCATCTAAGAGGAATTTCTCTAGTAGTAATACTCCTGTTAAAATTAAAGGTATCACGTATAAAGGGCCTCCAGGTTTATATCTGCAAATGTTGTCAGATTATGGGCAGAAAAATGATCGGGAAGCATAGGTCTCATAAATAACATAGTTCAGTTGTAGAATAACTATATGAAGATGGCTACATTGCAAAATTCCCTTTGACAAATTTCGTCGTTCACACGTCCAGTATCAATTCAAGAAATTAACCCCTCAGTATAAACTGATTGATGATAACCAATTCGATATCGAGAATAAGAGATTCAGCAATGTTACCAATCCCATAGATCCTCAAGATGCCATCACTATTTATCAACAAGCTTCAAACGACACTAGGCGTCGTGCTGGCCTGCCGAAATAAGCGTGTTGGAGTAAAATGATTGCAAGGTAGTTTAAAGCACCGTACCCTTACCATAAATTCACAATTAACAATGCTCAATTCAGGAAAAATTATCTCTAGGCGCCACCACAAACCTAAATATTATAGGCGGAGTGTTAAGTTAATCCTACTTGACTGTAGAAGATAGGATTGTAGCCTACTCAATATAATCATACACAACTCAAGTTCAATTATATTTGAAAATAAATTTATCCAAAAGCTTAGTAAAATTTTGAAGTATGCGAATCGATATAAACGTATTGATGACACCCTGTACGTACGAAAAATCCAAGTTATAAAACGTTATTTCGATACTTTCTAAGTAGCCCTCATATATGGGTAAATTAAAATTTCTGTCATCGAATATTACCAAATATTACCAAATTTGAAAAAAATAATAAAAAGGCAGTTTAATCATTCCTAAATCATCAAAACATTAGTTAGTTTCTGCAAAATTTAAAATGTAACAATCAGTACGTTCATCATATCATTAAACCTATAATACTCAAAGATTAATTAATTCTTAAAAAGGTGTAACCCCTTGTGTGGTTTCACACAAGTTGGTACTAAAATTTTATCACAAATAAGTAAAAGTAAGTTAATTAATGGATATATATTGACCAATTTGCAAAGATATTGATATATACATTTACAAGGATTGCTTCGAGAAGGACCACAAAAAAAACTAATTCTTATGAATTAAACCCCCAAACCTTATAAATACATCAAATCAGATAAGTTTTAGTTATCTTTAATACTCGTATGAAATTTAACTAAACAAACAATAACTACTCTAAAGAAATCACACTTCTATCCTTTAAATTATCTAAAGTTATTCCTTACAATTACATTAGGTAATCCTTTGTCCGGTGTAACGTAATGTCCATAGGGTATGGTTGGCTTTACGTAATCCTTTAATATTCACCCACTCCCGTCACAAAAGGAAAACAGAAAACAGCGGAAATATCTAAGTAACTTGACCGTTGTATCGCTCGCGAACGCATATACCAAATAGGCGATCTGATTTATTGTTTGCACTTCAGAATTACTGTTTGTCACAAGAAACAACTACTTCCACTTGAATATTTAAACCCTTAGTTGTTTTTATATAATCGACTTCGTACTATTAACGATTGCACATGTACTACAATTAATGATCATAATGTTTATTACTATCTAGGTTAATCAACACATTTTTAATTTTCGTTACTGGGAGGGTTACTTTAGATTTATTTAATAAATCGTACGCGTCAATACTGAACAGTTCTAACTTGATATTTGCTGTTGTACTTTTAAATCTACCCTGGCACTTCTAAAAATTCTTGAAAGAAAAACACCAGTATTTCCTTTCAATTCTCAATCAATCCATTTATCGTAAATGTTTAATCACTACATCCCAGTATGGATTTTACCAGTAAACTAATATGTACTGCAGCCCTAAATGTTTACAAACAAAAACCAGTACAGCTCTCTTAAAAACTTTACGTGCGATTCCTCTTTTATTCGATCCCTCTTGCCGAGCGACTCTCGAACGAATCCCTTATGCTCTAACAGGCTCTCGCTTATGGACCTTCCGTCCACCATTTTGTCAAAACTTCACAAAAATTTCGCTTCAAAATCACAATTAACCTATCACAAATGAGAATCTATTGCGTCTCTTTGCAGAGTGGATTTCCTGAAAACGGAAAAAACACAAAAGATACGAGAACAACCTAGCCATCTTGAAATCCTTTACAAATATACTCACAAATCTTCGGGGAAACCATTATTCATAATCAAATTCACTCCGTATTCTATCCAGCACCTTATTCAACATTTTGGAAACCAGATGAAAATAGACCAAGAGGAAGGAAGACGTAAAAACAGATGGAGCGACCAAATCGAGGGAGATATAGAGAGAATAGGTATAAAGAATTGGGTGGCGGTGGGGAGGAGCACAAGTCCGGAAAGAGTGGAATAAAATAGTAGAAGCAGTAAGAAGCGGAAACACAGATAAGGAAGAAAGGTGGAGTGACACCACAAAGTAAATGCGTCTGGGAGCCCCAGAAGCGGCGGTTACTATTCCCGAAAGAATGTGCAACCTTGTATATATATATATATATATATATATATATATATATATATATATATATAGTATTACTACTGGTGAAGATAACTGTAATTGTTATCAAAACGTTTAGATTGTATAACTTAAATATGAAAACTTACATTTTGGTATACGTCACTTAATTCATAGTTTTCATTTAGCGATTTGTTCATTGATAAATACAATACTAACTATTGTATTATACTGTAGCATCACACTAGCAGCAACAGTGCTAGCAGCTCGACCACTACCCCCAGAACCACTCGTACAATATGGAGGGAAAAATTTAGACTTGATCCGACCACCTGAACAAAATTGCACTCAAGAGGATCCCTGTACAATATAAAAATTAAAACAAAGTGACAGGTGGTTTCGAGAAATTTTCGATAAATATCTCCAAAGTGAAATGTCGGAAGTGGTTCGTGTTGAACAATCCAATTAGCGTAATGCACAAACAATCTTGAAAACATTAGAAAAAATATATGTAACACAGAGAATGTGTTACGCACCATAGACAATTTAGATCTTTAAGGTAGTTCTAATATAGTATTTTATGTTTAAAGGAGGTTTAAGTGTAATTATAGTAGTTTTGTTTGTATTTAGTGTATAATGTTTTATATGTTTAGTATTCTTAAATAAACAAATGTTGGTTTAAATTACAGTTTTACATGTAACTTTGTACGTAAATTCTACGTGACACAATTAAAAGTAAGAAGCAGTGAAGTGCATTATTATATACACTGTGTCCGTAAAGTATGGAACAAATTAATTTTTAGCTAAACAGACCATTTTAAGAAATAATCCTGAAACACGTCGATTTTTGATTTTAATTTACCGTATTTTAAAATAATAATCTAATATACAGGGTGAATTACTTTCGAGTAATGACGTCACCACCATTTTTTTTAAATGGAACACCCCCATTTTGTTTCAATTTTCGGATTGCTCTAGCTGAGCTGATTCCAAAAATGTATCACATGTTGATTCCAATTGGTACAGGGTGGACAAAAATACAATAGTTTTGTGTGTGCTCATAAAGTAACGCATAACATTCTTTATTAGTTAAATTAACAATATTATCAAAAATACTTGTTGTCTAGCGGCAATTGGTTTAAACGCTTGAGCAATCCGAAAATTGAAACAAAATGGGGGTGTTCCATTTAAAAAAAAATGGCGGTGACTTCATTACTTAAAAGTAATTCACCCTGTATATTAGATTATTATTTTAAAATACGGTAAATTAAAATCAAAAATCGTCGTGTTTCAGGATTATTTATTGAAATGGTCTGTTTAGCTAAAAATTAATTTGTTCCATACTTTACGGACACAGTGTATAATAATTCTAATAACTTGACTTTTAATATAAGATGTAGTTAAAAAAAACATTTAGAAGTTCGATCTTAAATATATTGCAGTAATACAGAGTGGACCAAAAGTCTGGAACACGCCCAATTATCTCGTAAACTGTTAGTCCGAATTGTACCAGAATTTGGAATAAGCCTATTTTGGGATACGGAGATTCCAGATTTGACATTTGCAATGTTGCCAGATTTGCCGTTCCTCTGATATTATTAGTCACTTTGGTTTTTTAAATACATCACCCTGTATATGCAGTCATTATTGAAATCTCTTCTTTAATATGAGTTCAACTATATGTAACACTTACGATTTTATGTAGTCTAGACGGTCTTAAATACATAAAACAGAAGTTTGGCAACGCCTAATTGTCTTAATAAAGTTTTTAGTACAAACTATTTTCAACTACATTAAAACATAACAATTGAAAGATTACAACATTTTTAACATAATGATTACTAAATCAAGAAAAAAAAAATAAGATGGTTGTGCTTTCTGGGGTAATAAATTCCGGACGTAAAATCCTGACCCATTCGGATGTCCGGGAGGGCAAGGCCCAAGCGACCACGGTCATTGAAAGTATCAACTTTCTGATTCACTACTGCAACATCCGCGGTATCAGATCTAATCTTAATGCTACTCACCAACATCTTGAACAATTACAACCTGATATTTTGTTTCTATCTGAAACACAAGTCTCCTCTGAAAGCGCCGAGTCACCCGACTTGCAATTTCCTCAATACCACCTTCACTCTAACTTTCAATATAAAGGAGGCCTACATCAAGGACAGAATTGCTTGCAAGAGGATTTCTTCCTTAGAAAATAAAAATTTTGACGTGATTTGGTTTAAACATTCTGGTCCTAACTTTGTGAAATTCTACTGTTGCATTTGTAGGTCTCCTATTGGCAGTAACTTTCAAGACTTCTTCGATTACCTTAGTATGAAAGTTGACTATCTCCTGTCTCAGTTTCCATCTTGCGATATCTTAATTGTAGGCGATTTCAATGTTCATAACTCTAATTGGCTTCAGTTTTCATCTACTACAAATCCTGCTGGTCATAGTGCAGAAACATTTGCTATTTCATGTGATCTCGCACAAATGATTTCTGAACCCACAAGAATCCTTGATAACCCTAACCATACTCCACATCTTCTAGATCCCTTTCTTACATCAAACTCTCTTGTCTTTCCGACCATTGTCTAATAGAAATCATTTCCACTGTACCTAATTCTACTGTTGTTCGCAAAACCGATAGATCCTTGTGGTGTTTTAAGTCAGCTCGATGGAGTAATTTACGGGATTTCTTTGCAACCTTTCCATGGCGTGAATATCGTTTTAGGTCGTCTTCTTCTTCGGACATCGCTCTTTCAGTATCTGAAGTCATCCTCATGGGAATGGAGTTATACATTCCCAAAAAACAGTACCGTATAGGTCATTCACGCTCCCAACCCTGGTTCAATAAGGCTTGTGTTGATGCAATATCTTTAAAAAATATATATTACATTAAATGGAAATCTAATAAATCGGTCGACAGTCATGTAGAATACGTTGGTGCTAGAAATATCTGCAAAAGTGTCATCACTAAAACTAAAAAGTTGTTCGAACAACGAAAATGCAATGAACTCGCTACACCTCCTTTAGGCAGTCGTAAATTTTGGTCTTTAGCTAAAGCCATTAGTAAAAACCTTGGAACATCTTCATCCCCCCCCCCCTGACATCTATTGACGGATCGGTAGTTGCTGATTCTGTAGACAAAGCCAATGTTTTTGTGGATTTGTTTGCATCAAACTCGTGTCTCAATGATTCTGGAAAATATGTGCCCCTAGCCAACTCTTCTTCATACGCTATAAAACTAATTCATTTTCGGTACAAGATCTTGGAATCGATCATCAGTAGGCTTGATCTCAATAAGGCGACTAGTCCAGACGGTATCCCAGCTATTGTCTTAAAGAAATGTTCCCCCGAACTAGTACCAGCCCTATCTAAGCTCTATACGATCTCTATGTCTTCTGGGGAATTCCCTTCATCATGGAAGTTAGCAAATGTTCAACCTATTCCTAAAAAAGGCGATAAGACCGATCCCTCAAACTACCGAACAATTGCGATCACTTCCATTTTGTCTAAAATCATGGAAAAGCCATCAATCAGCAACTGTTCACGTTCCTTGAAACTAACAAACTCCTTAGTGACCATCAATATGGGTTTAGGCAAAGTCGTTCAACAGGTGATCTTCTTTCATATGTGTCCCAAGTTTGGAACAGTACAGTAGAGCAGTCCGGTGAAACAGTTGTAGTCGCTTTAAGATATCTCAAAGGCATTTGACCAAGTTTGGCAAAAGTGTTTACTTGCCAAACTCACCTCGTTTGGGTTAAATGTTACGCTCACCAACTGGGTTTCTAGTTTCCTTGATAAAAGACGAATACGTGTAGTAGTTGATGGCTTTTTTTCAAAAGAAGTTAGCATTAACGCGGGCGTACCACAGGGATCCGTTATAGCGCCTACACTTTTTCTGCTGTACATAAATGACCTTATTTCTTCAACAACTAGCCCCATCTATTGCTTTGCTGACGATAGCACTCTTCACTGTAGACTGTAGTCTACTCATAGTGATAATCCACCTTCTATGTCATGACTGTATCTTCAAATCTCTCATGGGTTGACCATCTTCTGTCAGCTACCAAAACAGCTGCTCGTAAAATAGGCTTTTTGTACAGATCTAAGCAGTACTTTACCTCTCGACAACTCCTTCCCCTGTATAAGGCCTAAATTCGGCCTCATCTGGAATATAATTCTCACCTTTGGATTACTGCTCCCCAATACGCTCTCGATATTGTTGATCGTATTCAAAAGAGAGCGATTAGGCTTATAAATGACCCGTCCTTAACTTCTAACATACAGTCCCTTGAGTATAGAAGGATGGTTTCAGTTCTTTCTTTGTATTATAGTTATTACAACGGCTATGGTGCTGCTGAATTATATTCTTTGATACCATCTCGGGCTATTTTTGCGAGAAACACTCGGTTCGCTCATTCACATCATCAGTATGCAGTACAAATCTCGACTTGTCATACCAAACGGGCGCAATCCACATTTTTCTACACGGCTTCTAAACTCTGGAATCATCTCCCTAGTTCCTGCTTTCCTCTCACTTATGATATGAGAAAATTTAAGGTAGCTGTTCATAGGCATCTATTGGCAATTCATTATCCCTCTATCCATCCTCCTAGGTGTTCCTGGGTGATTTAGCAGGATAGTCCAAATTTAGCCTGTTCAGGTCCACAATCATAAAAAAAAGTGTTCAAAATGTACTCCATTTGTGAGTTGACGGTATGCATCTACCAGATTTCTCCACGATTGTCTAGAAATTAATCGAGATTCATGGATAATTCTCCCTGCAAGACTTGCTGGTTTGGTTTTGTAAACTGAATTTTTCAAATATCCCCAATAAAAATAATCTTTAGGATTGATATCAGGTGAACGTGGAGGCCATTCAATATTGCCTCGTCTACCAATCCATCGTCCGGGAAATATCTCAGCTATATAAAGCCGAACATTTACACCAAAATGAGCTAGAACTCCATCTTGCTGAAATCATATTTGATTAAAATCGTCTCCAAACAATCTTCTCAGTGTAGGTGCAAATCTGACGTTAAATTTCCTTCGATAAAGAACGGCCCAATTAACTAAGTGCCGACTATACTTGACCATACATTTAATTTTTGTGGTTTTTTAATATGGTTTACACGCATCCAGTGTGGATTTACGTCACTCCAGTACTTAAATTATGCCAATTTACACTCCCACACAATTTTATCTATGATTACCTCAGTAAAATTTAATCTACGGTCGAAGTCATCTTCACTTAATTCCTGCAATAAATGAATTTTGTGTGTTTGAAATTTATTCTTATGTAATACACGTAAGAGTGAAGAAAGACCTATATCATGTAACCCGTCAGAACGCGCGCCCAATTTGGCCAGGTTAGGAAGCTCCTAAGGGAATTTTTCCCGTAGCGGTAAAAATCCCCAAATACATAATTTATTTAAAAAATTTTTTAAAGAACGCATTGAATTTACATATTTATTACTATTTCTTTTTGACAATATACATATTATTAAGATTGTTATTAAATAGCTCAATTGTTACATAGATAAAGAAACAACATAAAAAAAGTGCATTATTATGTTATTAAATTGGTATTTGTTATAAATGCATTTCAATTATGGAAAATATATGTAATTTAACTTTTCTGCCCCTCACTGCAAGATTTACAAACGGTATTACGTGTTCTCGGCAAATAAGTTTATTGCATGCACCACAAGGTGTCTGAGTTTTTCTATCTTTCTTGTAGCCACAATCTTCGCATCTTCCTGTTGCTCTTCGCTGTTTTTAGGGTATTGGCTAATTTATTACATTGATAGGTACAGGCAGATTAATTCTGGTCTTAACATCAATCGGTAATGTTTGAGTTTGAGAAAGCGCTACTATTTGCCCCTTTGTCAATTCCAAAGCTAATTGTTTCAGAAATTGGCGACGATACAAATTTTGAAATGAATTATTAGCTTTGTATATAACGTATGCATTTATTCCAGCAATATTTAGAAAACCAAAAAACACTGTTAGTGGCCACCGAAAGGATTTTATAGAAACCGAATATGTACAACACAATTCATCAACGATATCAACCCCACCTTTGGTACTGTTGTAAAAACTAATACACTCAGGCTTTTTCTGTTCGCCAGACTTTTCATTAATGTTTTTATCCCGGTGTAGAGTAGAAATAATCAAAACAGTTTTACCAGGTGACAGTAAAGTCATAGTTTCAGTAAATCCAAAGATTGTAGAATACCTCTCCCTGTTTTTGGCGTTAATAAATTCGCGAAGTACTTCTCACTTGTTCTTCCGCAAGGTAGCATCGCATGTTGTCTTGTGGTCACGAATCAGTTTTTTCTGGAAGGGAATACTTGAAAACCAATTGTCCATAGTAAGATTTCTTCCAGTTCCATTAATGGGTTGAATCAATCCCAGAACAACTGAACTTGGAGAATTGTCGCATTTAAAGTTTACTTCAGGTTCAAAATTGCAGGAATGTTTTTGCATCAGCAAGTAAAAATATTTTTATACCGTATCTTGTCGGCTTGCTTTTTATGTATTGGCGAAATCCGCACCGTCCCCCAAAAGGCTCCAATTATTCATCAGTAGTAGCAAACTCTCCTATTGTATATGATTGACTAATGTTTGTCTCTTATATCTCTGCAACTTCTCTTATAGGTGCCAATTTATCAAGATGTCGCCTTTCAGACCTTGTTTCTAAATCGTCGAATCGTATACAACGTAAAATAAATAAAAATCGTTTCCTTGACATTATTGCAATAAATAAGTCAATACCACTGCCATCCCTAGCACACAAATCCATCGTACTTAGTCGTGCCGATTTCAAAAAACCAGAGTAATAAAGTAATCCCAACAGAGCCTTTATTTCTGTTTTAGTTGTAGTATGGGCATCTCGATGTCTACTAAACTTAGTTTTTTATTTTCTATATCCATATTGGTGTACCTTACCACTAGATCTATAATCTCTTCACTTATCATAAGTTGCCAAATATCAAGTATCCAATGCGAATTTTTTGCAATTCCTTTAGGGCCAGGAACTCTCGTGTAAATGTGCGTAAGTGTTGTAACATTTTGCGGAGGTGTGATTTTGAACCACTTCAAACCATTTTGTTCAATGTAAAAAGACAAACCGGCTAATGGAATGTCATCTTCCGAATCAGTGTCCATATCAACGGTACTATCTATTCACAAATATTCGCTTCTTCATCCCTATCATCATACAGCATTTGTTCTCTTTTTCAGATAACGGTCGAAAATCATCGTATCTTTTACTCGTAGATGGTTGCGCGTCATCCATATTCACATAAACGTTGAATATAAGTCTAAAATAATTTTTCGTTAATGTATTACCGATGACAAATACTGTAAAATTTGCAAATTAACAAAAATAGTAGAATAAACTTACAAGGGGCAACGGTAGCAGGTGCGTACTGGGTATTTTCTACTTTGTACGTTTGCACTGCAAAATATGCCACAGAACTGTGTAGCCGATGGCAATCTCGTCCACTCCCATTAAATCAGGTTTGGGGGAGTTAAATATGAAGGTATTGAGGGGCGGCCGCAAGCAGACCCATAACGTAAAAAGTTACAATGCTGTAATTATTACTGGGTGATTTTTACGTATGTGGATCTTCAACGAAACTTTGCATTATATCGAAAGTTTTGTTGTCATTCATAACTGTTTTTGGTGTACCTAATCGATATCTGTCTTTTACTCCTCCAGAGTTCTCAAAGCTCTTTACAGTTTTTCGTACCGTCGCCTTATAGATAGGAGAACGGTTTGGAAAAGTATCGTTGAACAAGATGACTACTTCAGTATAAGATCTTTTTCTGTCACCGTATCCTCTCATTAGAATAGTAATTCCGTTCTTTTTTCATTAACAACCATTTTAGAGAAACAATTTACTTTGCAGAACTTTTCAAAACACATCAAACTACTGTCAGTTTTATTTAATAATGTAAATGGTGAACAAATGTCAAGATCACAGCATTCTATATTTAAACATTTAAATCTCTTCAAATCTACATATTTTGGACTGTTTTATGTATTTAAGACATTCTGGACTACATGAAATCATAAGTGTTACATATGGTTGAACTCGTATTGAAGAAGAGATTCTAATAATGACTGCATATATAGGGTGATGTATTTAAAAAACCAAAGTGACTAATAATATCAGAGAAACGGAAAATTAGGCAACATTGCAAATGTCAAATCAGGAATCTCCGTATCCCATAATAGGCTTATCCCAAATTTTGTACAATTCGGACTAGCAATTTACGAGATAATTGGGCGTTTCCAGAATTTTGATCCACTCTGTACATGATAACATCAGAACCTTATTAAAGTCAACAATACATTTATAGTATTCATGTACTGAATAAAGACTATTTTTGATTAACATTTCTCTAATTACTTTTACAATTTATTGACTTTTTAGAGGAACATTTAACGCAATTTGATTAACTGTTGCAGTTTTAGACATTATGAGGAAAATGTTTAAGTGTGTAGTAACCTGACATTTTAATAGCGGGTTGTATGTAGATATACTCTAAAGAGTGTTTTGGTTTTGAAAGTTGCGCAAAGGGATTCAGTAATTTTTTTAATATGCGCACACGATCTTTGAGTGTCACGTCAGCATTTAATCACGTTTTCTTGGTTTATGTGATAAGAGCAAAGCAAACTTCACAACAGGGATTAATACTTTTGTTAAACTTTTACATTTTCAAAATTTATTTCACCATTAGGTATTAATTATTTTAATGCTAACTAGACTAATTGAGTTTAGTGATTCATATTAACGTATTTTCTGAATTTAAAATAAACTTTTAGGTTTATGTCGATAATTGAATTATTTATTTATCCAGTAGTCATTTACCTTTGTTTCTGTGATCATTCAAAGACCATCACCAACTGTAGCCTAAGACCGTTTTTTTTTTTAATCCAGATCACAGTGGCGCCAGTGACGTCTATTCTTAATCGTTGAGAGAAGATTTTTGAAGCATGATTTGAGCTGATTTACGTCTTATTATGACGTACGACCTTCTTCAGTAAATTAGCTTGCCAGCCTGATTACCTTTACAAACACTAAGCGACGTCTAGCGCAAATTTACACCGTAACAATATTACTTGGTGGACGAAGCAACTACTTTCTTTGGTCACTTGTCCTAGAAGTGTTGTAACACTTTTGAGGCAATGGTTCCATTTTTCTTAAATTAACAACTCGGTTAAAATTTCCTAATATAACTTAATCGAATGTAGAAGTTTTAGGAAAGTGCGACCAACGCTTACGAGAAAGGCGATACAGAAACAACACTATAAATATCCTAGCAAAAATGTCAAGGAACCTAGTGTGTCGACTGGATAAGTTAATCGTGAAACGAAAATTGCACAATATAACATATTACAGATTTTAGGGGATAATACATACATACCATACAGATATGGATTTATAACTTGTTATACCCAAGTGACCACGAAGAGCGCGTTTAGTTTTTCCAGTGTTGAGTTGCAGGTGCATTGAACAGAATCATTTTATAATTGTCCCATGAGACTTATATATGCAGTTGGTCAGATGAAGACCCTCATCGAACTAATCCAAGACAAGCTCTGAATAGATCTGGATTTAACGTTTAGTGTTTTATCAAATGAAATAAATTTTATTTCCGTCTAAATAACTAAATGGAAGTTTTGGAAGGTCTGCAATAACTTTTAGATGGGATGGATTTAAGTAGTGGACGATCTGGCATATTTCAATAAGCACAAGCCCTTCCACGAAAGGACACATTTACAAGAAATTAATTTTATATCGCCCTTCTATCAAGAAAAGGGCTACGGCCACACAGGACAAAAGAGACAACTAAAATAAAATGGTGAACTAAGTCCACACTGACAAAGGACTGGTTAGATCACAGGATTAACAAAACAACTTACGATCGTTTAACACCACTTATTTAATATACCCACTGTAAAATAGCATAAACTTTATAATAATAATTAAATTTTCGTAAGTATCTAACATAAAAAAATTATAGAGCGACAACTCGCAGACATAAATACAATTCTTTCAGGAAATATTCCCAATACATCAATCAATAATACATCAGATACAATATATCTACAAAATAAACCACCAGTAATCAACTTACCTTTCAACCAAATCTAGAAAAAACTTTGAATTATACTTAAAATTTACATAATCAGACACAATACGGTCCGGCATCTAGCGTTGACCCTAAAAAAAAGAATACCCAAACATGTATATAATTATCCGAAGTTGAATACTTGTACACCGATATTCCACGAAGAGCTCTCCGTCGGACTAATCTATCAGTTTCCAATCAACCGGACGCAAATAAACCCCAAATATAAAGCGAAAATTATCACTAGATGTCTACCCTGTTGTTTACCTTATGTAAGCAAAAAAAATCACTCAATGTAGTTACTATGAGCATTACAGACAAAGTAAGCATGAAGCGTTTAGAAAATTCAGAAAGGCTAAGTTCATTACAGATTTGGCAATCACAATGCAAGAATTTCATAAAGGCGCAACACAGATTGACAAATTCATTAGAAAGCATATGGCTACAAAACAAAAATTAACATGAGTAAACCCTAATTCAAACAGTTTTGTAATAAACAACTATTAAATTGTAATCAGTGAAAAGTAACAAATTTTATACAACCCCAATGATCATAAATAAATATGCAATTTGATTTACACAGTAATTGAAATAAATAACTTTTTATACAACCCCAGCAGTTAGCATGATTTATGACACACCTTGTACATTTAGACTCAAATAGTAGCGTTCCATCAGCTAAACAGCTGATTGCTTGTACAGTAGACACAGATAGTTTTAACGGTTGAACAAACTACGGTTTTCGCTATCAAAATAAAACTAGTACATAAGAAAACAGTTAGAAATGGATAGATAAAGTACAAATTATACTGCAAAGTTAAAGGTACGTATATGAGAAACTTTGAAATAACCCAAATTATCTTTTACAGGTACCAATGTCTAATATTACTCTAACGATTACTAAGGACATGTTTAACAGTAAAGTATAAGCATTAATTTTAGGAATAGGATAATTGCGGAAACACACTAATACAATGTAGCAAGCACAGTAATGTAATTGTTATAAGAATTTCAGTAATGTACAGGTAACGAGAGCCTCGTTATGTAGAAAAGCTAACAAAAGTCACTCACCGTAGGTAAATTTTTTTGTGTGCGTGTAACAAAATACTGATCGAAAATAGTCGTAGGTGTAACGTATATTTCTTTAGTTAATGCGGAAGATGCTCGAAGAAGGAGTAATCGTAAACTGTTTCAATTCAGGTTCGAAGACCCATAACTAATATTTCACACCTCGGATGAATGGTATCCAATTGTGCTGTCAGAAACGGTTTCACTATCTCTTATGGAAGCACAAAAGATGTTAATCTCGAGTAAATGTGTAAAGGACCAAAAAAAAACCTATATAAGACAACTGTGTTAGAATTTAAATCAATACCCAAATTTTTATAAGATATGATCTTTATGCTGTATTAAAATTTCAAAACATGTACACATGCATTTCAAAGTTATGTCTAGTAAATAAGAAAAGAAAGTGAATAGCTTACCTCTTGAACGAAGCTAAGGTGTAGTAGAAACAAAAAAATTAAAGCCGAACTCAAATTCGAAATCCCAACTGGATTTATTTATATGGAAAAGATTAAATCCAGCAACAGGCTGTGTTAAAATTTTACTTGAGAAGTTCAATCAAATTTTTAAGGAAACCTTTTCCAAATTTTACATTTGCTTCTAACTACGCATTAAATGTCTTTGTCAAAAATGGCGTTTTCCTTCTTCTATGAAGGTTCCAGAAAACAAAAAAAAAGAAAAGCCTGATTAATTTCTACCAATAACAAAATTTAAAACGATCACATGTTTGAAAAATTTCCTATTAAGGACGAATTTTATTAGCAATGTTGCCATTTTCCAATAACCTATAGGATGAGTCGTAACTAAAGACCATAAATTTATAAACTAAATTTACACGTATCAGTGTGTACTTGCTAGAAATCAAAATAATCAAGGTTGATAAAATAAAAGAAAAATTATGTTCTAGTCAATGAATTTAATGTAATGCGGATGGAACCGGTATTTACAGTTCATGTATATTTCTAAATAATTTAGCTTACTTAGTGTAAATATGTTAAGCTAGATCTTAAGTTTAGTATATATATATATATATATATATATATATATATATATATATATATATATATATATATATATATATATATATATATATATATATATATATATATATTTTTATTAGGACGAATGGATGATTGATGTGTGAGTGAATTTTTATTCGTGTTAGCGTAGGTGTATATAGCTGATATGTTACTTTTTCCTATAAGGTAATTAAATATGCGGTACCAACTGTGCAAGGGTGAATTTTTACCAAAATTAAATTCTAACAAATGGCTAATTCCAAGATGCCCTTATTCAGTTACTGTTTAAATGAAGTAAGGAATGTGATTACTCAAATTTCCTATTGCTGTTGCTTAAATAACAATCTAGGAAAATAAAATATAAAAATAACGGTCTTGTTCAGCTCTCTTTGTGAATAATACAATATTTATTAATGCTAAATAAATGAATTACCTTCGCTGCGTCGTTACAGTTATCACGACCTGCCCTGTATATTGTGATAGTTGACAAGCGTAAACAAATTTTTTTCTTTTTTTTTTGGTAGGTCTATTATAAAAGTTGAAATTATATATATATATATATATATATATATATATATATATATATATAGCTAGTAAAATGTAACACTGATGAAGAAATGGAATGGTATGTGAATATGGTAACTAATCGATAAAAAACAATTCGTAAACTTCAGGTGAGTTGTAATTCAAGTCAACGGAGAGTGAGATGAAATGGTTTTGAGATGGTGATTATGAATGAACTTATGCTCGGTAATGGGTTGACAGGTGTACACTATTAATTACACGTTGAGACGAAGATGCGGTTTAATGGTATGTTGACTGTATAGAATTACACTTATATGAATTAGTAAATTAATATAAGTAGCCTGACATTTTGATGCTGGTGACCTGCCTAAGGTGCGTTCAACGCCTATTGTTATGTGCGGTTGTAGGTGTGGCTGGCTTCGTCCCAAGGTGGAGTGCGAAGAAAGTAGAAGGTATGAAGAAGGAATTTAAGAATACAAAGGAAAATAAATGGGAAAAGTAGATTTAAGATAAATAAGGTAGGTAAAGGAAAAGGTCTGAAAATAATGATAATGTGTCCTCGAGAGAGATAATAATAATAATTTTACCTTGTTGTTCGTAGCCTTTAAGTGAAGTACTTTTAATTACCGAAATGAATCGAATTTGTATCGATTATTAGCCAAAAACTTAATCACCAGCAAATTATACATTTTTGTGTGTTGCTAAATCAAAAATTTGATGAGCATAATTGCATACAGCACTTTTATTAAAAGTGCAAGTTATTAGGTTGTCCGGAATGAAATGTCGGATTTAAACCGTTAATTTTAAACAAACATAACTCAGCTTAGAAAAACTTTATTAATCAAAATAAGAACCATTAGAATCAACACATTGTTGCCAATAAGAAACAAGTTTATTTTTTCTGGAGCGACATTTGTACGACGTGCGACCGAGCATGGAGAAGAATCGGCACTTTTCTATTGAGCAATGCCAGTTGTTGTTGTCTAAGTTTCTGGTGCATTTCGGCGATTTGTTGACAATACTTCTCTTCCGTAATTGTTTCACCGGGTTCAGGAAGCTGTGATGGATGAGACCGGTTGCACACCACCATACAGTCACCATAACCTTTTTTTTACGCAGATTTGGCTTTGGAATGTGTTGTGGAGGTTGAGCGCGGTCCAACCACTAAGCCGAAAGTCGCCGATTGTCGTAGAGGATCCACTTTTCATCGTACGCCTCAATCCGGTCGTAAAATGGGTCGTTTTCGTTCCGCAGAAGGTGTGCAGACGATATCTCAAAACGACGATTTTTTTGTTTTTCGTTCAATTCGTGCGGCACCCATTTATCGAGTTTTTTTGACTTTCCAATTCGTTTCAAATGGCCGGAAATGGTGGTCTTGCTTGCGCCAAGTTCTTCTGCGATCTCACGAACAGTTGTACGCGGTTTTAATTCCCCCTGGGCCTTCAATTCGTCGTCGTCCATGACATTACTCGGCCGACCCCGTTCTTCACACTCGAGGTTCAGATCACCTGAGCGGAACTTTTTGACCATCTTTGCGCGATGCGTTCATCAGGCGAAAGGTTTCCGAAAGCACTTATGATATTTATGGCTTACTTCAGCTGCGTTGTGCCCCAGTTTGAACTCATAAGATAAAATTCACGAAAATCGCGTTTATTCATCCTAAAAATAAGAAAATTTCAAAACAGTGCTAAACATTATCTAAACATATAAATAGGTAATTTGAAAACAGCAAAGATGAAGCTTTCGAATGATATAAAACACTTGCTATAATACACTTTTATTCGAGTACAAAACGGTGTCAAAGATCCGACATTTCATTCCAGACAACCTAATATTTGAAAATTCCTTATCTTTATCTCTCTCTTGGAATGTGTGCTAAAAATGATAAGGATTTGAAGACATCTATAGAAGAAGTTAAGGTAATTTAAACAATTATAGGAAAACAATAACAAAATTGAACATGTCACAAATCTAATTTTAGTAGAGAATAACTGGATTCTCAGTGTATTAAATATTATTAGACTACCTTGAGGATGACAAATTAGATTACCCTCTAACGGTCGAAGGGTAACAGTCAAAAATATAATCAAAGAGCAAATTTAACAAAATGTGTATAAAATATAAATGTATATAAAATATAGATAGAAAAATGCACCATTTGAAAAACACAAAAAATAAGTATTTTAATCAATAATCTATTTCATCTTTAAAAGGAAAAGAATGAATAATGTCGCTATTACTTGTGTTTCACTGTAATATCTTATAATTTTTGTCGCGACTCAGGAATACATATAGTATTCTTTCCTTCACTATTCACATCACCTACAACCATTAGACTGTTTGTTAAAACATTTGCAAGGCGGGCACGTAACGTCGTCAGTCGGAGAGTCATCTCGAGTATAATACCCGAATATATAGAACAGGATTACGATCATCAGAAAAAAAAGACAAGCAGGACAAGGATAAGAAGCCAACAAGGTTATAAGGTATCTTAATAAAGATCTTTATAATAAATTGTTGTTTTAGTCACTAACAAAAAGTTCTTCTTGCTTTCGGACTCCTAACGTTCAATCCTCTATCCGGCGTGGTGTGAGACCGCACCTCGGCGGGAGTCCATCTTTCCAAATAACTCCGCTTCCTGCCCCCAAAGCTTCACGTTCCCCTACTATCAGCCATGGCAAAACACCGCAATCTGGGCATCCAGGCTACGGTTACCCTAGCATCTGGCGCACCCCTGAGACCTTGGACACCACCACCATTCCTTTCCCTTGCGGCAGCCGTTACATCCCCTTCCAAATTAAAGAGGGCAAATTCAATGTCCTCTATTGCCTCATCTTATATCCCTCCCACAGTAAAATCCATGTACCCAACCTCCAAACCACCTAAACCTTCCTCTACCGCCTCTACCGCTAGAGATCCTTCCTCTGCCACTTCAATCATTTTGAAACCTTCAGCTACCGCTCCCCACCTTCCCCTTGCGCGATAATGCAACATCAATATTCTTGACCGTTTGAACACCCAGAAATCCTTTTTCCAATCCCTCCTCACTCTCCTACTTCCGTGGTTGAATCTGAAACTTAACCACAACCGCGCCTGTCTCCTTGAAACGAGCGAGTCCCTGCCAGCGACGATGCAGGGTCCGATGCAGCATCGCCTCGGTGAACCTGCATTGACGCTCTTGCAGCTCTTAGGGCCGCACAAGTTCACTCCCCTTACGCAGCCCGATCATTTAACTTTGGGGCAGACAAAGATATCCTTCTAGAAGAAATGCTTGATTCCATTAACCTTCCTATAGTCACCAGAGCCCTCCGAATCATTTCGAAAAGCACTGACGGTCTTACCTCTTTTACACACATTACCACCCCATATCAAACCATCCTAAACTTCCTCTTATCCGAAGGGGTCACCTTTTCGGTAAGCACCTTCGTTGCAAACTCTACCACATTCCCAACCAAATCCTCAAATATTGCTCTACTTGCACGCAAGTAGGGCCAGTGATGGGCTTTTACGTGTAAACTTTTATTGCCTACATTTGATGTAAACAATATGCAACTTTAGCTGAAGAATGTAGATAATGTAGACAATACGAAGATGTATAGGGATTTAATATTAAACTTTTATGAGTTGGCTTTACCGTTGTTATCCAAATGTAAAAACACTAACTTCAGTGGTGTTAAATGTTCTGCTTCTGTCATTATGTGCTTCGTGTTTTTTCAGAATTTTATTTATATTTATTTAATTTAAATTGTGTTCACACCTTGGAAAATGGCGGGCCGCCGTAAAAACATAGGTTTCCACGAATTAGGATTCATCCTTATTAAAGATAACAACAGATATTCGGCGATGTGCTCAGAATGTAAATTGGTGTTGAAAAACACTGCTGCTTCTAGACTACAGTCACATATGTAGGTTAGGTACTGAATACAAAAATATCAGAAAGTACTTTTTTAGAAATGTCTGTAGTATAAGAAGGAATAAAAGTAAAAATAGTCTTAATCCTTTTTCTATTACTTCTTGTAGTTCAGTTGTTACCTCAAAAATTGGGTTGATTCAGTTTCTCTACCTTCCCAATTTTCTAGTGGTTCAATGCTTGGCGTAGAAATAGCACAAAAAGGACTGAAAGTGATAAAATTTCAACTTTATCTACTAATAATAGTAGTCAAGTAAGTAAAGAATTTAATGTATAATTTTTTTTCTCGCACCAATAGTATATTACAATTAAGTATAATATCAGTTGAAGGACAATGAGCATTGAACCTTATTAATTATAGTAATGATTATTACTTTTTATTAGAAATAGTTTTGTTCTTCTTAGAATTGGGAAACAATGGAATTTGAAGCTGAGTCTGATGGTGTTCTAACACTCCTAACAATTGATTCGCAAACTCCACCCATAGGAACGAGACGTGTCTCATCCTACTTTAGATACTTTCATCAAAAAAACCTAAGAATGCCACTAAGGAATAAATAAACCTGAATTAAATGCCAAAGTAAAAGAAATTAACGCCAAATCACGAAAAAGTTCTAAGCTTATTATAGAGTATGTGGATAAACTTTCAAAAACAGAAGAATCAAAGTTAGATGAAGCATTGGCTAAATTTATGTTTGGTTGCAATAACCTTTTTGTTATAACAGAATCAAGTCACTTTATAAATTTCGTACAACAATTACGTCCAGCTTACTGACAAAAAATTCCAAGTAGAAAAACCTTATCAACTTCATTATTAGAAACATTGTATGATAAATGTGTCGCTGAAGCTGCCAAAACAATTAATTCAAATTCAGTACTATTAATTAATGGCTGGAAAAATACTTCTGGTGATTATATCGGTACGATCTGTTGTCTACAATATGCCAATTTCTTAGCTCAGCCGTGTTTATGATAGGTGTATGTGTTTGTTTCTAGTTTAATCTCCCCTACGAGCGGTCGCACCTTGGGTTAATTAACAGGATAGCTCGATGTCTGCAGGCCTACGCCTTAGGGACGGCTCGGTAAACGAATCACCTCTAAAAGCAGACGCCTTAGGGGATGATCCTTTTTTGGACAAGTCTCAATACCTTACGGGAATCACTCCCAAAGGTAAAGAGGGGCTTTTGTATTTATATGTGTGTATCCGGGTTCGAACGCACCAGGGACTGAGTGTGTGTAATTAGGTGTCGTGATTTATAGATCTATAATATCGTTCTATAATTCCAGCAAGGACAGAAAGGAAATCTATCACTGCAGGCGGTGTGATAATTAATATTGAGATTCTAAAACTTACCCCAAGTGGGTCTTAAACGGATGAAGCGGGTGCGGTTAACTAGGCTCGTGGATTTAGGAAGACGGAACGGCAGGAACTAACTAGGTCGGGATGGAATCGCAGGCAACTAACTGAAGAGCTCGCCAAAGAGCAGGCAGGAACTAACTAATTTTGCATCTCGCTGCTGTTTACATATAATTCGCGGTTCTACGTGATTGGATTATTAATTATGACTATTCGCGATCTAACGTGATCGGTTGCAAATAGTAATGATACTTTGGTGGGGTTCTTGCGCAGAAATCCATAAAACATGCAATTTACAAAAATTAATTTGCGAATTTACTGATTTTTCTGTATCTTTTTTACAATTTGATCATTCACGAAAAGCTAAATTTTGCCTATCTAGAAATTGTATAACATCCACAATTCGCAGTATTACATCATACTAGTGCTTTTTTTCCCGATCAAAAAGTTTTTTTCTCAATCAATTGTGGTTTTGCTTTTTAAAGCAAGTGCCAGATTTGCCAATGTTTTAAAAGTATTATTGTGCACACCACCTTTTTCATGGCGCGATAATAGGAGAGATAAATGTTGCCAGTCATTTTTACCAATTTCCACTAAAATATTGTTTTTTGAAGTAAATAACTTGCAATAAAAAATAATTTCAATATTTCTTATTAGAAATGATATATGGTATCCATTTAGGTACGATTTCTTCTTCAGAATGACCACATCCTCAAAGCTACCCTGTACCCTACACTTCAAAATTTTGTTCTATTCCATCAAATAAGGGAGGTATCGTCCGCGGACGTAAGTTTGGGACACCCTGTATCATATCATCATCCATATGTCCTTAGCGTCCGTAAAAAGATGTACGCTTTCTAATTCTGAAAAAATGGGGGCTGATATTTAAAAAAAATGTAGACGACGTCATATCTTTTTTATGACACTCCCTGTATACTTTTACGTAAAAAAATTCTAAATTGAAAATAAAAATCGACGCGTCCAAGCGTTTTCTTCCTAAACTCTCATTCGAATTTTAATTGAATTCATCCCCTACTTTACGAACGCACTGTGTAATACATGCGCATAATACTAATCCACAATTATTCATATATATTTACAGACCATGAATAAAGATGAAATGCTGCACATTATGTAATAGATAATAGGCCTGAGAAGCCACGTTTTATTTACAGCATAACAATACATAATTATATTAAATAATTAGTCAAATTGCTTTGGTATGTGTGAATCCTTGCTATATTGCAGGCTCACATTCCATTAAAATAAGTAATTTGATTGTAATCTCATTATATTTAGAATTTACATCAGTTCTACATACATAAAGACAAAATTTACATCGATTGGGGCTTGAACCTTGATGGCGCAGTTGGTTAGCGCGGTACTCTAGCAAAGTACAGGTCGTAGGTTCAAATCCTACTCGAGGTAAACTTTTTATTTATGTATTTAATAAAATTAATAATAATTTTTAAATAATTATTTAATTTTGCTTTCTCATATACGCACGTATAAAGAGAAGCTATGTGAATCGGTTTAAATTTTCATACAGTTTTTTTACATTTCTCGACGTTTTGTGACCTAAACAATATGAAAAACACATTCTTAGAAAACAAAACCTCGTGTCTGATTGTGAGTCGGGGTGAGTGTGCGCGACATCTTTTGAAACATTAAAACTATCGATAAAAAACAAGTCTTCAGAAAAAACAATTTCGTGTCTGTCTGTGGGTCCGTGTGTAGGTGTGTGTCTGTGTCTGTGTGTGCGCGTGTGAGTGTGGGTGTGCGTGTGCGTGTGCGTGTGCGCGTGCGCGTGCGTGTGTGTGCGTGTGCGTGTGCGTGTGCGTGTGCGTGGGCGTGGGCGTGTGCGTTTGTGTGTGCGTGTGCGTGTGCGTGGTGTTCGTGTGCGTGTGCGTGTCGTGTGCGTGTGCGTGTGCGTGCGTGTGCGTGCGTGCGTGTGCGTGGCTGTGCGTGCGTGTGCGTGTGCGTGTGCGTGTGCGTGTGCGTGTCGTGTGCGTGTGCGTGTGCGTGTGCGTGTGTGTGCGTGTGCGTGTGAGTGTGCGTGTGCGTGGGCGTGTGCGTGTGCGTGTGGTGTGCGTGTGCGTGTGCGTGTGCGTGTGCGTGTGCGTGTGCGTGTGCGTGTGCGTGTGCGTGTGCGTGTGCGTGTGCGTGTTCGTGTACGTGTGCGTGTACGTGCGCGTGCGTCGTGCGTGTCGTGCGTGCGTGCGTGTCGTGTGCGCGTGGTGTGCGTGTGTGTGCGTGTGCGTGTGCGTGTGCGTGTGCGTGTGCGTCTGCGTGCGTGCGTGCGCGTGTGCGCGTGGGTGTGCGTGTGTGTGCGTGTGCGTGTGGTTGTGCGTGTGCGTGTGCGTGTGCGCGTGCGTGTGCGCGTGCGTGTGCGTGTGCGTGTGCGTGTGCGTGTGCGTGTGCGTGTGCGTGTGCGTGTGCGTGTGCGTGTGCGTGTGCGCGCGCGTGCGTGTGCGTGTGCGTGTGTATATGTGTGTTTTTTTTTCATTTTAACAATTTTCTTTATTAACACTCCATTACATAAAAGTAATACTATGTGCTAAACGTTTTACAATTCAAAATATTTTCTGACATGTACAGCAAATCTAAGCGCGTGTACATAAAACCACTTAATTCATTTGTTATATAAATACTAAACTACATGTACTAATTTCTTATATCTAGGTTTTAACAATATACATTCTATAATTATTACATATTATAGACATTATTATTCTGCTACATATACTAATTTCCTATAACTAATACTTATAACTAACATTCTACACCTTATGAAGTTGGTCCCACCCAAATAGCCCCCCTAATTAAAAATAGGTTCAATCGTTTGTTTTTCGTTTGTTTACGTTTGTTTTGAAAAAAAGTTCGATTGTTTTTCCGCCCAAATTGGTTTTTTTACATATAAGTTTGGGCGGGGCCAACTTCACGCGGACTTCAATGTCACTCGAGCAGGAAATAATATCGTTGGCTAAATCATCTGCTACTTGCCATTTATCAGGCTTTTCTAACAGATAAAATATTTAATGTCCTGGTACGTAGCATATAACTCCTCACAAATAAAACTTCTTTTCAAATAATTCCAGTACTTTGGGGAATTCATGAGGACCATAGGGGCGGGACTCATTTTTAAACGAATTAGCAAGATTTTGTTGAGTTACAAAGTTGACATCAATTAATAAATGCAACCCCCAATTGAAATTAAATTCGCACGACGCAAAGCATTTGTCGAGCTGCAAGTAACGGTCCACGTTGTATTACTTTATGAAAATTTCCCTGTGCTGAAGAAATTTGCAGTCCGTTTAAATCTGCCATTTCTAAATTCATAATCCCATGTTTAAGAATAGTTCTTATATCGGGATCTAACTGTGCTTTGTTAATAATTGTTGGTTGCACACTTTATTAGAACACCTTCCTTAAATTGATAGGTAATATTCATTTTCGAATAAACTTCGTGCTAGCGTACAGATGTTTCCTAACGATCGTATTCTAAACCCTTAATTGATGTATTCCTAGTTTGGGGCAGACCTAACGGTGCTGTAGGTGTTAACACTGTTGAAGGGGTCAGTGTTCTTTTAATATACGTTAACTTGTTGGCTCCATCAACAGCTAAACTTTTGATACATTCTAATAAAGTATGTGTAGAATCATTAACAAACTTTCGATACTCTGGAATTTGTAAATAAGCGTGAGCAAGTACTTGGCATAAGGCACCGAAGCTGCACGTATTTTTTAAAATTAATGTAGATTCAATGGCGTGAAAACCCGTAATATTGCCATTTTTTTAAAGTTTTTTAGAAGGCTGTTTCAAACGTTTTGCTTCTACAGCAACTTCGAAATCAGGAAACGGGGTGAGATATTTTGCTTGACGCTTTAGACGACCATTTCTTGACATTCCTTTCCAATTTTCCCTCAACTGCAGATCGTGAGGTGTCGAATCGTTATTGCTACTATTTCCTCTTCCTCACTAGATTGAGTTTCAGATGTAGCCTTATTAGCAAATGTGTACTCGTTATTTGGTTCATAAGCTTCCTCATTTTTTTCTAATAATAGATGTACATGAGGTGTCGTCTGGGATGGGATTTGCAGCTACCAGCCTACAAGATCCTTCGATTGTGTTCAGGTACTACAAATATATCTATTCTCAAAGGTCTAGAAGTACCCTTTAAAATATTGTTTTTTAAATCAGCGAAATCGCTTTCTACTGACGACGTGGTTGCTGTTAAAAAAGGCGAACGAAAAATATCCACCATAAAATATCCACAAAACGAATTCCTTAGCCATCCGTTGGAATTCTTTAGCTTTACGTGGAACAAAATATGGATTAATTCTCCCATTTGAAATATTAACTATGTGGCACTGAACTTGTTTAAGTAGCTGCCCTAACCATGACTCAATAGTTCCAACATTTTCTGCCGATTCTTCTCGTTCATCTTCCTGAGTTATAATCTGGTAGCCGTAGCCCTTCAGATTCGCTAGTTTTTATAATATGTTTAATTTGTTCTGCTAAAAATTCCAAGCTATTTTCCATCGGAATAGGATTTCCTAACTCATCTCTTCCTTCATTTGGTGGCAAGGCGATTATTAAAATATTACAAAAATTTTTTTCAAATTCTTGTAGCGAAGATGTGTTTCTAAGAGTTCCAAGGCAGCGCAAATAGAAACCCTTAAGTCGTCCATTTTCAGAGTGCCTCTAAAGCTTCCATCTACTTGCAGCATGAATAAAATGAGCTATGTCATGAGGGAAGCTTTTCACTTGAGCCAGTTAATATTTTGAAACACTTAGAGGTATATTCTTTCAAATCCGTTGAGCGACCGAAAGATCTCGCTAGAGCACTTTTCAATGCTGGTGAATTGTGGACGACAATTTCCTGTGGACAAGGAGCTCCTCTTCTTTCCCACTCGTTCAACATGCTGTTATTATCATGCTGTTCGGATTGGATTTGTAATACTGGTGTATGATGTTCCCCAGTGTGCATTACAATTTCATACAAATATGACCACAGAGGTCATGAACGCGGGGAATTTTCTTTACAAGTACACCGGTAGCATCGAGACTTAGTTTATATTTATCTTTCAGATACATTTGATATACCAAAAGCTGTGACGGAGAAGAATAATGTATCATAATCTTGTCTAATGCGATATCATGAATACTTCTTGCATAATGTTCAACGTGTTCATGATGCTTAAACTTATAATTGGATTCGTATCTTGTACACTTAAAGCTTTTTCCCCGTTTCTTGTTTAACTTTTCTTAAAATATAACCTTTGTAAAGATGTGGAGGTTCGACATCACCTTGATTCATTAATTTGTGAGCCTGATGGCGTCTGCATACGGATGTGGATTCGTTTGTCAATTGCTGTCGTATAGTTTGCCTCTGAGAACCCAATAGAGGTCGTTTTCTTCTACGAGGAACTTCTCTGGTATCATTACATACCCATTCTAACTGAACAGATACACCCTCTCCTGGTTTTGTTAAAATTCTTCCAGTTGCCACAGATCTACATTCATTACAACGAGCTTCAATTTTTAAATAATTTACAGGTAAACTTGAATTGGTCGGTGTAACCCTTGCTCACTTAAAAGTGTATCGGCATGCCAATTTATGTTGCTCCCAAAGTAGAGACATAATAAGTGGTTCCCATGTATAAGGAGTAAGAGCTTCGTAATTCCTTTTCGTTTTTCGAATTGTTTTGTTCTGTAGAACACAGTTTATTTATAATTATCGTAACTTGATCATTAATTTTTTATTAGAAACAAATATGGAATGCAGAAGAATATCCGGCAAACATTTAAAAAGTGTAAATAATACATTCTTACCTTATAAGTTTCTTCTATCAAATAGTATAGCAGACAATAATTACAAATAACAAACTAAAGTTCAAAAAATTGTTGCGATAAGACGACTGTGGTTTTGAAGACTGATATAGCATGCTAAGGCGATTCAATTTACATTAACTGAAAACTGCTTAATCCGCAAAATACATGAAAGTCTTCCAAGTAGAGTTAAATGAAAAAGCAATTCGATATGAAAGCTGTAAAAAATATAGGGTTGCAACTATCTTAAAGCAAAGCTGAGCTGCTGAGAACTGCTGGTTCCGTAAAATTCATCAATGTTTTCTCAGTAATATTATTAACCAAAGTGTAAGTCATAATGGAATCCAATATTTAAATGCAGTTCCTGCTGAAAAGCAACCAGTTCGTAGAACATACATTACACCATTATTTGTTATCCGAAACCCATGAATATATTGTTATAAAAATTACTGAATCGTGTAAAACAATAACTGACTGGGACTATTAGGCGGCTAAACACCACAACCATTTTTTAACACCATTGAATGAACTTTTGAAAAACGTACAGCTGAAGATCAATTTAACGTAAGGTGGATCGGATTACAAATAGTTGTAGCCGTAAAATACAAGCCACTTAATAAGATACACAATTTATTACAGATTCATAGTTTTGTGAATATTCCAATTGTAAGGAAAAATACGAAAATGATTAAAATGAAATTTTCAAGGAGATATAATTTAAATACCGATTTTAGAATTTACAGATCGTAGACAAAATGTATTAGCTTCTACTTTTAAATTTTCTCGAAAATCCTTCAATGAATATTAGTTAAAAAAGTGGCGGGTATGGCCGTCGCAGAACTTTCTTATTATATTTTGACATCATAGCCTATTATTACAGTTCTTGATAAACGGGGCCGATTCTTCTTTCCTTCCAATATGTTTGTTTCAACGGAAACTTTTATATGAACATATTCTATTTTGCAAAATGAAACACTCAAACTTGAAATATCAATAAAGTGTTTGGTATCATTGTAAAGGTCATCTAATAAGCGTTCAACATATGTAAAAATATAATAATATATTTTAAAAATCTTTATCCACATTTTTGTTATCAATATCAAGTAAAAACATGTATATTAAAAAATAATACGCATACCTTCAGAAGTATTTTTTGTCAGCTGTTCTAATAATAACCATATGTTGAACTGAAATATTTTTTATACAACGTATCCACATGTGGTCTCACTAAACACGTTTTCTACTTATGAATGGTTGGATATAAACTGGCTATTGCTTTCCGATCATTAACTAATTTAGAAAGTAATACACAGAACCTGATTACTGCTACTCGTATTTAGCATTTATATTGTCCTTATAAATTTACATTCAAAATACTTACAAATATTTTAAAAATTTTGCTACTGCAAAATTACGTTAAATAATTTGAACCTTGAGATTACATAAATTATTGTTATGGAATGCATTAAATCATTAAACTGCATTAATTAATAGGAAAGTGGTAGCCGTTCATTAATATCATGCTAAAATAACTACATACAAATATTTTTGCTGCCGCAAATTATTAGTCGAAATAATAAAATTCTATGCAATCATGATTTATCTGTATACTCAATTATGCACACACACGCACGCACGCACGCACGCACGCACGCACGCACCCACCCACCCACCCACCCACCCACCCACCAGATTGGAAAAATTTCTAAATTACAGCTGATTAAGTTAAAGTCCAATTGATTAGCTGTAGAGTAATTTTTGATTCAGCTTCTAGTCGTTATCTAAGTATGATGAATTTCTAAAACGACTGTTTTAGCCATTACCAGACTTTCTTTCTATGACGCTGATAATGATAATGACTTTTTGTGTATGTATATATATATATATATATATATATATATATACAACCCTTGCGAATGTGCTTTATGGTATTAAATTACATCAGCTACACACACACATACACACATCTGAAAAGATATGGAAAACTTCGGGGCTATAGCTAAAATTAACGTCGAGTACGAGCTATACATCACCACCGCCATGAAACACCTCCGGGGGTTGTTACGAGTCAGGCTAGATCTGCTGCAGAGACAGTTCGTCGAGGGGGATGCAGAGCTGGAGCAGCACGAGAAGCAGATTAAACGCCGTATAGGCGGAAAAAAACGGTGGGGAAAGAACACAGCCGAAGGAGGGTACCGCCAAAAAAGTAAAACTCCAACAGAGGCATAATGATGATGATGCTGAGGATTACGATAGGCCCGAAATTGAGGTGCGCGATGGGGAGGAAGAAAAAGAGCGCTCGCGCACCAGACCGTCAGCGATGATCCCGAAGGGAACCTCAACGTCGCGTGGCACTGTCGGAGGAAGAGGGGACTTTATATCAGAACCGGTGCACTGCTCAAGTTCCAGTCATCCCCCATGTCATTATGAAGATGTGTCGCCACCCCCAACTACCATAGTGGAAGTACACACTACATCTGCAGCACCGAGAGGGTCGATGGAGGACTCGTTGCTACGCTCGGGTAGCGGGTCTATATTAGAGGGACTCCTCAGGGAACCACTGGGGCCTCTTCCGACCCCATTTCAAACCTTTAATTACGGGGATACGGATGACCTGGACATGATTGTAAGAAGGTTAACGTATATTAATAAATAAAATAACTATTTCTCTTTATCTGGTTTATTATTTATTCCTTATATCCAAATGGAAGGGTATCAAAGTTTTCAATTCTCCGTCGCTTAGAGTAACTTATTCTATATTGTTTGGATTCAGGTCTACTTAATACATTGTAACACACATCTGTAACTATTTTCCTATCATTATATACAAAAAGAGTCTTTACTATTACTAAGTACTATATCCTTCATCGAATCAAAGTTTATAACGCGAGGGTTTTTATAGTTTGAGGTAATGCCCTTCACTTTACACAACGATTTAATTGCCTGATCACTGGTTGAAAACACGTTGTAGGTGTAGCTTTTCGGGCCTGCACTAACAAATTCAGCAATATAACTTCCTTCACCGTACGTCTCCAGCTCGTCGGTCATCTGGCCAAGGAAGTCCCCGCAAGTTGGATTCCAGTTGTCGGGTTTCGCCACTATCTGTATCATAATACAGAACTAGTTTTTCCAGGTAACTATATAGTACTAAAAACTATTAATGTATCCATAGCCGCTTACACGACAGCTCATTCACGTTTAGAGCTATATAATTACCTCGAAAAACTAAATCGCCGTGTTCTCCAACTCCATGTCTTGATTCATGTTTGCAGCTTTACGAGTTTTCGTGTTTTAGCGTTAGCGTGTTTTCGTGTTTTTTGCGTTGGTGTGTTTTCGTGTTTGTACGTTTTCGCGTTTGCGTGTTTTCGTGTTTGTATGTTTTTTGCGATTGCGTGTCTTTGTGTTTTTGCGTTAGCGTGTTTTCGGGTTTGTGCGTTTTGGAGTTTGCATGCTTTCGTGTTTGTATGTTTTCGCGTTTGCGTGTTTTCGTTTGTGTGTTTTTGCGTTAACGTGTTTTCATGTTTGTATGTTTTCGCGTTTGCTTATTTTCGTGTTTTCGTGTTTGTATCTTTTCTCGTTTGCGTGTTTTCGTGTTTTTGCGTTAGCGTGTTTTCGTGTTTGTATGTTTTCGCGTTTGCGTGTTTTCGTGTTAGCGTGATTTCGTTTGTGTTTTCGTGTTTGCGTGTTTTTGCGTTAGCGTGTTTTCGTGTTTGTACGTTTTTGCGTCTGCGTGTTTTCGTGTTTTTTGCTTCAGCGTGTTTTCATGTTTGTATATTTTCGCGTTTGCATGTTTTCGTGTTTTCTTTTGCGTGTTTTCGTTTGTGTGTTTTCGTGTTTAGGTGTTTTCGTGTTAAATTGTTTTAGTTTGTGTGTTTTCGCGTTTGCGTGTTTTCGTGTTAGCGCGTTTACACCTGTAGGATGAGGTTAAAACCCACATACAATTAGACCAAGGGGGGTCACGATAGAGGCCGGGGTCCAAGAGCTAGTTTTTGCACTTATAAATAAGGTTAGGGCCTCATACCATTACCAACCAGGGGGCCGCGACATGGGGTGAAGGCTCGAGAACAAGTTTTGAAGATCTACACGTGTCCTACAAGTTGGCATTAGGGCCCCCTTATTTCAAATTTCCCGCTAAGGGGCCACGACTGGGCGCAGACACACAAGATAGAAGGCCTACATGGTAGTTTCTACACTTGTCTTACACGTTAGCATTAGGATCCCCTTATTATAATACTATTTTCAGCCAAGGGGACCGGGGCGCAGACCTAACACAACTTCTTATATATGTCTTATGAGGTAGCATTAGGGCCTCTTATTAGAACATTGTATGCGTACGCATTCTCCTACCTTCCAGGGGCTAAACTGCCAAAGAGGCCGTAATTAGGGTGAAAATTCCGTCAGGGGGTTAAAAATGACCGAAAAGAACCCATAAGTGTGAACCGACAAAAAAGTTCTTAACACAACCAAAAGGGCTCTAATTACGGTGAACATTCCATCAAGGGTTGAAAATGGCCTCCGAAAAGAAACCATAAAAAATGTTCTTAATACAACAAAATCAGGGTGAAAACTCCATCAAGGGTTGAAGACGCCCTCCGAAAAGAAACCATAAAATAAGGCCGACAAAAAATTGCTGTCAAAAAGACCATAATTAGGTATGAAAATTCCATCAAGGGGTTGAAAATGGCCTCCGAAAAGAAACCATAAAACTAAGGGTGAAAATCAAGGGGTTGAAAAAGGCCTCCGAAAAGAAACCATAGGGGTGGAAAATACGGTCTCCCACGTGGGCGGTCTTGTGACGTCAAAATCCAAGATGGCGGCCAGGGTGCCCCACTTCAACTTAACACTTTTGATGCACTTATAAGTATTAATAAATCATCCGCAAATATAATAACTGTTGTAAGTTTATTAAAAGGTAAATTTAGACAATAATTATATTGCAAATTTCAAGATCCTGGCCCACAACAAGATCATTGAGGACATCCTTTATTAATAATTTTTGAAACATTTTCATTATTATTAAAAATAGCAGTTCTATTATGAAAATAATTTTTGGTTAAATAATATAAATCAGCTGAACAATACGCATCCTTCCATTCTTTTAGTATTGCAGGCCACCAGGCAGAGTCAAACGCCCCTTTAACGTCAAAACTAATTATAATTATATCCTTTTTAATTAGCAAATTATCTTCCATAATTTTTAACTTCCAAAAGAGCATCTAATGTACATTTTTGGGGAATAAATCCAAACTGGTTATTGCTTAATAATTTCTTATTATGTACAAAATGCATAATTCGGTTAATAAATAGTTTGTCTAATATTTTTCCTTCTAAAATTTAACAAGCTTATTAGTCTACATTTGGAAACATTATCTACATTTTCTTTACCATTCCATTCATTTGGAAAATACTTAGTTCGTAAACATTTATTATAAAGAGTTGTGATGAAGTTTTAAAAATTCGTAGCATAATATCACGGGTGATACCATTCTTTCCTGGTGATGTTTTATGATTAAAATTTTTAAAAACATTTTCTATTTCTAATTTTTCAAAATCTTTGCCGTCTTCAGTATAAATATCGGTTTCTGTATAATTTCTGGTATTTATGTGAAATTCATTATCATCTTCAATTTATCTGTTGGAATAAAATAATCCATCATATAATTTATAATTTCTTCAGGTGTAGTAAAATTCTCATTTTCTTTTCTAATTGTTTTTAAACCAAAATTTTGTCTCCATTTATTCGTTGCGATTTTGTAAACAGTATTGTAAGAATTTACTTCACTTGTTAAATTACAAAATACTTTCCATGATTTTACTTTTTCGTTTTTAATTCTTTGTTGATAATCTTTTTTCAGGATATTACAAATTAGCTTTCTTTCTTCTCTTAACAGTGCAGCTTTTGCTTTTTGATATTTTCTTCTACATGCATTTAAGTTTTTTCTTAATACAGTTAATTATTGCGTCCACCACGGAATGGTCTTGCCATTAGTATTACTTTTTTTAAAATTTGAAACGAAAAATGATTTTACTCAAGCTTTTCCACTATCTCTGTATGAATAAGTCTAAATTTAAACTGTTTTGTACTTTGTATGTTAGTTCTGTGTCTATCTCAGTTGTATTAGAACAATTAAACTCAATTACAAAACTATTAATTAGATTTTTATCAAATAAGTCCCAATCATTTTTAACTAATTATTATTAAGTTACACTTAAATTATTAATTTTAAACTAATTAAAGAATGATCAAAGCAACTATCTTCTATTTTCCAAATACAAACATTATTTAAAAGTAAAGAATTTACAAACGTTAAATCAATATAAATTGCTGCTCTTGTATTCGAAAAATAGGAATTCCAAAATTTTCATTAACTATATACAAGTCTTTAACATAATAAATTCTTCCATTTTTCTACATTTATAATTTGTTAAAATGTCATACCACAATTTTGATCGTGAATTACAATCACTAGTTAACAATACCCTTTTACCACCTAAAAATTTAATACTTTTTTAATCCACGTAAACCTTTCTGTCTTCAGTTATATCAAAATAAGCACTTATATAAAAATTTAATTTCAATCACCACTATATCTTCATTAGATAATTGAGTAATTAACGAAGCAAAAATTTCTTTCATTAAAATAATTATTGCCGTCCTTTTTTAACGTTACCATTAGAATGGATTAAATATACAGGGTGTCCCATTTAAGAAAAACTACATTTTTTAAAATAACTTGGAAACGCAATGTTCAATTGTATTTTCTGTAACAACCTCGTTAACCAGCGGAAGAAATACTACTACTTGTCTAAGTAAACCGACCTCGTAGCTTCAATAATAAAATATTTAGCAATAGTGCACACTTCAACTTGATCACCCTGTATGTATATTATATATATATATATATATATATATATATATATATATATATATATATATATATATATATAATATACCACACGCACGCACGCAAGCAAGCAGCACGCACGCACGCACACACCACACCCACACCCACACCCGCACCGCACCCACACCGCACCCGCACCCACACCCGCACCGGACCCGCACCCGCACCCGCACCCGCACCCCACCCGCACCAGCACCCGCACACGC
Source organism: Vesta saturnalis (assembly GCA_036346205.1). Lineage (NCBI taxonomy): Eukaryota > Metazoa > Arthropoda > Insecta > Coleoptera > Lampyridae > Vesta > Vesta saturnalis. The sequence goes on from JARFJB010002039.1 coordinate 762,425, forward strand.
ACACGCACACGCACACGCACACGCACACCCGCACCCGCACCCGCACCCGCACCCGCACCCGCACCCGCACACGCACCCGCACGCGCACCCGCACCCACACCCGCACCCGCACACACCCGCACCGCCACCCCGCACGCACCCGTACCCGCACTTGCACCCGCACCCGCACACGCACACACACACCACACGCACACCGCACGCGCACGCGCACGCGAACGCGCACGCGAACGCGCACCGCACCGCACGCACAAGCACACGCACAAGCACACGCACACGGACACACACAACGCACGTACGCACGCACGCACCGCACCCCACGCCGCACGCACGCACGCACCCCGCACGCACCCGCACCGCACCCGCACCGCACACACGCACGCACCCCACCGCACCGCACACGCACCACAGCCACGCACGCACTGCACCAGCACGCCACACGCACCACGCACCACGCACCACACGCACCCAGCACCACACGACACCAGCACGCAGCACAGCGCACCGCACCACGCACCTGCACCCGCACACAGCACACCGCACCACAGCACCACCACACCACGCACCCGCACACAGCACACCGCACCCGCGCACCGCACCCCACACGCACACGCTCACGCGCACGCACAGCGCACCACACGCACCACCACGCAACGCACACGCACACGCACACGCACAGCCAGCACGCCAGCACGCACACACACGCACGCACGCACGCACGCACCGCACGCACGCGCACGCGCCACGCCGCACGCCAGCACGCACAGCACACGACACGCACCACGCACACACACACACACACACACACACACACACGCACACAGCACACACACACACGCGTCACACGCCACACGCGCCGCACACGCACACGACACACGCCACACGCACACGCACCACGACACCACGCCACACGCACCACGCCACACGCCCACGCACACGCACACGCACGCACCACGCACCGCCACGCACACACGCACCACCACACACACACACACCACACACTCACACCACACACACACACTACACACGTCCACACGCTCACACGCCACACCACCCACGCACACGACCACACGCTCACACCCACACGCCACACGCACACGCCACACGCACACGCACGCCACACGCACACGCACACGCCACACGCCACACGCACACACGCTCACACGCTCACACGCTCACACGCTCACACGCTCACACGCTCACACGCTCACACGCTCACACGCTCACACGCTCACACGCTCACACGCACACGCACACACGCACACACGCACACACGCACACACGCTCACCCACTCACATCACACCACATCACACACACACACCACACACACACACACACACACACACACACACACACCACACACACACACACACTCACACTCACACTCACACTCACACTCACACTCACACTCACTCACACTCACACTCACACTCACACTCACACTCACACTCACACTCACACTCACACTCACACTCACACTCACACTCACACTCACACTCACACACACTCACACAATCACACTCATTTTGGATGTTGGGTGTATTCATTAACTTGAAAAATGGATTAGTTGGATACTGTGATTATTTCGTAACATTCCTGGGGAATTCCGTTAACCAAATAACTTTCCATTATAAGAAAGAATATAACCTTTTTATTTTATTTAATTAGACAATTTTTTCAAGCGCCAAACTACTGTTTATTCGTTTATTGCGAAAAGATCGCAAAATTTAAATATTGCTTAAATGCGGAATTTTAAAAGTTGATAACTTAATAACCAAATGGTTATTTGTATGTATTTAATTGACTGTAACATGTACAGGGTTACTGGGGGCCCCATAGAAAATTATAAATATGTGATAGAGGAGGTCATTTGCCATTTATTTATTCTCATATGGTATTAATCAAGATGTGATCATTTTCAAGATATCGAGCATTTTTTATTTTTTTATAACATTGTGATTTTGCTTCAATAAAACTACCATACAAGAATATTACAGGAATTTATTTATATTTTCGGGATCCTGAATGTGTGCCTTATTTAAACTCATGATAATAAAGCAATATAACCGTGGTAGTTTAAATTTTATATGGTGACTATATGTACAATTATTTTTTAAATTTAAGTATTTAAAGTTTAAAATTACTTAGATATCTTTTTGAAATGAAAGTGACACTTTAATCGATTTTAATTAAAAAATTATTATATCGAGAAGTTTTAAAAAAAAATTGAATGAATGTACATGTTATAGGTATGTAGAAAATAAATTTGAAGCTTTAAATCCTTAAATTTAAAAAATAATTATACATATTAGTCTCCATATAAAATTTAAGCTATCACGGTTAGCTTGCTTTTTTATCATGACTTTAATAAGGCACACATTGAGGATTCCGCAAATATAAATAATGAATAATTAAATACTTGTAAATTTTTTATGGTAGTTTTATTGAAGCAAAATCAAAATATCATAAAAAAAAATGATGAATATCTTGAAAATGCTAACATTTTGATTAATACCATATGAGGTCAAATAAGTGCCAAATGACCGTCTCTGTCACATTTTTATAACTTTCTATCGGG
>JARFJB010002039.1:770000-795000 GCA_036346205.1 Vesta saturnalis
CTTTTCGCTGATGAAGTGTTTCTTATTCCAATTAGCAAGAAATTTGACGTCCACACCTGTGAAAATTTGAATTGTAACTTTCCGACAGGCTGGGATGACAGATAAGTTATAAATTACTGTATTCAGTCCTTTGGATACTTTTGGTTAATCTGTGACCAATCCAAAAAGTTGTATAGATTTATGTGCATATTTGTGATAACTTTAAGTTATTGCACAAATTTTTGAGCTTTACAGTAAATTGCTTTGGGTAAAATGTTTGAGTATAAAAATAGCATGGCTATTGTTAATGTATGTAATTAAACACTGTTTTGTAAGAAACTGTGTAACTGGATATTCAGCTCAACAGATTCGAGTTAAAGGTTTTATAACCATCTGATCATTTCTATTATTTTTTTACAAGTTATTCATAGCAATTGCATTATTACTATAATCTATTATTTATATGGCCTTTACAACTTGGGGAATGCTTAAATTAACTGTTTACTGTATTTTACTAAAAACTATAAATCTTATGTTTTAGCATAACTTTCCAATTCTATCTAATGTTACTTTGCCATTTTGAATGTAAATTTACTGAATTTGATTTGCTAAATTCTAGTATTAGTTTTTTGGGTTTTGCTATATTGTGCATTTAAAAGCACAAATATTTTATTTTTTGGGAATGTAAGAAATTATTTATATATGTGTTACATACAAATGCAAACTATATACTGCCATAATTAGGAATTAATATACCGCTTTTGTTTTGGGGACTTTCTACTTTATACTTATTTTTTCCTAGTGCTCAGATCATTGACCATTTTCGTTACTTGGCTAGAAAAGTGGCAAATTACCTAAGTATCTAGGGCTGGCTGTTTAATCCTTCTAGCTGGCGCCCTTCTTTCTTTTCAGCTGTTTTTGCGTATCACTGTGGGACCCATCCATCTCTACCGTGACCGAGCTACCGGCAAGTCCTATATTTAAAGGTATCTTCTTGTTGGTGTAAGTTTTATCACAAAGTTTAAGTTTGCTAAAGAAAATACTTTTCTGGCCCCAACGTGGGGCCAACATTTCTAAAACTCGTTTCTGTCCCTATTAAAATTTTTTCTATAAGTATTTGTTATGTACCTATTATACTCATATAATCGTGAAATTTAAAAACTTTTTTATTGAGGTCTGATTATTTACTTTAGTTACTAGCTTTTGTGTTTAGATTTAGATTTGGGTTTTGTTAGAAAGTTCTGTACAAATTATTTTCGACTTTCTCACTTTAAGTTTGTAAATTTATCTGATTGTTGTGAATAGTATACCGACACTATTTCATAATTAATACCATTTTTTGACAGTTTATTCTTATTAAATATTTGAATTTTATTATTCATCATGGCGAACTTATGGAAAATAGAAGTAAACCGCTTACTCAAAACTGAACTTCAATATGAGTTAACTTCTCGAGGAATACCTTCTGATATCCCTGTAGAACTTTACGTAAGGCTGTGCGTAGTGCTTTAGGTTAGACAACTAAATCTTTGACTGTTGTCGAGCATCAAATTGACTTTAATACTGATCTGGCTGCTGTACGTTCAGCAGAACAAGAACTTACTACTGCTCTTTCAACCTTTTCGGGAGATATCACTGCTGTTTCGTTTAAACGTATGCGAACTCTTTGGGTTCATGCTCAAAGACGTTGTGAATGTAAAAGCTACTTCGGCTGAGGAAATCTCAGAGAAAATCAACTTCTGCTGTCTTCCAGATGATAAGATCTGAAGTCGAATCGAGTTATCGAAAAGGCAAACCTGCTTCTGGAGTTTTTCACAAGTTGTTTCGTCTAGCCCTTCTGTTGCGAAATCAACTTCTGACAGTGAACCTGAATATCTTTCATCAGATTCTGAAGGTCATGTTTTGACACCAAACCCTATTTCTTCTGCGCCTACTGTTTCTTCTGCTATCGCTGTTTCTCCTAAATATTTTTCTGCAGCAAAACTTAATCTAACATTTTCGGGGAAGGTACTACCTATTAGAATTTCTTACACGTATTGAAACTGGCTTTAGAGGTTTAACTCACAACTATCTGTTCTCTGCTTGTCCTGAATTATTAACAGGAAAAGCATTATTATTGTTTAGGGCTCACAAAGCCTCACTATCTTCTTGGGCAGACGTAGGACTTTACTCAAGTCTGAATTTCTTCCAGTAGACTTTGAGGAACGACTTCTGAATGAAATTAAATCGCGAACGATGGGGCGACTGAAACTATAGGAATTTATGTAGCTACGATGCAAGGGTTATTTCAACGACTTCTGACTCCTTTTTCGGAAGACCAACAATTACTAATAGTACGACGTAATCTTACTCCTTATTACCAAACTTCTTTGGCTCTAGTAGAAATCACTTCTCTTACTCAATTAATTTCCTTAGGAAAAAGCTGGAATATAATAAATATGCTATAGATTTTTAAACCTCCACCTTCTAGACGTTCTACGAGACTTTGAACCGAGTCTTGCTTATGTCGATTCTCATAGCGATTCTTCAACTTCTGCAAAGATGCCTAGACCTTTAGTCAGTACAATCCTACTCCTACTCCTACTTCTTCCTCTGCTTTGTACGTTGTTGGAACTGTCGCAAACAGGGCCATACTTCACCGAGGTGTCCTGAACCTCAAAACAAACATTGTTATGGTTGGGAAACTTGGCTACACCAAAATGAGTTGTCCTGTCTGTACTAAAAAGCAAAAAAACTAATTTCGGAATCTCCTGACCAGTGGAAGATTCAACCATCTCTTTAATCTCGGATTCTCCATTTTTCGGGGCTGACAAACAGCGCTATCTATTGGACTTTATTTTCGCGAGTGTTCGCAATGACGAGCAATATCTAAACATTTCAATTTTTGGTCACACTGTTAAGGGTTTATTGGACAGCGGTCTTCACGTACTATAGTGGGTGCTCCGGGTTGGCAAATATTACAACGCCTACACCTTTCTTTCCCCATCTTTCTTCGTGGGCTTTGGCGAATAGTAGTAAATGTCACATTTGGGCCACCTATCTCTTCCTATAACTGTAGAAGATAAATCTGTCGTATTGGATGTACTAGTGGTACCTGAAGTATCCCAAGCTCTGATTTTGGGCATTGACTTTTGGCGAGCGATAAACTTTGTACCAGATTTTCGAAATGGGCAATGGTCTTTTGGCACTTCTCCTTCGATAGACTCCATCTCTGAACATTTAAATTCCTTCTCAGAACTTACCCTCTTGAAAAGTCTTCTACAGGAACTTTTGGAAACCGCTTTTCCTACACCTGCAACTATGGGTTGCACTTCTTTCTTGAACATAAAATTTTAACATCTTCTGAACCAATTAAGCAACGCTAACCTCTTTCTCCTGCTCTTCAAGCAGTAGTTCATAAAGAATTGGATGATATGTTGTCGTTGGCGTGGTTGAACCATCAAACAGTCCATGGTCCAGTCCTATTGTATTAGTGAGAAAAAGATAAATCGTACCGTTTCTGTATCGACTTTCGGCGACTTAATGCAGTTACTCAAAAGATGCTTATCCTCTACCATATTTACGTCTATCTTAGATCGCTTACGGATGCGCGATATTTATCCAGTTTGGACATACGCTCCGCCTTGGCAAATACCTCTTTCTCAGGATTCTAAACCTCTTACAGCTTTCACTGTTCCTAATAGGGTCTTTTCCAATTTACTAGAATGCCTTTTGGGCTGCACAATAGTCCAGCGACCTTTCAACGCCTTATAGATCGGGTTTTGGGCAGATTTAGAACCTTTTGTTTTGTTACCTAGACGATATTATTATTTCTCCCTACTTTCGACAAACACTTAGAAGTTCTCCACTGATTTTTCAACGTTTAAATTCGGCTGGCTTGACACTCAGGCGAGATAAATGTCAATTTGTCTTCCAGAATTAAAATACTTAGGTTATGTAGTTAATAAAGATGGACTTTTGGTTGATCCAGACAAAGTTGCTGCAATTCTTTCTATACCTACACCTTCTACGGTTACTGACGTACGACGCTTAATTGGAATGGCGGGATGGTACCGACGATTTATTCCTAATTTTTCTTCTAACTGCACCACTGAGTGCCCTGACTCGTAAAAAAACCCGGCTTTTTTTAAAAAACTGGTTTCTCTTTTTGGAAATGGGCCCGATTTTGGGGGAAGCCCCCCCCCCCCCCCCCCCCCCCCCCCCCCCCCCCCCCCCCCCCCCCCCAAAAAAAAAAAAAAAAAAAAAAAAAAAAAAAAAAAAAAAAAAAAAAAAAAAAAAAAAAAAAATTAAAACTTTTTAAACCTCCTATTCTCATTTTCCCTTCCTGACTCTGGTTTTAAAACAAAACGGATTTCTTCCCGAAATTTTTCTTGGTTCGTAAGGATAATTGCTTAAAAAGTTCAAAAGTTCTCTTTCGATATTCCAGATTGGAAAATTTATTAAAAGAAAAGGGGAATTCTGGCTGTGCCTTTGGGCATCGGAGTAACCAAAAGGTAAATCCATTTCAAATTTTTATTGGCCTCTCTTCTCAGTGTAGCCGAAATTCGAATTGACCTTCCCTCATAAAGGGAAAGACTGGTTCCTGGATTCTTTCTCCGCTATTGTTCCTACCCCCATCAATTTTTCAATATCGTCGGATTTACCTGAAGTTCTGACTACCTTTTTTCTGTCGTGGTGAATTTAAAAATTTCCGTTTTTCCCTTTGAAATCTCGCATGAATTGTATTTCAGGAACATATTTTCTCATGTTTGGCCTCCACAATAGTTAACAAACGGGGTCCAATTTCAAAAGGTTTATAAATGTGCTCTCTATGTACACTATTTCTAACAGCTGTTCCCCTAGGGCAATCCTCGGAACCTTCCGCGTCTAAAGCGATGAAGTTTATTCAAGTCGAACAAAGAATTGGGACTTAACTTCCTCAAATTGGTTTCTAGACGGCTAAGCACGATATTATGGAACCCTTTATTTCCTTTTTGGCCCAAATGTTTTTACGGGTCCTTTCCAAAGATTCTGATTCTCCAATCCTAAATCCTAACGCGACAAACCTCCTTCCGCACTGCTGAATTTTATAATCTCTTGGCGTACTACTAAAATGGTTTCGAACGAGTACAAAATCGGTATCTTTCCGCGCCATGTCGGATCAAAATGATTTGTTTGGAAACGGAACTTTGCTCTTATCTCCCGGATTTTAATGCTAAACTAGCTTAAATTCTTGGAATTAAAACGGTTTTACCTTGGACGTATGAATTAGAATTGAGCAAATCTATAGGAGTGTTTCACGCGAAAGATCTCAAACCTCATTATACTTCTGTAAATTCTCATTCTTCTGACTCTGACTGTTCGGCTATTGCTGAAAATATTTCTTTTCTTAAACGACGCTCTATAAGTCGCTTTCCTAGGCGTCGCAAGCGCCACAAATGTTAGTGCGTTATCTATGGGCGGTTGGTTGGGCGATTACTTGGGGTTACTAGGAGACCTCTCCTTATTTCTCCGTGACCTAAACATCCGGTCCCTTCTCCTTGTCTGCATTTCTTCGGGGTCTTCCCTTTTCCTCAGGGGATCTTCGGAGACTTGCCCTTTTCATTTCATTTCCTATCTTCTGTCTTTGATCTAAATTCTCTAACTTCCTACTTCACTTTACTGGATGGATGATTGTATAAATGGACCTAAGAGGAACGGGATGGGTACGCCTTCCTGTGCGAGCTTCGGTGACCATGGGATCCCGGGAATCAGAGTCAATGGGAAAATTTTTCCGCAAATGCGATTTTCTTTTCTCCTACTATCTCTGAATAGCACCTATGTCATTTCATCTGTGCTAGTTCATGGTGGCATAGGGTTGGGTTGGGGTCCTTAGGGCCTCTTAATACACTTTTCGGCCAAGGGGTCAAAATTTTGGGCTATTTTTCTAGTGGGTTGGGATGGGTTTTTTCGGGGTTTGATTTCAGGCTGGGAAGTTCGGTTGAGGGTGGGTAAACTTTTCCTGGGGTTGGGTTTCCTTTCTTTCTTCTTTCTTTCTTTTAGGTGTCTGTAGGTTCCGTGTATACCACGCGGTTGTTTAGTGGAATGACTGGGACGAAGACAATCTACCTACCCAAAATACCTCATCCTTATCCGTTTTGCTTCCTTAACTTTAGTGATAAACCTTTTTGTTTTCTCCTAGTTTTATTTTTTTGAAGGGGCTTCACGGGATACTCTTTTACTTTTATCTTTATTTTTATTTTCTCCTAGTACCGGCCGAATGCCGAAGGACTCACGTGGGAGTTTGGAGTCAGATTGCTCTTTCGTGGCGGTGTGAATGTGTGTTGGTAGTTATGACTTATATACGTCTTGTCGTCTGCATTTAACTTTCTTCCTTTCTTTTTCTCTCTCTCTCTCTCGTATGTTTTTGGGTTTCTTTTTTGTTTTATGACTTAGGGTTTGACTTCCTGCAGGGTTTGGTTTTACTTATATATATAAACATTTGGGGTTGGGAAAAATACTTGGGGTTGGGAATAATTGGATTTTAGGGCTTTTTCCTGGGTGTATACTCAAACTTCTCCTTCTTCCTTTTGCTTTCCTTCCTTATTACCTCACTATGATTCCTCTACCGAGGTTTTCAATGTTGCTGGGGGATGTTACATTCATTACTTTTTGTATTATTAAGTAAATTTTTGCGATCTATTAGAATTAATGAATTCTCGTGTTTCTTTAAATTTTCTATTTCTCGAAAAATAACATTTCTCTTAGTTTATCCCTGTAGTTTCTTGAATATATTACGCTTCACATTTAAAAACATTTCTGAATAATTAGATAAACCTTTTGATGGTCACTTATATGTTATATTTCAACTTCATGTGTTGGGTGTCACTGGTATATATCCGTTTGACATTTGCATATTTGACTTTTAATTTCATTTATTTCCGGTCTGTGCTTGGGAAGGAAAAGCCATTTTGTGTTTCCTAAAGAAAATGTAAATTTCTGGACTTTACTTAGCCCATCGATTATTATCGGTTTATAACATTTTTCTAAATTTTTGCCAATTCCATGATTAGTGGGGACAAACGATTTATATCGGATATGTAGGAATACTCAAACAGGAAATTGATCTGATTCGATTCAAGAATTAAATCCATTAACTAAATCAATAAACAAATTAGCTAAAGGGGTTAAACTTAACCTTACAAATTTTCTAACTACGAAGTTCTGTTTATACTTTAGATTTGGTAAGAATGTAACAACCTACTTAAACGGTTGCTAGCTTTATTTTTATTTTAGGGGCTCATACTAAATTAACTGAATCCATTTCTCAACGTTACTAAATAATACTTTTCTGATTCTTTACCTCATCGAAGGTAAGATTGCTATTCATGCTTTCATTTAACTGTATATATTTAATTTTAGAGGTAATTTTTCGGATGCTCTACAATTACTTTTCATGCTATACAATTACTTTTGGTAAGCTATACAATATACCTTTGGTATGCCACATGTTATACTTCTCGTATAAAATCTAAATATACTGGATGCTGTGTAAATATATATACATTTGTATATAATTCGTATACTGTTTCGCTGATGAAGTGTGTTACTTATTGCCTAATTAGCAAGAAATTTGACGTCCACACCTGTGAAAATTTGAATTGTAACTTTCCGACAGGCTGGGATGTACAGATAAGTTATAAATTACTCGTATTCAGTGCCTTTAGGATACTTTTGGTTAATCTGTGACCAATCCTAAAAGTTGTATAGATTTATGTGCATATTTGTGATAACCCTTTAAGTGCTATTGCACAAATTTTTGACTTTACAGTAAATTGCTTTGGGTAAAATGTTTGAGTATAAAATAGCATGGCTATTGTTAATGTATGTAATTAAACACTGTTTTGTAAGAAACTGTGTAACTGGATGCATTCAGCTCAACAGATTCGAGTTAAAGGTTTTATAACCATCTGATCATTTCTATTATTTTGTTTACTGTAAGTTATTCATAGCAATTGCATTATTACTATAATCTATTATTTATATTGTTTACAACGGGGAATGCTTAAATTAACTGTTTACTGTATTTTAAAACTATAAATCTTTTTTTCAAACCCAATTCTATCTAATGTTACTTTGCCATTTTTGAATGTAAATTTCACTGAATTTGATTTGCTAAATTCTAGTATTAGTTTCATTTGGTTTATATTTGCATTTAAAAGCACAAATATTTTATTTTTTGGGGAATGTAAAAATTATTTTATATGTGTGTACATACAAATGCAAACTATATACTGCCATAATTAGGAATTAATATACCGCTTTTGTTTTGGGGACTTTCTACTTTATATTATTTTTTCCTAGTGCTCAGATCATTGACCATTTTCGTTACTTGGCTAGAAAAGTGGCAAATTACCTAAGTATCTAGGGCTGGCTGTTTAATCCTTCTAGCTGGCGCCCTTCTCTTCTTTTCAGCTGTTTTACTGGTATCACTGTGGGACATCCATCTCTACCGTGACCGAGCTACCGGCAAGTCCTATATTTAAAGGTATCTTCTCTGTTGGTGTAAGTTTTATCACAAAGTTTAAGTTTATAACATTGTGTCTGTGTGTGTGTGTCTGTGTGTGTGTATGTTGTGTGTGTGTGTGTGTGTGTGTGTGTGTGTGTGTGTTGTGTGTGTTGTTTGTGTTGTGTGTCTGTGTGTGTTGTGTGTGGGTTGTGTGTGTGTTGTGTGTGTGTGTGTGTTGTGTTGTGTTGTCTGTTGTTGTGTTTTGTGTTTTTTGTGTTGTGTTTGTTGTTGTTGTGTGTGTTGTTTTGTGTTTTGTTGTCTGTGTGTTTTTGTTTGTGTTTGTGTTTTGTTGTTGTGTGTGTTGTTTTTTTTTTGTTTTCTTTTTTTTTTTTTTTGTTTCTTTTGTGTGTTGTGTTGTGTTTGTTTGTGTGTCTGTTTTGTGTCTGTGTGTTGTTGTGTTTTTGTGTGTGTTGTGTGTTTTTGTTTGTTGTGTTTGTTGTGTTGTTTTGTGTGTTGTTGTGTGTGTTGTGTGTTGTTTGTGTTTTGTTTTTGTCTTTGTGTTGTTTGTTTTTGTGTTTGTGTGTTTTTTGTGTGTCTGTTTTGTGTGTTTTTTTTTTGTCTTTTGTTTGTTGTTTGTTTTTTTTTTGTGTTGTTTGTTTGTGTGTTTTTGTTTTTTCTTTTGTTTTTTTTTTTTGTGTGTTTTTTGTTTTGTCTTGTTTTTTTTGTTTGTGTTTGTTTTTGTTGTGTGTTTGTTGTGTGTGTGTTTTTTTTGTGTGTTTGTGTGTGTGTTGTGTGTGTGTGTGTGTGTTGTGTGTTGTGTTGTGTGTGTGTGTGTCTGTGTGTGTGTGTGTGTGTGTGTTTGTGTGTTGTGTGTTTGTGTGTTTGTGTGTTGTGTGTTTGTGTGTCTGTGTTGTGTGTGTGTGTGTGTTTGTCTTGTGTTTGTGTCTGTGTGTTTGTGTGTGTGTCGTGTGTCTTTTGTGTCCTGTTTCGTGTTTTGGTTTCCGTGTGTGCGTGTGGTCTTTTGCGTGTGGTCCGTGTGTGCGTGTGGTGTGGTTTGTCGCCGTGGTTGGTGTGGTTGTCCGTGTGCCGTGGGTCCGTGGTCCGTGGTCCGGTGTGTCGTGTGCCGTGTCCGTGGTTTTGTCCGTGTTTGGTGTGCCGTGGTCCGTTGGTCCTTGTGGGTGTCCGGTGCGCCGGTGGTGCGGTCGGTTTTGTGGGTGCCGTTTGGGTGGTCCGTGGCCGTTGGCGGTGGCGGGTGCGGTGTGCGGGCGTGTTGGTGTGCGGTGGCGTGTGGGGCGTGTGGCGGTGGCGTGGCGTGCGGTGTGGTGTGTGGTGTGTGGTTTGGTGTGTTGGTGGGTGTGTGTGTGTGTGTTGTGTGTGTGTGTTTTTGTTTTTTGTTGTGTGTTTGTGTGTGTGTGTGTGTGTGTGTGTGTTGTGTTGTGGGTGGGTGTGGGGTTTTTTGGGGTTGGGTTTGTTTTGGGTTTTTTTGTTTGGGGTGGGTGTTTTTTTTGTTTGTTTTGTGTGTGTGTGTGTTTGTGTGTGTGTGTTTCTGTGTGTGTGTGTGTGTTTTGTTTTTCTGTGTGTGTGTTGTGTGTGTGTGTGTGTTGTTGTGTGTTTGTTGTGTGTGTGTGTGTGTGTGTTTGTCTGTGTGTGTGTGTGTTGTGTGTGGTCTGTGTGTTGTGTGTGTGTTGTGTGTTTGTTTTGTTTTTGTGTGTGTGTGTGTTTGTCTTGTGTGTGTGTTGTTGTTGTGTGTGTGTGTGTTTTGTGTGTGTTTTTTTTTTTGTGTTTTTTTTTTTTTTGTGTGTGTTTTTTTTTTGTGTGTGTTTTTTGTGTTGTTGTGTGTTTTTTTTGTGTGTTGTGTGTGTGTGTTGTTTTTGTGTTGTCTGTGTGTGTGTGTGTTTGTTTGTGTGTGTGTGTGTGTGTGTTGTGTGTTCTGTGTGTGTGTTGTTGTTGTGTTTGTGTGTGTGTCTGTGTGTGTGTGTGTGTTTGTGTGTGTTGTGTTTGTGTTGTGTTGTTGTGTGTGTGTTGTGTGTGTGTGTGTTGTGTGTGTGTTGTTTTGTTTTCTGTGTGTGTGTTTTGTGTGTGTGTTGTTTGTGTTTGTCTGTGTGTGTGTGTGTGTGTGTGTGTGTGTTCTTGTGTTTGTTCTTTGTGTGTGTGGTTTGTGTGTGTGTGTTGTGTTGTGTGTGTGTGTTGTGTGTGTGTTGTGTGTGTGTGTTTTTTTCTTTGTGTGTGTTGTGTGTGTGTGTGTCTGTGTGTGTGTGTGTTGTGTGTGTGTGTGTGTGTTGTGTGTGTGTGTGTTGTGTGTTGTTGTGTTGTGTGTTGTGTGTTGTTTTTGTTGTGTGTGTGTGTGTGTTGTGTGTGTGTGTGTGTTTGTTGTGTTTTTTTTGTGTGTGTGTGTGTGTTGTGTGTGTTTGTGTGTTTTTTGTGTGTGTGTTGTGTTTGTGTGTTGTGTCTGTTTTTTGTTGTGTGTGTTTTGTGTTGTGTGTGTCTGTGTGTGTGTGTGTGTTGTGTCTGTTGTGTTGTGTGTGTTGTGTGTTGTGTGGTTGGTGTGTTGTGTGTGTGTGGTCTGGTGTGGTGTGGTGTGGTGTGTGTGGTGTGGTGTGGTCTGGTGTGGTGTGGTGTGGTGTGCGTGTGGTGTGGTGTTGGTGTGGTGTGGTGTGGTCGTGGTCGTGGTGTGGTGTGGTCGTGGTTGTGTGGTCGTTTGGTGTGTTCGTGTGTGTTGTGTGTGTTGTGTGTTTTGTGTGTTGGGTTGCGTGTGGGTGGGTGGCCGTGGTGTGGTGGGTGTGGGTGGCGGGTGTCTGGGTTGGGTGCGGTGGCCGTGGCCCGGGTGTGGCTGGTGTGGTTGGGTCCGGTGTCCGGTGTGCTGTGGGTGTGGCCGTGGCCGTGGCCTGTCCGTGCGCCGTGTCCGGTGTGGCCGTGGGTGTGCCGTGCCGTGTGCGTGGCCGTGGCCGTGCGCGTGGGCCCGGGGTGCGCCGGTGCGGTGTGCCGGGTGCGTGTGGTGGCCGTGGTGTGGGTGCGTCCGGTGGCGTGGTGGGTCCGTGTGTGCCGGGTCCGTGTGTCGTGGGGGGTGGGGTGTGGGGTGTGCCGTTGCGTTGTGGGTTCCGTGGGCCTTTGGCTTGTGGGTGCGGCTTTGGGTTTCTTTGGGGTTGGGGTTTCGGGTTTCGTTGGGGGTTTCGGTTGCTTTTCCGGGTTGGGGGGGTTTTTGGTTCCTGTCTCTTTTCGGTGGGTGTGGGTTGGGTTCCTTTTTTTTCTTTGGTTCCGTTGCCAACCCGCTTTTGTTAAATGTTTTTTTTTTTTTGGGGTTTGTTTTTGGTTGTTTTTTTTTTTTTTTTTTTTTTTTCTTTGGAGGGGTTATAAAAGGGTAAATTTTTAAAACTAAAATATTTTTTGGAAATAAATGTTTAAAATAAATTTTAAAAATTTAAACAATTTCCTTAAATTTTCAAATTGTTTTTAAAAAAGTTTTCGGTTTGTTTTTAAAATTTGAAATTTTAAAAAAACTTTTTCTAATTTTTTCTAAAAAAATCATACCTTTTAGATGTTTGTATTTTAAACAATTATCTTTTTGTTTCTAATTTTATTAAAACTTAAAATTTAAAATTTTGAACCCAAAAAAATTTCCTTAATTGAATTTTTTTTGAAACTATTTATATTTTTTTAATTTGGGTTTTAAATAACGTTTGAAAAATTTTAAAATCCTAAAAAAAAATTAAACACATTTTAAAACTCTAAGGTATTTCACCTTTAATTCAGTTTGATAAGAGTGCTTAATACAAAGGTGCCTCAAATTAAATTCTATCTAACACTGAAAATATTTCACATAGAAAATAACTGAATTTTAACACATAAAGTTAATCACTCGAATCAATACTCTAAACATCATATCCTAAACTTTCAGTATGTCGTATTTTAAACAAGTTATTCTCCGCCGTTTGTTTTCTAATGTTTTGATTATGTATGCAATCCTGTTGCCATTCCTGTAGCGTTATTTCTGAGTATGCTTTTTTTCACTAAATTAAAAATTGCACTACTAGTTGTAGATTGTTCGCTGTCACTTATGTTCTCATCATACTTCATCTCAGTTAATTGGGTTTAAACTACAGTATGCCTATTATGTTTCAATAACTCATCAACAAAATAATATCTAGTGTGGAAGAATTGCTTTACTAACATCAGAAGCGCTTATTTTCTCATACCATTGACTGTGTTTATTTGAAACTATCATATGAGGCGTTGCCCATCACAACAATTGAATTTTTGGGTAAGTGTGGTACTAACTGCTTCTGCAACCGTTGCATATAATTTATATGATCCAAATACAAGTGTTAATAAATACTTACTTCTATTTCACGTTCGCCTGAATAGTCGATCTTCTCTTCGCCAGTTCAATTTCTTTTTCTAAGCAAAAGCTCTAGCAGCACACCCGTTTCTGCTAATCAAGGTTTTGCAACGGTCCATATTGTATTACGTGTTTCAGAATGAATAATCTTTCGATACTGCTGCAGCAAATCATAAAGAGTTAGACCTAATTCACTTACAACGGATACATACTAATGCACAGATTAAATAATTATTACGTATCACATGCTTTGGAATTCAATTTAAGCAAAAAACTCATTACCATAATATTTATTGAGTTACTATTGTAAATCCATCCATTAGATGATTGAACCTGACTATATAAAATAGCAGATATCTTTTCCTTTCTGTAGCAGATTGCTACACTTTTGGTATTTATTTTCTTTAAACATTGACAAAATTTTTCTACTTGGTTTTTTATTTTGTGAATCTAAAATTCTATTTGAACTATCAGTTGGTATTTGTAAAATTTTTAATAACGTTGCCAATCTTATATAAAAAAAAATGTGGAAACTTTTTAAGAGGAGACGTCTACAAATTATAATGTTAAAGTTAGTGATAAATACTAAGTATACTTAACTTTTGATATGGGTCCAAAAAAATTTTGCTATTTAAGTGCAAGTCAATCCTTTAAAGAGGTGTAATTTAATTTTTTGTCACAACCCACAAATACTTAGTAAAGCTTGTCTATTATTTATAGAAACTCTGCTAAAAGCCATCCTATATTTTTTTCTTACATAGAATGTATGTACATGTTAGATACATAAATAAAGTATAAAGCATACGATAGCAGCGTACGATAAAAAAAGTTTAGAGAAATCACGCAGTTAAATTATTTAAGACTGCATAAATATATCATTTGTCTTACATTAGTATACGATATCATTTTCGAATTTTTTCTTCATAAGTTTTGTGCTACATCAAGTTTTCTATAAGTTTTCATTCTGATTTACCACATACATTCCGTAAATGAATCAGACACTTAATACAAATAACAGAACCTTAACCATACAGAACGATACCCTTGTTAGAAATGTGTTAACATTGTATTTTTTTTGGACAATTAAGTTAACCTTTTTTTTAACACACTCACATATAAGATCTAACTTATCACACGTCAGGTGCTTACTTTAGTTCGCTGAAATTGGAATTTAGGGTTGACATAAATCCCTACAGCAGTGAATTGGAAAAGCAAAGACTGTGATTAATGAACCAACCGGAAGGATTTCTACTATCCATAGTTGTTTGTGCTACTTTTGGCCTACAATTAATTTACGGATTACGCCGAATACTATTGTCTATTACACTCATCGTTATGTCCGTATAACGTGGTTGATTACCTACATTAAAAGGATCCTCTAATAGAGTAATCGATCAGGATTCATATAATTAATCAAGTTTCAGTAAACATAGGGTTGTAGAAAATATAGATTAAATAGGAGACGGGCTTTAAGCTAGAGATGTAAAATAACGGCGAATTTTTTTTTTGTTTGCTTAATACTGATGATTTGATCACACTACTAATTTAATACATTTAATTAAACCGCCCGTTACTTTAGTAATACTAATTAAGGTACTTCATTTTTCCGAAACCTTTTGCAGTAGAAATCTGTTCTGTAATGACTCAGTAAACAGAGGTTTTGTGACTGCAATTTGTATCTGAAAATGAGGTTGTACTATTATTCCATGTTGCTAAAGTTTAATTTAAACAATGCAGTCGGGTGGTTCATCAATTACTGTCCTCAACATAGAAAGCTTTGACTGACAAGTGTAGTATTGTTTATTACAGAAATGTTACTTATTGATAGTAACTTGAACAAAGATATTGTACAAGTTCGTATTTTAGGTCTGCAACATAACCCATCCTTCAGTTAAAAGTGCTCTATATAATAGAGTCGAAGCAAATTACGATGTACAAAACCTAATTATGTAAGAGCTGCTTTCTATTTCTTATTTCCTTTCTCCATTTGCTCCATAAGCAGTTTGAACAGTGAGGTAATTGAATCAATTTATCTTGCATCTTTCGCTTTGTTTAATTGAAATAGGGTTTATTAGCCAAATATGTTTTTTTTATAACTTTGTTGTTTAGGTTCTAAATCATAATCTTAAGGACATTTAATCAAGATACATCTAATCTATTAAACATAAGAATATCGTGCAATGGAAAATAGTTCGAAACACAAGTTAATCTCACATAACTTATTAAATTTAGTATGTGTGTGAGAATGTTTATGCGTGTGCGTGTACGTGAGCTTGTACGAGTGCGTGTGCGTGTACGTGTGCGTGTGCGTGTACGTCTGCGTGTTTCACCGTTAACAATAAGAATGTTTCAATGACCTTTGGTAAACGTATGCGAGATAATTTACCTTTAGAGAATGTTTATTGCTTTCTCATCACCATATATAAATATAAATTACGAAATTAAATCAAATATCCACTATATCAGTGTACTAAAGTAAGAATTATAACTAAATGGTTTAAATACCTTATCATAACTAACTAGATGTAATTTTTACTGTAAATCCCCTCAGTCGTTTTACTTTAATTATATTAATTGTTATTATACATGTATTGGCTATTATACACGAATCTACTTAAAAATAAAAAAAATGTAAAACAACAAACGTAAATGAAATTCATAAATTACACTACGAATTACAGTGCAAAAAGTGCTCTGCATAGCATCGAGATTGGTAATGCAAGAGTGCCATAAAGAATTATTCAGGAAAAGATTTAATTAAAATGGTTTAGTTTTCTGCTTTTAAATAATTAAAAGAAATACTTTTTTCAGTCAGTTTTATTCAGTAACAAAATGGATAACTTTAAACTGACGTATTAGGTTTTATCTCACATTTATATTTACTATATACAGAATTA
The DNA here is from genome assembly GCA_036346205.1 of Vesta saturnalis. Lineage (NCBI taxonomy): Eukaryota > Metazoa > Arthropoda > Insecta > Coleoptera > Lampyridae > Vesta > Vesta saturnalis. The sequence goes on from JARFJB010002039.1 coordinate 785,680, forward strand.
AAACTATTTTTAACCGGAAGACTTATTGCTTCCATCTGGAGAACAGAAATGCTAATTACTAATTACTGGATTATCTTAACGGAGTTAGGTTAATATAAATAAAATATGTAGAGTCTTTAAACTTTAATATAAAATGTTATTAAGAGACTCTTAGTTAAGACAAAACAGGAAATATTAAATTAACTGGACAGGAGCTTTATAATAAACTCTTATCAGGGAATAATTTAAGTTTACGTTCTATTTCTATAATAAATTTGATCAGGATTAACAGAACACTTATTAAATGACTAGATCGCCGGAACTCTGCACTCAAAATAGCCAGGAGAATTTATATTATTATGTGAACAAATCCTATAACCTCTGGGTGATATTTTACCGTTGAAGAAATACTTGAATCTGGATAATAATTCTTTGCATTTTGCATTTACTACTGGCTAGACAGGACTAGATAACACTGGGCTTCAATTAATTGAGTTGGTAGAAAACCTCAATAGTCAATCAAAAAGTTTTCTTGAAATGACAGAGATGAGAGAAAACCGTTTGTTCGTTAGAGGGTGTTCTGATTCCTCACCTGCTACGCAGGTTTTGTGATATCTAATTTGTTAAATATTCAGCTACCTTTTACTAAAATAAATTCCATAGCTGGCTTTGAATTACGTTTATCATAGTGTTATATTAATGGCAGTCTTGCGTTTGCCTTAATTCATATTTCATAAATTCATTTTGACACGCCAATTAGTTTTTTAAAGTTATTATTTACTGAGGTTGATAATTGTAATTTTTACTGAAACGTTTAAATTTGAACAAATTATAAATAAAAATACATGATTTAGTACTCAAACAAGTTTTTTATTTACTCGTGCAAGTATCATACGGTTTACGCTTAATAGATTACATTAAATTGATTTCAAAATTATATTACTTCTGTGATTTTAGGATTCCGAAATACGTTTAATATTTCAGCGATGCTTATGCGATATGTCGATATTGCATTCGTTACAATCGGGTAATAATATTGTTCTCAAGTCACAAAACTCGAAAGTAACAAAATTGAAAGGGTGAATACTCTTACCTAAAATCTGTCACACTGTCAGCTATTTTCAGACTAGGTGACTAACTACCATTATTAATAAACACAAAGGATAGTTGTCTGTCAGCTCCATTGATAATAACTGTTTTTTTAAATGTGCAACGCTCAATCCTAAGACAAGTAAAACAAGATTTGGAATGGATCGTATCAATACTTACACATTCAGTTAACGAACCTAATACACCCGTACACGTAAACGCACAGGCACACGCACACACGCACGCAAGCCTTGCGCAACCGCAGACACACAAAAGCATGGTTACGTACACATGCACGAAGACGGACACGGACACGGAAACAATTACAAATACGGACACGCACAAGGAAACAGACACAGATACAGATACAGATACAGATACAGACACAGATACGGATACGGATACGGATACGGACACGGACACGGATACGGATACGGATACGGATACGGATACGGACACGGACACGGACACGGACACAGACACGGACACGGACACGGACACACACACGGACACGGACACGGACAAGGACACGGACACGGACACGGACACGGACACGGACACGGACACAGACACAGACACAGACACAGACACAGACACAGACACAGACACAGACACAGACACAGACACAGACACAGACACAGACACAGACACAGACACAGACACAGACACAGACACAGACACAGACACAGACACAGACACAGACACACACACACACACACACACACACACACACACACACACACACACACACACACACACACACACACACACACACACACACACACACACACACACACACACACACACAGAAACAGACACAGACACAGACACAGACACAGACACAGACACAGACACAGACAGACACAGACACAGACACAGATACAGACACAGATGCAGACGCAGACGCAGACGCAGACGCAGACGCAGACGCAGACGCAGACGCAGACGCAGACGCAGACGCAGACGCAGACGCAGACACAGACACAGACACAGGCACAGACACGTACACGGACCCGGACACGGACACGGACACGGACACGGACACGGACACGGACACGGGACGGGGACGGGGACGGACACGGACACGGGGACGGACACGGACACGGACACGGACACCCACACGGACACGGGGACGGACACGTACACGGACACGGACACGGACACGGACACGGACACGGGGACGGACACGGAGACGGGACGGACACGGACACGGACACGGACACGGACACGGACACGGACACGGACACGGACACGGGGACGGACACGGACACGGGCACGGCACGGACACGGACAAGAACACGGACACGGACACGGACACGGACACGGACACGGACACGGACACGGACACGGACACGGACTCGGACACGGACACGGACACGGACACGGACCCGTGCACGGACACGGACACGGACACGGACACGGACACGGACACGGACACGGACACGGACACGGACACGGACACGGACACGGACACGGACACGGACACGGGCACGAACACGAGACACGGACACGGACACGGACACGGACACGGACACGGACACGGACACGGACACGGACACGGACACGGACACAGACACAGACACAGACACAGACACAGACACAGACACAGACACAGACACAGACACAGACACAGACACAGACACAGACACACACACAACAGACACACAGACACAGACACAGACACAGACACAGACACACACACACCCACACACACAACACACACACACACACACACACACACACAACAACACATACACACACACACACACACACACACACACACACACACACACAGACACAGACACAGACACAGACACAGACACAGACACAGACACAGACACAGACAGACACAGACACAGACACAGATACAGACACAGATGCAGACGCAAACGCAGACGCAGACGCAGACGCAGACGCAGACGCAGACGCAGACGCAGACGCAGACGCAGACGCAGACGCAGACGCAGACGCAGACACAGACACAGGCACAGACACGTACACGGACCCGGACCCGGACGCGGACACGGACACGGACACGGACACGGACACGGACACGGACACGGACACGGACACGGACACGGACACGGACACGGGGACGGGGACGGACACGGACACGGACACGGGGACGGGATGGGACGGACACGGACACGGGGACGGACACGGACACGGACGGACGGACACGGACACGGACACGGACACGGACACGGACACGGACACGGACACGGACACGGACACGGGGACGGACGGACACGGACACGGGCACGGACACGGACAAGAACACGGACACGGACACGGACACGGACACGGACACGGACACGGACACGGACACGGACACGAACACGGACACGGACACGGACACGGACACGGACACGGACACGAACACAGACACGGACACAGGCCCAGACCCAGACACAGACACAGACACAGACACAGACACAGACACAGACACAGACACAGACACAGACAGACATAGCATAACTAAATCATTAATAAATTTAATGTTTTTAAATTGCCTTGCAGATGACATATCAGAACACCCTCTAACGATCTAGAGCTAACGGTGAAATCCTACAGACTTTGTAACGTCGAAAAGTCGATTTTATAATTTCTTCTTCTATAAGGACTGTATTACAATTATCTTTAAAAGTTTAAATGGACGTACTAGTTCCACCTGAAGGGTTTTTTCAACATATGCCGGTTTCCACGTCTACTATTTAATGTTAAATGGTTAGTTTGGCTGCTTACCGCTCGAGGGCGGTATTGTAAATAAATAAGATGTAACAGAAACATTTATTTCCAACGTCTATAAACTATTTTTAAAAGTACAATATACAAAATGGTTCTGATAACTGAAAAACCCCTTTTAAGAACATGCATTGGATAGCCATCTTGTGTGAACATGAAGTATTCATACGAAATTCTCTTATTCTGATTTGATCGGTAGAATCGTCATTTCTATAAGAGAAATTTTCGAATATAAAGTATTTCTATGATTTGTAAGAGGTACTAATAGCATTTTTGGTGGATACATACGAATAGTGTTTTCACAAAACGTGTAATCTATCTTCATTTCTTCGGTTCATTGGTAAACTTTAATTTCTTTCAGTGGCGAGCTACCACAAATTACTAAATCGCTATTCTCACAACTGAAACAGCTGTATTTTGTTAATAAATCACGTAGAGCTCGCCTTCAATCTCGTGAGGTAAAACGACTATATCAGAGTAAAGTACTAATACTTATCTTACCTTCTTTTTAGCTCCTTCTAGTATCCTTCGATTCGCTTTCAATTTTACTAAGATTTTCTCTTACAATTTCTCTTCGGTTGCACTACTTTTATATAGCTTGTAGCTTTACTTCAATTACTTTCTGCATCATGGGTCTTTGATGTTGATGTTTCGTTTGTCTGGGAGTAACTTTGTGCTGTGCGGAAGTTAAGGATTTACTCTGCATACTGGTTTACGTTACTGGGGTTTACGATAATAGGATCTGGTTGTATGTTCGCTACTGATGACTCGAAACCTTCTCACCGCACCAACCAGGGTTTAGAGTATACTATACGTCAACACCAGGTCGGAATGTTACATTATGGCATGTGTTAATAAATTTTACCTTTGAATTTACGTTATAAGCTGTCATATTTCGGAGGTTGCCTTCAGCAGTGATCGACACCATTTCTACTAAAAATAAACAAAAAGTGTTTGTAAATCAATAATACCACCGAACTTGTAATGAATTGTTTGCCTGTAGTGATGGAGCTGTATTCTACAGTTTATTTGTTAGAATAATTATTAACGGTTGTACCTCCTTCATAAATATTATGTTACTGAGTCACTGATATTAATTTGATAAAATCGTTAGTTATCACTTTGCGTGACTAAAACAACCTAAATTAGGTTGTTCACAACCGAAATTCCATACAAGACGCCCAGTACTGTATTAGCGCTTAACGTCTATTTTGGTTATCTACAAATGTTATTATCTGCGCAGTATCATGAACTAAATTATTGTGTCATACCGGTTGTATTAATTGTTTAATTAATGTTTGTACGTCACACTTTAGCGCGGCACATTGTTTTTTTTTATTCTTTCTCATAGATTTAAGTACTTTAGGTGTAAATGAAGTTTTGCGTATTATGGGGGTTATTACTTTGTAAAACACAGGCAGACTGAATTGGTACATTTTCTAAATTAAAATTTTCTGTTTGTATATCAATCTTCCTTTTCAGGTGAAACACTTTGAAAGATCTTTCAACGAACCACAGAGAGGTATTGTTCCATTTCAATAATTAATCAATGAATCTGTCTTGTTTTGTTGAATATAAGATCGTGACTTGCCCTCGTCTGCATAACTACTGATATATTTGTTTACTTGCGAAAGGCTAGTTTCATTGGGGATAACGATAACAAACTAGACCAAAATTAATTTGTTATTGGGAATTTGTATGTGATAAATTGCATGCCTTATATGTATGCGCAATTCGGCTAGTCATTGGGGAAGTTTACATATTCAAACTATTTGTGTAGTAAATATAGTTTTGGCTAATATAATCTGTTTAGCATTTTGGAGAAAATTCAATTAGTCTAAGATTATAAATATCAGACTGTGATAGTTAAGTGTGATCGACGTATCGTACATATTTATCCCAACTTAATCGTTTTTTTTGTTTGCGGAAACTTAAATAAAATGAGATTATTCTCGGAACTGGTTTTTAGTTTTTTTCACTGTCTCTTCTCGCCGGTTCAATCTTAAGGTGCTCTGCCTCATAGTTATCATTTTCTCTGGTTAAAACTCGTGGCGCTCAAACTTTGTTTGCTATCCTAGTTACTTGTACTACTATGATTTTTTTGTTGTCTTACTAACCTTAAAATATCTAATATTTACCTACGCGCCAAAACCACGCACGCTAACCAAATGCGCTGCGACTAAACTGTCGCTAGATTAAGATCTCAACCACGCTCATCACTTCCTGCTTCTTTTTTTTATGTGACGTGGTAGGTTAGACACGTTACAACTTTATTGAAAAAATACATAATTTCAAAATTGAAGAGGGTGATATCATGGTCCCCCTAAGAGAAAATATTGAATACATTGATCACCTTTTTTTTGCCAAAAGATATAACCATTCTTTTTCAGCACTTTCTTACTACGACTTATTTTCATTGGAATAATAAATTCTATGAACGGCTTGATGGTGTAGTAATGGGTAGTCCTCTTAGTGCTCATATAGCTAATTTTTACATGGAGAAATTTGAAACATTAGCGTTACAAAATATCTATACCAAACTGAAGGTTTTTTAGGTGCATGTAAACGACACATTTGTTATTTGGAGACACGGAAAAGAAGCATTATTTTTAATTTTAATAAATGGTATACATCCTAAGCACCCAGTTTACCATGGAAAAGGAAACTAATGGAAGTTTACCATTTCTTGACATATTAATATCTAAAACTAATAATTCACTATCTTTTAGGGTTTACAGAAAGCCGACATACAATGAAAGATACCTTCATAAATTATCATCCACGTCAAATAATTAGTGTAACCTAATCTTTAGTGTACCGAGTAAATCGAACTTGTGATTCTGAATTTTTGAAAGATGAATACAAATATTTTACAAAATCCTTACAATCTAATGAATATTCACTTACTGATATCAATAATTTTATTACACCTGCTAGACATAACCATAAAGAGAAACCAGTTCGTAATGTTGGTATTGCTTTTCTTCCTTTTATAACTAATGTTACAGATAGAATTGAAAAAATCCTAATTAATCATGGCACTAAGTGTTATCGAAACGTTTAGATTGTGTAACTTAAATATAAAAATACACCATGAAAATCCTATAGCTTTATATTCACCCATAACCTTAAAAACCATAAAAAAGTGGAACACACTGTACACTGCTATTCTGATCATTAACTTGGATCAATGCGTATTATTTTCTAACCAGGGCATTATGTAAGATCTTGTCACTAATAAATAAAGTAGGTACCCGTGTTAGATTAGAACGGTGTTCTTGAAACAATATGTACAGCGTTTTGGACACATTATCATTTATTAGTTATTCAATTTTTTTTTGTCGTTTGTGACGATTGGCCTTTTCCACCAAATTATTTATTGTTTAATTCACCTGTCGGCAGGTTACAAACTTAAGCATTATTTTAAACTTTTACTCATGTGCAATTATTCCACTTTTATATTATATTTAAAGATAATCATAGTTGTGTAACCAAATTGGTTAGAGGGTTTAGGTTGGTAGTGAAATGATAAAAACAAATAATAAGCATGGGGATGATTTTAAAGTTATGCCACATTAAGTAAATTATGCTATACCAACAATACTTTTGGAAATAAAACTCTGCATGTCTATAAAAGATGCTTATTTTCAACATTTGTAAAAAATATCTGGTATGGAACAATGCACGGCGTTCCAACCTGCAAACAGTAAAATAAAAGAAATAAAATAATACCTTTTTTAGGATAATTATGCACACCCTCACATACACGCACACGCTTACGCACACGGACACGCACACGTACACGCACACGCACACGCACACGCACACGCACACGCACACGCACACGCACACACACACGCACACACACACACGCACACACATGCACACGCACACGCACACGCACACGCATGCACACGCACACGCATACGCACACGCACACGCACACGCACAAGCACAAGCACACGCACACAGCACACGCACACGCACACGCACACGCACACGATAAATGGATTTATGAATGCGATTAATTTATAACTAATTTGGGTTCCAACCCCAATCAAGCACAGTAGATGTGATGACGGTTCAAAAGAATCTTTCTCAGAATAAAGATAGCAGTTTGGATGCTAAAGTTGCCTTCGACGTTGCTTGGAGGCCTTCAATTACATTGAATTTGAAAAATTTAATTGCACCAAAAATTTATATAACGTTAATAATTATTATAGAAATAGAAAAGAAGAAATGGAACTAAATTAGATTTGTACGGAAATGTCTGTAAGCAAGGGTTGTACACAAGGCTCTGGTTGTTCACCCGATTTTTGGACTATTTTGCATAATTCTCTGTTAAATTTGAAATTTGGAAAAAACACTAAATTAATTCCATCTGCTGACCTTATTATTATTATTTCTACAGTAATAAATATAATTTAAGTAGAATATTATCCCAACGTTGATTTCATATCTATGGAGATATCTGTGCAGAATGCAATAATAAATATTTATTTAAACAATAAAAACTATACGTTTCGACAACACTTACAGTGATCGTCTCAGTGGTAAAAAAATATTTTAAAATTGCGTCTTCAATTTTCATATTTTATAAATTTGTTTCAACATCTTAAAAAATTCTAAAAAAATTTTTTACAACTTGTAACTAGCCAATTTTTGGCTATCGCTACCTTAATGCAAGTTTTTGTACTTGTGTTATTATTTGTAAATATATTTACATTAGTTGTGCATATTTAGGCTTCTTGTAGCATTTTTTCTTCCAATAACTAAATTTTGGTGGATATGTCGATATTTTCTCCTTAGTGTATACAGGGTGTTCCTTAATCATATGCGAATATTGAAGTGGATGAATCTACACGAAAAAATAATTATAGTTTGCTTAATAAAGTACGGTCCTAAACTGTACCGTTACGGAAATACGGGGTGTCAAAGTTACACGAAAATAGGAAAATTAATTGATATCTTCTAAACCGCTAAACATTTTCCAGTGAAATTTAGTACGAAGCTAGAGTGCATGAAAGTGGATATTTTTCGATACGAAGTTAATTTCCAGCTTCTGCAGTGGCGTGCGTACGGGCACTCGAATATTTTTGAAGAAATAAAATTATACGCCACTGATTTCTTAAAAAATAAAATTACATTTTAATTCCTCGTTCAATTTGAAAAATAAAAGCTCTCTTGAATTATGTTCCTAGAATGTTCCGTTTGGGAGTAATAAAATAAAAACCGTTGTATTGTACGAGAAAATTAATTCAATGAATGAAATAACAATTTCGCAATAAGTCTAGTTGCCTTTCAAAATGACACTTGCTTTTTCCATGTGACATTTTCTAGTTCAATTTAAGTCACTGTAAATTAACTTTTCCCATTGTTTTTGTACAATTTTGTTATTAATGATGACGTATACAATTGCTGAAATGGCTGATATGCATTATGTGTATGGCCTCGGTGATGGCAATGGAGAAAAAGTCAGACGAATTTATCACCTGAGATATTCCAATC
>JARFJB010002039.1:800000-890565 GCA_036346205.1 Vesta saturnalis
AGACGGAAACTACCAATTGATCTTCTAGTGAGTGACAGTGAATAAAATATTCTGAAAACAGTGCTCGGTAGTCATGCCCAATAAATAATAAGTAACGGTGCCATACATAAATGTAGTGAAAGGAGCAAATAGCCACCACTAGTGCAACACGCAGTGACAGCCTCAAATGAACAGTACCATGAATAGCAACCCTTGCTGAGTTGGTAGGAAAAGAACAAAAAAAACGTCATTCTGACATAGATTATTCTTTTTGGTTTTACAATGTTGCCTGTTTTCTTTATGAACGTATAAAGAAGAGGTTGCATAGTTATCCCAAAAAAATTATAATTAATAGTTATTTATATATCAAGAAAGTTATGAGGGTGTTAATTACCGAGGGCAACGGATTGCAATCTCAAGGAATGTTAGCTCCACGGGATTGTAAGTTGTCCGAGGTTATTAACATACACAACTCACGTGATAGATAAATTATTTATGAATGAAATATGAAAACAAAGTTTTGGTTATTAAAATTAAACGAACATTTAAAAATTAAGTAGGCATTTTTACCATGTATATATCAAGTAACAAGCTTGCAAATATTTGTCAAAATAAATTAGAGGGAGTTATAGATCTCTAACTCCCTGGGGAGTTATGAACATGTTTACAGTTACGGTAACTAAGGGTTTGTTAGTTTATAATGTATTGATATGAAATAAAATTATTTAATTTTAACCCCTATCTAACATAACCTATGTCCTACAAAATTTCCATTTTGTAGATTGGAAGATCGTGTGGTATTCCACACCAGATATTTTTATGCGCAATTCGAAGCTAATATCATTTCATTTCCGTTCCTTCTTGACTCAAATACATGTAGTATTTTAAGTTCACTTCCCTACATAAGGTATGCAATTGATTTTAATTATATTTGTATTAAATTATAGTACCTAATAGGGAAACTCTCTCCCTTGCACTAACAAGAGTATGTATCGCTTTAAATAGAATATACATATGGTTCTATTACACGTCAAAGGAAACGTGGTAAATCATGAGGTCAAAACAGCGTGCATGATGATGCATTACGTTATTTTAAAGAAAAATTTTAATCGGAGATACCTTTTGCTTTTGTGTTATTAAATATGAAAACGGGCAACGTTATGCTCACTATTAGTAACGTATGCTGTTATTCCCGCTTAAGTAGCCTCAACATGTATGTACTGGTTGCTATGGGCATTCTGTTTACCTTTGCTACGAGAAGTGCTAGAAAGTAGCTTACCTTACCTAACGTTTTGCGTTTACCGTATCACCAAGAAATGACGTTCTCGATAGCAATTCATTTCGATGTAACATATTAACTATATCTTAGGTGTACGACAAGTAAGTACGTGTTCTTTTAGTGCAAGTTTTTATGAGGTGGACAAGTTAGAGGAATTGATTTACGAACATTAAAGTAAAGCTAGTCTAAGATTGTTTCGGAAGTATTGATATTATTGTAATGAAAGGAAACAGCTGACTTCGGTTAATGCTTTCTAAGAAAAAAAAAACATTTGGGTACACAACCTTACTTTAGTTGTATTTTGTTGACATAGGCCAAAATGAACTTTGTTATTACAGTTGAGTTATACAGTTTCAATCATCTTTCATCTTGAAATAATTCTTCGTAAGGATAGGTTATACTTTATGAATAGCTCAGTTATCGATTAAGAATTTGTTTACTATCGTAAATTCCATCAACTTATGCTTTGAACTCTACACAAATACTTCTAAAAGCGATGATATTATGTTAATCGCCAGTCGTAAATCAGAAATTCTAACATTAAATGAGCATCAAGAAGTAAGACGACATAAAAGAAGGAGAAGCGGTGATCTTTCCTCACAATCAAGGAATCAGACTAACATGGAAACATCCACCTCCAATAGGCTTAGTGATGCAGGAGAGCATTTGAGTAGCTCGACACCCACTACAGAGAAGGAGAAAAACGAGATTAGAGTCCCTCCTTTCATAATTCATTAAATAACAGCAATCAACACTCTACTAAATTTAGTGAATAACCACAGATAAAACAGATTACAATTATCAATTAATACAAGGTAACAAAGTCAAACTTCCAGTAAAAAAAGTAGAAGATTATAAAGTATTAAGGGATGCCCTTGATAAAAATAAAGTAGCAAGGCACACACACACACCCTAAAAGAGGAGAACAGATACAGAGTCTTGTTAAAGAATATGCATCATTCCACAGAGACTGAGCTAATCAATGAAGTGCTATTTAAGGAAGGGCACAAAGTTGTAAATGTTATTAATGTTATCAATCGAGAAACCAAGAATAAAGAAAATCTCTTCTTCATTAATATTAAGCGTAACATAAACTATAAGGATGTATTCAAAATTAAAAACATTCAGAATGTAATTGTGGAATTCAATGAACCTATAAGAAACACGCAGATACCTCAGTTACGGACATACCAGAAACAGAAGCACCAAGCTTTCCCGATGCGTCAAATGTCCAGGGATGCATGACTATCGCAAGTGTGAAAAAACCGTAATGATGGCAAATCTGCCAAATGCGCAGTATGTGGAGGTGGGCATCCGGCTAATTATAATAGATACGAAGTTTATGTTGGCATCCTAAACTGGAAGAAACCCGGGTCAATCTCGTAAAATACTAATCTCCGTTGATCTACAACAGCCATTTAAATCAATAACACAACTACAAAAGACACATGCACAACCGAATCAAGTACAACAAAATCAACCTAAAATTCAAACGATGACCAGTGCGCAAAATTGTACCCTCACTCCCCATAATACAGATTCATTGGAAAAACGTCATCACTATCCTCATGCTACAACAAGTCACCAATATAAACAAATAATTCAACAATCAGGCCCGCAAATAGGGGACTTAACCTCCATTACAATATCAATGCAACAAACGATATTGACACAACAGCAAACAATAAATGATTTATCAATACAGATCAGGCTCTTAAGAGGGGCACTGTCAAATAAGAAAAATATCTCCAATAATTGCGTTATGGAATGTTAACGGGCTTTCAAAACACAAGCAAGAGGCAGAAATACCTCTTAGGCTACATTATGTTGATATCCTACTCGTCTCAGATACTCATTTCACAAGCTCAAGCTTCTTCAAAATACAAAATTACAACACATTCCACAGAACATCCAGAAGAATAGAGACATACAATGGGAGGTATGCTGCTATACTGATCGAGAATAGTATTAAACATTATGAGCCGCCAAAACTCGGGGAGGACTTTTTGCATGCAACTAGTCTTCGTATAGAAGACTCGCATTGTCCTCTCACAGTCTCAGCAGCGTACTGCCCACCAAATTGCCCTACAAGTAAAGAGGGTTTTGTCAATTATTTTTAATCCTTGGGTAACAGGTTCCTAGATGGCGGAGATTATAACGCGAAAAATACTCTTTGGGGCTCACGTTTATCCCCACCGGGAAGGGGGATAGTACTGTACAAAGTTGTCCAAGTACTACAACTGAATCATTTATCTACATATGAACCTACATACTGACCTACAGATGCTAATGTAAAGGGACGCCGTCGGATATCCCAATTTTTTATTATTATTAATTAGTTTCCTAAAGTTTATTAGCAAGACGCCGTCCCTTATCGTTTAAAAGTTTGTATACGTCAGAGCATCTTCCGCCAATACTGGCGTACGGAATCTCACCACCAAAGTTTCGTAACCACCCTCGCGAATTCTTTATAAAAACGCGGCACGCGCTGCTTTTATAGACTCTCTTTTTAATAAACCTTTTATCAATCTTTTATCAATCTCGCGCTACCAGAAGAATCCGAATACAAATCGTGTGCTCTATCGTCGCGTTAGCGCCGACTACTACCGTTTAAACCGCCAACCTGTAAACGCCGTCCGAAGTAGAAAACGCGACACCGCGACTTGATAGCATCACCGAAGTCAAAGAGTTGCAGAGATCTAACGTTGAACGCACGTAAGTCGAGATAAATACGACACTATACACCTGGTGATAGGGATATGCAGGGTTGTAAGCCCGACATACTCTTTCATTACTAGACACCTACACTGTGGAGTTTGAAGGGTAGTTGCCCGACATTCCATTGACCGCCGGAGATCCTTTTGTTTAGTTTAACGAGTGGTTGCCCAGATTGCTAGCAAAGAAGACCCACACACACACCTACACTGTGGAGTTTGAGGGGCAGTTGCCCGACATTCTATTTACCGCCGGAGATCCTTTTGTTTAGTTTAACGAGTGGTTGCCCAGATTGCTAGCAAAGGAGACCCACACACACACCTACACTGTGGAGTTTGAGGGGTAGTTGCCCGACATTCCATTGACCGCCGGAGATCCTTTTTTTTAGTTTAACGAGTGGTTGCCCAGATTGCTAGCAAAGGAGACCCACACACACACTACACTGTGGAGTTTGAGGGGTAGTTGCCCGACATTCTATTGACCGCCGGAGATCCTTTTGTTTAGTTTAACGAGTGGTTGCCCAGATTGCTAGAAAGGAGACCCACACACACACCTACACTGTGGAGTTTGAGGGTAGTTGCGACATTCCATTGACCGCCGGAGATCCTTTTGTTTAGTTTAACAGTGGTTGCAGATTGCTAAGAACCACACACACACACACTGGAGTTTGAGTAGTTGCGACATTCCATTGACCGCCGGAGATCCTTTTTTTTAGTTTAACGAGTGGTTGCCCAGATTGCTAGCAAAGGAGACCCACACACACACCTACACTGTGGAGTTTGAGGGGTAGTTGCCCGACATTCTATTGACCGCCGGAGATCCTTCTGTTTAGTTTAACGGGTGGTTGCCCAGATTGCTAGCAAAGGAGATCCACACACACAAATTTACACTAACACTAACACTGAAAACACCTCGACAAACGTACCAGCAACCGCAGAGTACCTGTAACTAAAACCTCGTCGGAAGATTAAGCTGAACACCTAGTTAAAGCCGTTAATCCAGTAATATAGAAACGTAACCGTAAAAACTAGACGTGTTCGTCAGTATTAAATTTGTCGCCTGTAATAAAACCGCCGCCGCCACCACCGAGAAACGTAAGTTACACCGTTTGCAATTAATAAGGTTGTTACCTGTAAACCAGAAATTATACGATAGTATATTTCATGTTAATAATTAAAATCATTATTGTTAGACGCGAAAGATTCAATGTAATAGAGAACGAAGGTTTTATATTTTAAAATCGGCCAACATAACAAAAGTATTTTTTATGTAAATAAAAACCTGTGTACTAAAGTAATTAATATAGGAACAGAAACAAATAATCCGCAGCTACCGTATAGAAGCTACCTTCAAAACGAAACATTTATTTAAAAAGGCAAAATTGAATTTAAACGTGAATGAGTTTATTTTCATAAGAAAAGCAGGTATAAAATTAGATTACTTTTATACATTTGAGAACCGACCGGTTTAAAATATCGATTATTTCTTTAAAGGCAGAGCATTCAACTCGGTGCTTTATCGCACACGTGTTTATAACAGGGTTATCTTGCTACCAACTTCTGTAGTTTATACAGGGACGCATTTAGGTAAAATTATTTATTTTATTTCGGCAGTTAAACAATATAAATTGAAAGTCAAAGGACGTAAATTAAAAGTCAAAACCCAACCCTTCTATTAATGTTACATTTCAGAAACTCCAGAGGACCACCTAACCCTCCGTCCCAGGACCAGCCAGGTAGGGGAGAACCACAGGAAAATATATTTTGTATTTATCTTAGAAGTAGTTTACAGTAACGGAATTAGTTTTATAAAAAGATAATAGGGAATAAATGTATATAAACTTTTTTTATCTATTTGTTCAAAGTGTTGAGAGCCTGAATAACGAACCCCGATCCTTATTTTGCAAGTACAAAATCCGACTGAGCTAAAAGGGCAAAGTGAAAATTATTCATTAGTAGTAATACACTTAACAGTAAACCTCCATTTCCGTCACGAGAAAAGGAGAGACGGTACACTAACAGAATTCCGGACTTACTGGATTTCTTTGTGACGAATGGTATAGCTCCTGGGTATCAGGACAGCTCATCATGCCTAAGAAAATTGCCGAAAAAAGAAGGCTTAGGAGAATTTGGCAAAGTAGTGGTTATCCTTCTGTCAAAACACGCTATAATAAAGCATCTGCGGAACTCAAAAGTTTAATAAAATAATTAAAGAATAAATGATTTCAACAGTACATGGAAAATTTAAGCCCTGCCATTGATACGCTTTATGGAGAACAACAAAAAGGATCAAATACCAGTATTAATAAATACCCCAAATACGCAAAGAAGATAATAGTTTGGGCCCGCACTGACTCGGACAGGGTAGATGCTTTTGATCGGTTTAACCTCTTCTCTATTCTTCAACACCGGAAAAAGACACTAAAATAAAGAATTATCTCCTCTCACCATATCAATTAGACCCATTACCAACGATTTTATTAGTAAAGGAAGTCGCATACATGGTTATGAATGATCTACTTCAAAAAGGCCCCTGGAATTGATCACATAACAGGAAATATAATCGAAAATCTTCGCCGCAAAGGATTTGTTATGATTACAATCTTATTCAATTAGTGTTGCGTCTGGGGTGTTTTCCGCTGATTTTTATGCTAAAACTTTGAAACAAACCAAGCGAGGCCGCTTCATATAGGCCAATTAGTTTTATGTCCATACCCGGTAAACTATTACAAACACTGCTAGTCAAAAGACTTGTACCAATCATCGAAGAAATGAATCTGATCCCGACACTGGTTTTAGAAGGGAGCATTCAACCATACAGAAGGTTCATCGCGTAGTTAACCTAATAAATCAATCCTTTGAAGAAAAAGGCTACTGCACAGTGGTCTTTCTTGACGACAACCAAGCTTTCGATAAGATGTGACACATGGCCTGCTATATAAATTGAGAAGATCGATACCACACTCATACTAGGTTAGTATAAAATCATATTTAGAAGAAAGATACTTCCAGGTAAAATATGATCAAATGTTCTATGAAACACATCCAATTAGATGAGGTGTACCACAGGGAAGTGTCCTCGGTCCTGTGCTGTACATACTTTTCACTGCTGATATGCCTACCAATGATCAGTCACTCACAGCCACTTTTGCGGATGATAAAGCAATCCTTGTGAAGCACTAAGATCTAGTAATAGTTGCAACAACTCTAATTGCACCAAGAAATGGAGAGTCAAAATAAATGAGTCCAAATATTTTCGTATAACTTTCACAAAGTGTAGAGGCAACTCACTACAAGTGTTCATTAACAACAATCCACTGCCTCAAGTAACAGGGGTCATATATTTCGAAATGCACGTTGACAAGGGATTGACATGAAAGTTACATATTTGAAATAAAAGAAAACAACTTGGTACCAAATTCAGCAAGCACTACTGGTTATTGGGCAGAAAATCCAAATTGTCACTTAGGAATAAATTATTAGTCTACAATGTTGCCTTCAAACTAATTTGTTGCTTAACTCTGGGGAACTGCAGCCAACACCAACATCCAAGTTATTGAAAGATATCAGTCAAAAGCTCTACCGCCATGTGCGACGTTCCTTATTGGACACAGTTAAAAAAACAATTAGAAAGTTTAGTGAAAAATATCTTAATAAACTAGAACATCATAGTAACGTCTTAGCAATCAACCTTTTCGATAATAGTGACAACGCTCAAAGACTTAAGAGATTCAAGCCCCTTGACCTGCCAAATGGATAGTATTATTATAAATATAAGCAACAACTAAATTATAAGATAACACTGAGACCACTGGACCATAACTTGCATGTATACTAATAAACACACATTTTCACCTATCAAATTTACTTATTGGAAGTCTACAGATGGCAAATAGTTAATAAATAAATAAAAAAAAACTATCGTAAAGTTGGCGAAAAGTTAAGTACTGTTTTATTTGCTTTTATGCTGAAATTAATCAGCAGATATTATTTTTTTAAATAAATACACAAGTAAATACAGCTGTTGTGTTGTTTACTAAGATTACATGTGGTACTAAAGTACAGCTTTCACATTTTTGGTGTATATTAATTATCTAACCTACAAAATGAGTGGCGCCTAACATACATACCTGATTTATAGCTATGGAAATATCTCTGCCCCCTTACGACTTTAGAAAGAAAAGAGCTCTCTATATACAGTAAGTTTTGTGAGTAATGTATAGAGCTGAGGCGTGGTGCAAACTTACCTTTTTTGTACAAGTGAAAATTTCTCTTTGTTTAACTTAAATTACGTTTTTATGTGAGGGCGATAACTATAAGTGTTATCCAAACGTATAGAATTGTGTACACGTGAATACAAAAATCACACCATTAGAAAATTAAATATTTTAAGTATGTGTAGTAATGGTGAAAGTTTACATTTTCAGGAATTCCAATTCATCTAATTAATATTAGAAGGGGGTTAAAGTCTGAATTGCTCAAAATAATCTATTTATCCTATGGCATTCCTATTTGGATCAACGCTTTAAGAAAGAAGAGGTACTGCAAATATTGGAAAGTGTGCAAAGTTTAATTGATATTAAAATAGCCAAAGGTTACGGGACTACCTCGTACGAAGCATCATTTCTGATATCTGGCGTAACCCCTATAATAATAATAAAGAATGTAATTGACACCAAATATAATTATAATTTTCTCACCCGGATTAAAGATTGGATACATCCTATAAATAAAAGCACTCACGCACACGCATACGCACACGCACACGCACACCCTGTCACCCAGTCACCGACACACCGACACACTCACACACTCACACACTCACACACTCGCACACCCACACACCCACACCCTCACCCACACCCACACCCCTACACACAGACACACTCACCATGTCCGATCTTGGTGAAACTTTGTCAAACCTTGTAAAATGATGCTATAAGTCTATTGCATAACCTTCTACAGCTACATACATTTGTACGTGTGGGTTGAAAGGTAATTATTACGTGCTTTTTATAACAAGGGCTATTTGTCACACACTAAATTTATTTGATTTACTTAATATGTTTTATTACAACCTTTAATAAATATATTATATTTCTCTGGTGTAATTACTGATTTTAAGTAGAAATCGGTAATTAATTAATAGTTTCAGTTTACGTAATGTCTGCTCTGGAACTTTGTATTAATTAGGTATTCAATACGCTATTTCTTATTTATCTGTAATCTATGTTATTCATAAGATTAGTTTTCACTCGGAAATGTGTAGAACTTTCGACATGTTTTATTCACGATTCATTATTTATGAAATCTCGTTTTGCTGAAGTATAAAATGTTCACTTAAACTAACAAATGTCCTCAATTAAAGTACACGACGACGACGGTTTCTCAAATACTTTTAAGGGTTATAGCACTTTATGAAAAGTAGAAAATTTATTCGTGAAATATGACAATTACGCCTTAATGTGAATTTCTTACGTATACCTGTGTTAACTGAAAGCAAACATATAGTAATTTTCTCTAGACTGAATCTTAAATAGCGCCATAATCCAATTCGTACGACAAAATGCATCGAATACCGTGTTTAAAAATTCAAATTTGCAAAGTTTACGTTTAATTGTACCATTCGTACGTTTCGTAGTCTTCTGATTGTTATTCCTTCTGCGTGTTTGGGTTATGGGCCGTTCTGTTCAGGATTATCTTTAATTGTCCGTGTATAACGCTCGTTTCGTGATATAGATATAGCTGCGTCAAATTGCTTTTGGTTTTCACATCTCAGTCACATTCCTCTAATTCCCTTTGCGGATGATAAGTGAATATTATAATCTTGAATTTATTACCTACACCTAATCCGGAACATTTAATTATTAAAACAAACATTCGGCAAATTTCTTTCATCTTAACGTTTTCTTTCGGACAACTCATAATATACATCAATAAATTTCTAAAAATACGACTGATATTTTCCTTTTCTATTCTTTTCGACAATACAGATGGGAATAAGATATTTTTCTACTTCTTTTAATTACAATCTCGGAGGGTTAGTTGAAAGAACTTCAACTAAATCACTCGTTAACTCCAATCTTTTACTTTCAATGATTAGACGGCAATTCTTAGATGTATTTAACACAAGGATGTCCTTAATCGGCTTTAGAATTGAAAAATAATTATAAATATCACTCATGAGTAGTTATATTGACTTAAATTTCTTTTTAATCAATCTTGCAATTACATCCGCTTTACGCTTAGTAATTTGACTTTATCATAAGAAACTTCTAGAACTATTTTGAATTTTTCACCTGACTGAATGAAGGACATTTGTGTGTAACTACAAGAAGTATTGTATCAGACATTTTAAATTAAACTCTTAATTATAACTCATACTATTCTGTTTTGTTGTTTATCAAGAAAACACTTCAGTTGATTACCATTCGTAGGTCTTGGTAGAATTTGTTAGAAATTATTTATATAGAAGTACTGTCTTAAAATCCTAACACGGAGGGTTGAGTACTGTAAAATTTCTATGACAATAAGGAAATGGTCCGATTATGAAACCACATTCTGAGATTACTGATTGGAACTAAACTTGGACTCTTCAGTAAAACAATCAAGCGAACTATTGGTACATCTGGCACTGTACCGGGTGGCCAACTAAGAACGGCCGTCGGCCATATCTCAGGAATGGATTATAGCACAGGTTCGGGAAAAAAAATTTTATAACAAAAGTGGCCTCGAGAATTATAGATCCACCGCTAGAGGGCGTATTTGACAGTTAAAATTTTGAAAAACAAAATTGTTCAAAATTTACTCAATTAAGGGGTATATTAAATATTATAATCAGATTTCTCGACAAATTCTGCATATTTTTTATTTGACAAGTTTTAGTCTATCTCTTCAAATAAGGGGAGGGGGAGAGTGGGAACCTTGTTACGAAAAAACGCCTTTAATTCAGGTTCTGCTAGACCGATTTTAATAAACTTGATGTTGTTTGAAAGAGATTGTGTTAAACAAAAGAAAATTTGTAAATTTGAAACAATCTGATTAATAACATAAATGCTAGAGGGCGCTGTTTAATATTTTTTTAATATTGTGTTTTCTCTTTACAATTTTAAATGGAAGCATAAAAATTTAAGTAGGTCTTTAAAAAGTAGGCTGAATTAGTAATAAAACAGGGAAAACCGCAAGTCGATATCTTTTTCCTATTCTGAGATATCGTAAGAAACAGGTAAATGGCGGGAATTGTTCTTCCAACGTCAAGTAGGCTAGTTCGCGTTAACGGAAATTATTAAATTTAGCCTGGATGAAAAGATCTTACATTAGTCTGCAGTAATGTAAACTGTTATTATACTAATGTTATGGCTAAATGTAATGCTGTCTCTACTAACAATGAGAACAAATTATAAAATAATAATATGATAAATCTAACATTTTTTTAATTGTATAAGAATGTTATATTTGTTTTCAAGCGATGTGTTAGTAAATCAAAAGCATAAAATATCAATAAAAACCGATATTTGCCCAGCAACAACAAATACAGTTTAAAATATGAATTACGATTTACTGATGACAACAATATTAGTAGAGGGCTATGTAAGATATGAAATAAATTCCCTGTTGGAAACAAGCAAGCTATGATTTCACGCATATGTCAAAAATTATTCATCGTGTTGCATTTAGTAGACTTTATTTATCTTTTCGTACCAAAATGATTCTTGCAAATGAAGAAGCATTTGATATGTTGGCAGTTTATTTTGAATGTATGAGAAATGCAACCGTTGCTGCTAGAGTGTATGCACTGCAGTACCCAAACAGACGGCATCACAGAAAATGAGTTTTTCTCAGACTCTCACACCGTGGGCGTACTACTGGAAATGTGAATCTTCCTGTGTACCGAAGACAACGCAGGGGTAGAACAGAGGAATATGTTATTGATGTTTTAGCTTATGTAACATCAGGGTCGTTGGTCTGTAAATGTGTGGTGCGGGATTCTAGGTGGAGAAATAATTGAGACTTTTTTTTAATGAGACTTAATGGAGGAAGATATTTAGATTTTTTAAGCAACGAATTGCCACTTCTTTTACCTTTGGCCATTCGTCGTGACATGTTCTCAACCGATGGTACATTATTCTAGAGATGTTCGGAATTTCTAAGATCAATCATACCCTGAAAGGTGGATAGGACGTGGAAGTTTATTTATTTGGCTACCAAGGTCTCCAGACCTAACTTGTTTAGATTTTTATTTGTGGGGGGAATAAAAGATCTCGTTTATGCCGATAGACCCAACAAGAGCTGACATGGTTGAAAGAATACGACAGACAATACGAAGTATTTCAAGGCGAAATTGAAACTGCAGTTCTCTCCACCCGTCAGCGATTGATTTCATGCATTTAAAATGATGGACGACATTTTGAACATCTAGGGCGACACTAATTACGTAGTTATTTAAGGTTTTAATTGTTAGATTTATCACATTAATATTTTTGTTCTCATTGTTAGTAGCGACAGCATTACATTTAGGTAATATAGCGACAACCATAACATTAGTATTATAACAGTTTAAATTACTGCAGACCAATGTAAGATCTTTTCATCCAGGCTAAATTTAATAATTTCCGTTAACGCGAACTAGCCTACTAGACGTTGGAAGAACAATTCCGCCATTTACCTGTTTCTTACGATATCTCAGGAATAGGAAAAAGATATCGACTTGCAGTTTTCACTGTTTTATTACTAATTTAGTCTACTTTTTAAAGACCTACTTAAATTTTTATGCTTCCATTTAAAATTGTAAAGAGAAAACACAATATTAAAAAAATTAACAGCGCCTCTAGCATTTATGTTATTAATCAGATTGCTTCAAATTTACTCTATTGTTTAACAAAAGCTCTTTCAAACAACACAAGTTTATTAAAATCGGTCAAGCAGAACCTGAATTAAAGCGTTTTAACAAGTTCCACCCCTATTTAAAATAACTAAAACTTTAAATAAAAATATAAATTTATCGAGGAATTGTTATAATATTTAATATGCCTTAATTTGATTTGTAAATTTTGTATATTTTGTTGTTAAAATTGTTTAATACTGTCATATATATGCTTAGTGGACCTACAATTCTGAAAATAATTTCGGGTTTTCAGTGCATTTTGTATATAAATTTTTCCCGAACTACTGTTGCTATAACCATTTGAGATATGACAGGTGTTTTAATTTTACCGGTAGTGTTTTTAGCATCATAATATATAAATTTTATTTATTTAATTTAACAGTATGTTGATTATTATTTCTTTTGTTGTAATTACTTATATTTTATCCATGTTGTAATCTGTCTTAGCAAGAAATTTTTATCTCTGTTGATCAAACTGATCCATGGAATTGTGAAATTTTATTTTTCATAATTCCTTTAATGATCGTTTTTTGTTGTTTATTTTCATTTTATGGTTGAATATTTGAAGTTGTATTTAATATTTTCTGTTGCCTCTTCTGTACATCTGACTTTCAGGTGTTTCTAAATCTATTGTTTTTTTCTGTTCGTCGCTTTGCGCATGTACATTGTGTTAATCTTTTGTTATACAACTTCGTTGAAGATCGATATTTTACATAAATGTATAGATCTGAGGATAGTAATTGTAAATACATCGTAATAAATTGTATTAGTTGTATAAATATAGATTCATATGATCATGCAATTTGTGCATCAAATAAACCAATCAGAAGTTTCTTAAGTGTCTTATAAATGATTGACCAAGTGTTAAAAAATATTGAATTGAAATCAATAAAGGTAGACTCATTTATCAATTGGTAAAAAAATCACGATCTATATGAACAACATTACTCATTAGTAAAATTGAAATTGCCAAAGTAATAGTTTAATGTTAAATCAAATGCAATAGTAATTAATTACATTAAGATACATTTTTAGTTAATCCCAATGATCTATAATTATCGTATCACATTTGTAATAATAGTTTATTGTCATCAATTGTCTAATTTAATATATATATATATATATATAATATATATATTTAATATATAATATATATAGTATATATATCTAATGTAATATATATATGTGTGTGTGTGTGTGTAGTTGTGTGTTCGTATTGCTCGGTGTGTTGTCCGTGCGTGCGATTTGCTGTCTGCGTGCTGCGTGTCTTTGCGTTCTTGCGTGTCTGCGTGTCTGCGTGTGTTGTCGTTGTGTCTGCGTTGCGTGCTGTTTCGTGTCTGCGTGTCGTGCGTTCTGTCGTGTCTGCGTGTCTTGCGTGTCTGCGTTTTGCTGCGTGCTGCGTGTTGTCGTTTGCGTGTCTGCGTTTGCGTGCTGCGTTCGTGCGTGCTTGCGTGCTGCGTCGTGCGTGTGCTGCGTGTCTGCGTGCTATTGCGTTTTTCTGCGTGTTGCGTGCTCTGTAATTGCGTGTCTGCTGTCTGGTGTCTGCGTTTGCGTGCTGCGTTTGCGTGTCTGCGTTTTCTTTCGTGTCTGCGTTTGCGTGTCTGCGTGTCTGCGTTTGCGTGTTGTTCGTGTTGCGTTTGCGTGTCTCGTTTGTATTGCGTCTGCGTGTCTGCGTGTCTGCTGTGTCTGCGTGTCTGTCGTTCTGCGTGTCACTGTCTGCTGTCTGCGTGTCTGCGTGTCTGTCTGTCTGCTGTCTGCTGTCTGCTGTCTGCGTGTCTGCGTGTCTGCGTGTCTGCGTGTCTCGTGTCTGTCTGTCTGTCTGTCTGTCTGTCTGTGTCTGTCTGTCTGTCGTGTCTGTCGTGTCTGTCTGTCTGTCGTGTCTGTCGTGTCTGTCTGTTTCTGTCTTCGTGTCTGTCTGTCTGTGTCTGTCGTTGTCTGTCTTGTTCATTGTCTTCTGTCTGTCTTATTTCTGTCTGTCTGTCTGTCTTGTCTGTCGTGTCTGTTGTCTGTTGTCTGTCTGTCTGTCTGTCTGTCTGTTGTCTGTCTGTCTGTTGTTGTTTTTCTGTCTGTCTTCTGTCTGTCTGTTGTTTTGTTGTCTGTCTGTTTTTCTGTTTCTTTTCTTTTTTCGTTTCTGTTGTCTGTTCGTCTGTTTCTGTCTGTCTTGCGTTTTTCTGTCTGTCTGTCTGCTTCTGTCTGTCTGTCTTTTGTCTGTCTGTCGTCTGTCTGTCTGTTTTGTCTGCTTTCCGTCTTTTTGTCTGTCTGCTTTGTCTGTCTTTTTCTGGTCTGTCTGTTGCTGTCTTTGTTTTTCTGTTGTTGTCTGTCTGTCGTCTTTTTTTTTCTGTCTGCGTCTGTCGTTGTCTGTTTCTGTCTGTTTCTGTTGTCTGTTTCTGTCTTTGTCTGTCTGTCGTCTTCTGCGTCGGTTTTTTGTCTTTTTTTTCGTTTTTTTTGTCTTTTTTTTTTTCTTCTGTTTTTGTTTTTCCGTCTGTTTTTTTTTGTTTTCTGTCCGTCTGTTTTCTGTTGTCTGTTTTTTGTTTTGTCTGTTTTTCGTCGTCTGTTGTTTTTTTGTCGTTGTTTTTTTTGTTTGTGTTTTGTCTTTTTCGTTTGTTCCCTTTTTTGTTTTGTCCGTTGTGTGTTTCTTGTTTGTGTTTTTTGTCCCCTTGGTTTCTTTTGTCTGTCTTGTTTGTTTGTGTTGTTTCCTTTGGTTGTCTTTGTTTTGTTTGTTTTTTTTTGTCTTTTTTTTGTTGTTTTTTTTGTTTTTGTTTTGTTGTTTTGTCCTTTTTTGTGTTTTTTTCTGTTTTGTCCTGTCTTTTGTGGTTGTTGGTTTGTTTTTGTTGGTGTTTGTTGTTGTTTTTTTGTTGTTTTGGTTTTTTGGTTTTGTTTTGTGTGTTTTTGTTTGTTGTGTTGTTTTTTGTTGTTTCTGTTTTGTGTCCATTTTGTATCAATTTTTAAATTTGTATAAAATCCATTGTTTAGGGTTAAATAAACTTTATTAGGTTAAAATAAATAAATACAAAATGACACAATGTTTTTTGAGGAAAACATGGTTTTGTTACCTATGATTGGTCGTGTATTGAGAAAAACCGAAAAATTTATGAGAAGGTTTTAGAAATCTACATATATTCCATTAATAAGATAATTGAAAGTAATGTTTTATTACTAATCACCAACAATGAATAAAGAGATAAAATATGCAGAATAGCAGGTGTTCTAACTGGCAACATCGGTCGTATACAATGACATTAAAATATGTGATGCATTATTGAATCAAGTCACAGAGAGTGCTTGAACTTAATAATTTACCAGAAATTGAGATATTTAAAATTATCAATGGGATCATACAACTCATTCATAGTAAATTAATCTGCAATTTAACAATCAGGTTAAACTATATCCCTTCTGAACTTAAAAATTATAATTTATATATCACCACAACGGCTACTAGACCTTAAATCGTCGCCTACTTGATTGGTTGGCAGTCTTGACCGATTTCTTTAGATATGTTAATCAAACGTTTTGATCTACAATTGTGAGATCTAATTATACATACTAAAATGCAAACTTTTATGATTATCACTCATAATTAAGAATTTTCCTTTTTGGGTAAACGTTTGTTATTTATTTTTTTAATTTTGTTTCGAAACAATTCTTATCATTGTTGATAAAGTTTTGAAAATTAAGATGTCAACCAAACTAAATCTGAAAACACAAATATCAGGTTGCTGTAATAACTAGGAAACCTACGGAATCTAATTTTATTCTATTTTGTCTTAAAAATGACAAATCAGAACACTATCTAACAGACAAAGGCTAACAATGGAAACTGTCACAGTCAAAAAGCAAATCTAACACAATTTAATCAAATTATAATGTCACTCTAAACCTGTGAAACAATTTAATTTTGAAATGGTAAAAGTATTCACAAAGAACTTATATAATATTTTCTATTTCTGAAGAAACAAAAATGAAATTAAGTAGCTTTGAAGCTCTTGCACTGAAACTATATGGTTTACCAATGATTCATAAACCCAACGTTCCTTTATAGCCCATTGTCAGCGTTATTCCATCTATTAAATATAACTTTGCTGAAAATCTTTTTATTATAGCCTCAAACAAGAAAAACACCTCATCATATCGTATATTGTATTGTCCCTTTCGACTTATGTTAATTTTCAATTATTACGGTTTTTTCATGTTAGGTTAAACCTTCGTTAAATTAAATCGTTGCTCTAGTTTCCAATTGTAACGGCAAAAATCGATATCGGATTTTTTTTTACTTTAAAATCTTTGGTTACTTTGAAAAACCTGAAAGGTATCTGTGAATTAATATTTAATTGTTTTTAATGGTTACTCGTTACTTGTTTCACCATAATGATCAAATTTTCTGTATTTTGTCTAATTTAGTTAAAATCATCATTGATTAAATTATTTTTTTTTCATTTACTTTTTAACAAGTTCTAAATAAATACTAGTAATCTATCGATCTTTTATTTTACATTCGTTTTGGTTGAAAAAAAATTAAATAAGTTTTATTATTAAAATTCTTATATCATCATATTATTTAAATATATATATATATATATATATATATATATATATATATACATTTTAAAAACACATTAGACTATATCATAATATTGATATCAAAAATTTGTTTTTAAAAACAAAATAACTAAATCAATAATTTACCTGACTAAAAAAAATTTAAATACAAATATTTAATAATCATTGGAAAGCATTAAAACATGCTATCCAGTGGTATAAATAATAATTATAAGGGTGTATTATTATTTCAGTCATTTTATAAATAAACACAAATCTCTTTTCAGAAATAACACTATAATATTTTATTTCAAAAAAGTACATCAGTATTCACTAAAAGGTTTTGTTGAACTACAAGTTTGGTAGGAATATTCATTAATGACGAAAATATTCAAAGTGGGTTCCTTGTTTTGTAAATAATAATACAGCCTGTTTTCAAATTCTTCACAAACTTTGGTAAATGTTGTTCTGGTAATAGCCCGACATGCTTGGATAATTCTTTCCCGCAACTCCTGAAGTGACACAGGTTGGGTTTTGTAAACAACTGACTTAAGGTAACCCCAAAGAAAAAACTTATCAATGCAAAATAAGGAATTTTTGGCATCTTTAGAGCTTTTTAAGTGCAGTGTTTTTGTTTTTAAAATGTTTAAATATTTAATTGGGTTAATATTAATATACCCTGTATAATATTTATTTATACCACTGGATAGCGTTTTTTACAGTCTTTCCAAGTAGGGGTTCGCTATTTAAATTTTTTTAGTTAGGGGGTTGATTTGGGTGAGTTGTCTCCTATGTGATTTTCGTTCCCCCTTTCTACCCTAGAAACGTTTTAGATAATTTTTTGATATCATCATGTATTCATGAGATATAATATTTTATTGTGTTTTTAAATTGAGACATACTTTTGTGGTTATTTATAAATGTATAAGTTGATGTTTTAAAAGTAAAATCTTGCGACTTGCCCTCGTCAGTATTAATCTTGAAAATATATGTTAATTACGAAGTTTTACGGTTTCATATCATTCATTGCTGAGAAATTACCAATAAATTACGCTTTCTGAGGGACTGTCGTTTACTTGCTATTCCTGTTGCTTCCCTAGTTCAAGCTTTACAGGGCCTCTCTTTCAAGATACAATAATTTATCTTTTCCTTCTTTAAAGCTATCTTTTCCTTCTTTAAAGCTCGTGGCGCCTATTTCTTGTCTGTTCTCCCTATCCTTCTGTCTATAATTTTTAACTAATCCAACCATCTGTTTACTTTTTATCAACGCTTCAAACCAACCACCCTATCGGAGTGCTCTCCGGTCTCAGGACCATTTGACTGAGTTACTAATCGAGCTAACTACTTTCTTCCAATTTTATGTGACGTGGTAGATTAGACACGTTGCAACTCTGATCAATAAATATTCAAAATGGTTTGATACTTATATTATCCCATTTGATACAGTCGCTAAATATTCACACTTAAAACAAACTTATATGTGCTATATATTTACAGGTGATGAAATGAAAATAAAAACACAAAGGTAATAAATAACGTCCAAGTTCGTGTCAATGCAACTACATAGGCCAAACTGGACGCTCTTTCAGGAATAGGCTCGCTGAACACATTAATTGTATTAAAAAGAATAACCACACAATCCAAAGATCAGCCTTCGCACATCACATTTTATGTACTAATCATAACTTTGATCCTGCTAAATTTGAAATATTACATATATTCAATAAAGGGAAAAAATAGATTTTTTTGGAAATATTAGAAATTCATAAACAATTAGAAGAAAACTCTCAGTATTGTCTTAATGAATGTTTATTAAAATTATATTTTTCTGAATTAAATTAACGCAGTATGTGCATTTTCAACAGCTGTGGCTAACTTTAGAGAACAGCTGATTAGATTACAGCTGGTCTCGCGTTATGTGCATTAATTTTCTTAAAAATGTTCTCTAAATTATTAGATTCAGTTGAAGTAAGTAATTAAAACATTTAATTTCTTTCCCGTGGTATTATTTCACAAGTTTGCTCGTTTTAGATTAGAATTTTTTAGTACAAAGGTTTTCGTACATTAATCTACATAACCTCATTTAGAAGTCGTCCACAAGTGTTGTTTTACGTACAATTTTAATTAATTAAATGTTTAAAGTAAAAAATTTACATGGATTTATAGATGGATTAATTCATCGTGTTGGAATGGGTTAGAATTTTGTTATCCCTCCCGTAATTGGTAATGTCGAGATTTTAATGTTTCAACATAACTAGGTAATTTAAAATACGAGTAGTTCTACATTATTAGTTTGTGACATATATTATTCTTTAGGAAGCTTTTTTAAATAAATTTCTGACGCTCTTATCAGTTCCTCTTCAAGGTCTCATTTGTTTCACTTGTTAAT
Source organism: Vesta saturnalis (assembly GCA_036346205.1). NCBI lineage: Eukaryota > Metazoa > Arthropoda > Insecta > Coleoptera > Lampyridae > Vesta > Vesta saturnalis. Next base: position 819,785 of record JARFJB010002039.1, read on the forward strand.
GGACTAGATTGTTGCTTTTTTAATTTTGAAACTTTCCTTTGATGGAATCTCAGGTAAAAGGGAGTTTCTAACTTTAATTCTGATATATACGTCAAAACATATCTAGATATTAATTAACCTTACGCCTTACAGCATTTTAACCATAGTACGGAACTCATTAATTTATGTATTTATGCATGTTTAGTATAAATATATGTATAAGTACCTGTAAGTATTTGTTAGCTATTCACATAGGACGTTATATTTGTCAATAGTTTAAGGTCCGAAGATGACCATTTTTGTCCAAACTAGTCACCGTTTTGTAACCAATTATTAACAGTTTCAAGTAAAAACATTGTGGAAAGTATTATGCACCTGATCACCTAAACCCCATTTAGAGTTTCCAACATGGAGTCCTATTTAAATAAATTTATGAATGGTATTCATTTACTAAGGAAAATGAATTTAATGTAAGTTTACCATTTTTAGATATATTAATTTCTAAAACATACAATTCATTTTTTCTTTTAGAGTTTTCCGGAAACTGATACACACAGTAAGATATCTCATAAACTATCAAAGCATAACCCACGTCAAAAAAATAGTGTAATCAAAGCTCTTGTGGATCGAGCTAAACGAATTTGTGGTCCTGAATTTTTACAAGATGAAATTTATCACTGAACAACATCACTGCAAGCTAATGGTTATTCCCTTAAGGAAATTAATAATATAACTGAACGTGTAGACGTACCCGTAAATAACAATGACCACTTAATGCTGGTAGAGCTTTTCTTCCCTTATTACACATTAAGGAGTATTTAAGATTACCTAAAGATGCTTAAAATTCGGTATTAGTTTCTGGGATCTATAACATGACTTGTTCTTCTAGAAAAGTATACATAGGAACCACAAAACGCAGCTTTGATACATATGAGATGTTGTAGATTGAATCAACCAGACAAGTCTGCCGTAAATGACCAGGCGTTAAATAATTTAAACCATAATATTCAATTTTATAATAGGGAAATTTTATCAAGACTCTGTTGTATGTTCGTTTAGAACATATAGTATATATATATATATATATATATATATATATATATATATATATATATATATATATATATATATATATAAATACCTAATAACTTAAACTAACAAGAAGGAAATCTCAAATTAAAGTAGCAAGAAGTAAATCCTGTACCTATTAAGTATGTTGTTATCACAGAATTGCATTAATTTAACATATATAGTTAAATTTAAGATCAGATTCAACATGCAAATTATGTTTTCACTGTATAATAACGATTACAGTTCTTAAATATTAACGGAAAATTATTTCTTTGTTGTGATTTAACTAGATATTTAATTGGTATGTTGAGTTTTTTAGTTGTGAATGCTTTCACTTTCATTTTTAAAATTATATTATATCTTTGTTTTCAGATTATATATATATATATATATATATATATATATATATTGAGATGGTTAGATATAAGATTAAGACAGGACAAGTGTAAATAAGCTTGTATTCTTTATAGTGGGCAAATTGAGATAGATTAGAGTATATTTACACTGCATTTTATTAAGTAAAATATTAGACGAATGAAAGAAATTGATTTTGATTTAACGAAACAGGCTTGGTGGAATTTGCACAAGTTTGTTTAATCATAAAAAGCAATGGGCTATATAAGGAGCATGTGAGGAAGGTCAGAAGGAGTTATATTTGTAAGTACGATTAAGTTCGTAGAACATATTTCAATAAATTCACAGTTTATTCAAAGTATTTTGGCATTTTTAGAAACCTTACAGATGTTTATCACACGGATTAGGTTTATAATAATATGTAGAACATGTATCGAGTTAGTTACAATGCAGCAAAGATTTAAATTTTAAGAAAGGGTTATGGTGTGGACACGGTTTAGTTTTCACTCAGACATAGTGTACAAAAAGTTCAGGAGAAGCGGTAGTGCGTTGTAAACATTAAAGAGAATATAAACAACATTTCTACATTTGGATATTTAACATATAAATACTTTTTGTGTACAAATTCTGCAGAAGTGTGTTTAACAATATGGATTTTTGAGTTGACAAAGTTTTAGACAATACAATATAAGTTGTAAGGTCCTTTACACAATTTTTATATTTGCCGCGGCTAAACTGCAATCGGTCTTTAGATTATAAACTAAAGAGGGGGGTGGGTCCGTCGGAATATTTAATCTTTAGCTCTACACTGTCCACATAAAATAATTAAAATAAAACGGTTTAAAATATATTTTCCTATATTATACAATTCTAATATATTCACACTTATACTAAATTCCCTGGTTAACAACTAACATAAACGTAAAATGAGGAAACAATTTGCCTTTAAGCTTTAGACGGCGGCGTCGGGGGCGTCCACTCGGTTTGGACGGCAAGTTTGGATGTCCTCCTTCCTTACACTCGCTCGATACGACGGCTTATTGTTGTCGCACTCGTTTCTGTAAATAGATATTAATACTCCCTAGTTACACTCAATGATGACCGTAATATTTAAATGATTAATAACGTTGTGTTTACTTAATTATTTATGCTGGATATGGCCCTGTTTACAGCAGAAAAGAATTTATAAACAAACTACTGGTTATTCAAAACGAGGGTTGCGCGAATCTAGGTCACTAGTGAAAATCGATATCCCGAGTTCACGATTGTACGCATGACGGTTGTACCGGCCTAATTGCTTGCTGCTCTTTACCTTCAGTAATTTCTGGAAGATGGACAGGCGCGTATGCTTCGTGAAGCAATTGACTTTCGCGATCTATTATGGTCGAAAATATGACTTATCTTCAGAGGTTTATTCTCGCATTAAATTTAGACTGGGCGGATTATACAAGTTTGGTTGTATAATTAATATATTTGTACGTTATCTTCTGGGATGTAATTTGATGGCGATGATTTCCTTGATGCAAACGAAGGAAATACACGTAGATACAAACGAACGTTACCTACTGGTATACGTACAAAACGCGTATTTATTACAGGCGGTTTTTATACTTGCGGAATAAGCTGGTGGAAAACAATTAATTGATTGTTTTCTTGAAATTCGATTACTAAGCGCGTGGTTATCGGTGTACGGTTTTCTTCTACGACAGGTCTTTGACGGATACTCTACGTTTAATTCGTTTGTGATTACAGGCACTTCGGTCTTCGCCAGCGAGCTGGTGAATTCAGGTGTTTTGCATGTAGGTGAGAGTAAATGATAAAAGCTGCAGGTCTATACAGTCCTACTTAACTCTCGTCGTCAGGTATATAGTATAGTGGTGAGTGTTTGTACTCCCGACTGCTCCGGGGTGACCCGTCGCTCTCTGGGGGTTTTGTGTGTGTACTATGCGGGTGTATACTCCCGACTGCCTCGTGGCTTAGCCCGCTGCTGTCAGGGGGTTATTGTGTATGTTTTCGGCACTCCCGACTGTTTCGTGGCCTTGCCCGTAGCGGTCTGGGTGTGTGTATGTATGTGTATACTCCCGACTGCCTCATGGCTTAGCCCGCTGTTGTCTGGGGGTTTTTGTGTATGTGATGTACTGAATTACTCTACAGACTTACGTGTGGTTAGTCACAAAGATCGAGGATAGCGATTTGCAAAAGATTCGCGGTGCGCGTTCGCAAATACAGGGAGCTAAACTCGCGGTAGCTATCACTAGTTCTGCGGCGATTTACTTTAACGCAACCGTCACGTGCAGGTTTTCTGGAATCGGAGTTAGTCTAACGGACTAACTAATACAGGAGCTGGTGAAACCAACTAAATAATTCTCGGCGGCGGGATGCGTTTACGGGGCGCGTTTTTAAATACCGATAGATAGAGATCTATATATAGATTCTCGGCGGCGGGATGCGTTTACGGGGCGCGTTTTTAAATACCGATAGATAGAGATCTATAGATATATCAATTTAAGGTGCGCGGCGCGGTTTTTATAGAGGCCTCTCGGTAGGCGGTGGTGGCTTCTGTTTGGGGGAATCCTATTTGTAATTGGCGGAGATTACTCTGACGTATCAAACTTTCGATGTTTTATAAAATCTACGTTGGAGTGGAAACAAATTAATTTTTGTTGTGCAATCACACGAAATAATAAGAAATATAAAGTTAGGTACTGAGTAATACGGAATACTAAGAAATATTAGATTAAGTCTTGCAGGTGTTTGAATACTAAGAAATCTTACATCATTTCTTTTACGAGGGCTGATTGTTAAATAATTAATTAATTAAAAAAATTTTGTAGTAATGACTTGCGGTTCGTTACAAAGTGAACAGTGTTGATGTTAAAGACAGTTATAACAACATCTTAGAATAACATTTTTTGTAATTTGGACGTTGTAAACGCAAATTATGAGTACAGTTGTATAAAGTTAGGTTAAGTTTTAATTTTAAGGTTTTTGCAAATTTACAGTTTTTATAGGATAATTTAAGCATAAAATAAATTATAAGAGTAATTAATTGGAGGTTTCCCTCGTTTACATGTAGAAATTTACATTGTACAAGCTATATAAACATAAAATTATAAAAATGGGGTTAACTACATAAATTTTCAATATGAAAAAGAATTTTCCGTTAGAATTAAGATATATGAGTTTAAATAAATGTATTCTAATACAGTTTTTCGTGTAGATTATGAATATGTATTTAGTTTAGGTGTAGAATTTAGAGTTTCTTAGATATAAGTAAATTTAAATTAGAATGTCAAATTGAACAATTTTGAAGCAATATAGGGCTTGTGAGGTATCGTTTTGTGCGGAATTCTGCACAGATTCCAATTCTGTTATAAAAAGTAAATCCGAATCATTTTAAGAAAGTTATGGCATAATTTGTATTTTAGTTAAGTTTTCAATTTTCTTTAAACCAATCAGAGGCTTGGTTACTTTGTATGGTACAGAAAAAGTTGAAATTTTTGCAGCTAACAGAATAGTATAAAAGGAATTGCTCCTGATTTCTCACTCTCTTACTCTTACTTTTTCTCTTACAATTTTTAATTTTTTTGACTAAAAGTCAAGGTGTTTATAGTGTTAGTGTTAACATGTAAGTTTTAAGTTACGTTATTATTATCGGAAATTTTGAAACGCGGTTAGTGAAGTGTCGAGACATCAGTAACAATTGTTTTTAACCTACGATCAAATTTAAAAGTTAGGTTACCGATATAATTGTTAATTATAAATAAATTTTGTTTCCATTCAATTCACGTGTTCAAATTTCGGTTGTGTTTTTGTTTTTGTTTACTTTTTGTCGTTAATAAAATTATTCAGTTCTCTGAATCAATGTTTATTTTTCTGAAACGACGTATAGTAATTAATAAACGAATTTCCATAACGGGATCTAAAACAAAAGTGAAATTGAATTAAAGTTATATGAACCTAAAATATAAAATTTTAAATCGAAAATTTTTATAAGCATTTAAACCAACAGTTAAATAAAATACAATTTAAAACACCGTGCTTAGTTGAAGCTATTTAAGCAATTTTACGTAACATCACAATTACCACCAAGAAAAGTCGTTCTTCAACAAAGTATACTTGGATGAAGTATGGAAATATATACAGCACCACTTTGAACAACAGACCAGTATCATCGGCCACATATGGGAAGAAGTCTACCCAAGATTAATATGGAACCAGCCAAATGAAAACATCTTTGGGGAATATGCAGATACACATGTGAATGAGATTTTATTTATCATAACCCTTAAATTGTTTCCATTACTCGTGTAATTTCCTGTATTTATGTTTATTATTTAGATGTGTATATGTTTGTGCAACAACACGGTATAAACATCTGTAAAGTGAATGAACTTTTATTATTATCAACATTTCAATTTTAATTACAACATAATTAAACTCACATATTTAAGATAATAACATTTCATGATTATACGATTACATTTAAATGCAATTAAATTCACATCGAAGATTAAATTATGTTTATTTCATTTGCCAACAAATAAGCGTAAAGCTAATTGAACTCTATCCCCAATTATGAGATGTTTAGCTAGTCCGGTGCATAAACAATTATCCCCTATTTTAATTAAATTAATTAATTAATTATTTTAAAAACATTAGCCATTACAATTATATATATATATATATATATATATATATATATATATATATATATATATATATATATATATATATATATATATATACTAGTTAATTGTCAAAACTATTATCATTTAGAGTATAACTGTTAATGAAACGTTTAAATTTATATAAATAAAAAGAAATGTACTGTTTCATACCCAAAGCAAGGATCTTAATTATGAGTATTGTTCAGTTTAAAAGATTCCATAGACTATGACTTCCACGTATGCAATGAATTATTGAATTGCGAATAGCTATTTGATTCTTTTAATTTGTAATAAATATTGACGAAAGATAATTAATTTTTGAACTATGGAGGAATGCGTATTTTAGTTGTAAATGTTAACGAAATTTTATGAAAATTAATATTAAAATATTGTTTTCGGTGGCAATTAATATTATTTAGATGTAGGAGTGATAATATATAATCAGAAGGCGTATGTAGTTAAAAATCGTAAATTTTCGTGCGGGTTATTATTGTAAATATCGTAGTTTGATCAGGAATCGACTATATTTAGTAAGTCAGGTGGTTGCAACAAATCCAGTAAAAAGAAAGCTGATTGTATAAATTTGCATAACGAATTCCTGAACACTGATTGATCTGTACTGAATTTTTTTGCAGATGTTAATGCAGCCTGTGCGGAATTGTATAATATTATTTTTGTAATTTGCTTCCATTTTGATTCTTTAATAGATATTTTAAGAATCGCGACGTCATCACCTCCGATGTTACTACAGCCATTTAATCACGGAACATTTTACGAAAATTATGTCATGCATGTCACTCTTACAAAATGTGTCAAACACGGGATGCGCCCAGTGGAAAACTGTGATATGAGTAAATTCTCCACCGTATTTTTTGGTAATTCACGTATTTCAGGGGGCGTACATGCAAGACTATATTGATTAGCTTCCATTTTCGTGTTTTGTAATAGAATTTAAATAAACTGACAGGCGACTAGATCAAGTTTTCAGTTTTAAAATTAAGACATCACCAACTGCCATAAAAATAGCATAAAGAACGAGTTTCATAAGAACTTGAAGCACCCATTCTTTAAAAAACTTGTAGCTACGCCACTCGTTTTTTTAAACTTCAATTCGTGCTTCAACAGATCCAACAACATATCTGGAGAAGGTTCATAAGGAAGGACATACAAACACAAATAATACCGAGGACAAAATCATCGAAGTGTCCAAAATGCTACGGGCTCCCAAAAATCCACAAGGAATAGGTGCCACTTTGACCAATTGTGAGCTCCATTGGATCTCCGTTACAACAAATGGCAAGATACTTGGCGAAACAATTACAGCCGCACATCGAGAAAGTCGAGTTTACATCAAGAACGCGAGCCACTTCATCGAGGTGCTAAAGGAGAATGCAGTGAGACCACGGATCTACTGGTCAGTTTTGATGTGGTTTCATTGTTAACAAACGTTCCAGTTAAGGAAACAATAAGACAATCAGGCAGAAATGCCAACCTCCAAAAGACGTTCTTAATTTAATAGAACACTGTCTGAAGAACATATACTTCACCTTCGAAAACCAGCAATACCGTCAAACAAAAGGAGCACCGATGGGATTACCTCTATCACCAGTCATTGCTAATCTATTCATGCAAGATGTCGAGACCAAAGCACTACAGTCAACACCTTACAAACCAAAACTCTGGCTACGATACGTGGATGATATATTTGTGATTTGGACACACGGAAAAGAAACACTGACCACATTCCTGGAACACCTCAATACCATCCATCACCAGATCGCGTTCATGATGGAGGTGGAAAAGGATAAGAAACTGCCATTCCTAGATGTTCTGGTGTATAAAAAGGATAATTGAACGTTGGGACACTGTGTATACCGGAAGAACGCACATACTAACAGGTACCTGAATTCCAAATCGCACCATCACCCAGCACAACTACAATCAGTTGTAAAGACACTGATAACAAGATCTAAACGGCTAACAGACGAGGACAATATCAACCAAGAAACAGATAACATCGAGAGCGGAAAAACAAACACAACGAAAACGTGGTGACACAAACGTATCAGCAGCCAAATCCTGTCTACCATATGTACCATGTGTACAAGGTACAACAGACAGAATCGGAAAAATTTTTCGAAGATATAACATCATAACCTTCACAATCAACAAAAACTTATGCAGCGTGCTGCAGAATCCGAAAACTAAAATAGAACTCGAACATACATAGTTCAACCAAACAGACGCATCAATGTGAAAAGAGAGGAACATCATAACGCAGTAAAAAAAAGACCAGAAAACATCTCCACTGGGCCAACATGTAAAGGAGGCCTCACACACGATAGATTTCGACAACACAAGGATAATAGCAAACATGCAACACCTATCAAACCGGATTATCAGAGAAGCTATCAAGATCGAAAAACGACCACAAAATTGAAATTCACGAGACGACTCTCAGAGATTGCCATCGACCTGCAAACCTATTCTTAGGAAACATTCAGTCACGAACGAAAGAGAAAGGAGAAATCAGTTAGAGAAAAAAGAAGAAAAGGAGAAAGTGAAAGTATCAGCACACCGACCAATTACCAGAGCATCGACCAGAAAAGACAGCATACAAATAACGCCGACCATCAGCGAGTACCTCAGTTCAGTTCCAGTTACCAAGAGTAGAACACAGAGACTTAAAAATAGCAGATGAGGTTTTGCCGAAACGTCGTCAGTTCAACATCGGTTATTTAAGGAACTTTGGAGGAGAATCGAGACCGAACCCGGAAGGACACCAACTTCATGTATTAGATGTAGATGTAGATGTAGATGTAGATGTAGATGTAGATGTAGATGTAGACGTAGACGTAGACGTAGACGTAGACGTAGACGTAGACGTAGACGTAGACGTAGACGTAGACGTGGACGTGGACGTGGACGTGGACGTGGACGTGGACGTGGACGTGGACGTGGACGTGGACGTGGACGTGGACGTGGACGTGGACGTGGACGTGGACGTGGACGTAGACGTGGACGTAGACGTAGACGTAGACGTAGACGTAGACGTAGACGTAGACGTAGACGTAGACGTAGACGTAGACGTAGACGTAGACGTAGACGTAGACGTAGACGTAGACGTAGACGTAGACGTAGACGTAGACGTAGACGTAGACGTAGACGTAGACGTAGACGTAGACGTAGACGTAGACGTAGACGTAGACGTAGACGTAGACGTAGACGTAGGTGTGTAGGTGTGTAGGTGTGTAGATGTGTAGGTGTGTAGGTGTGTAGGTGTGTAGTGTGTAGGTGTGTAGGTGTGTAGATGTGTAGGTTTGCGCGCTTTTGCGTGTTTGCGTGCTTTTGCGTGTTTGCGTGCTTTTGCGTGTTTGCGTGTTTACGTGCTTTTGCGTGTTTGCGTGCTTTTGCGTGTTTGCGTGCTTTTGCGTGTTTGCGTGCTTTTGCGTGTTTGCGTGCTTTTGCGTGTTTGCGTGCTTTTGCGTGTTTGCGTGCTTTTGCGTGTTTGCGTGCTTTTGCGTGTTTGCGTGCTTTTGCGTGTTTGCGTGCTTTTGCGTGTTTGCGTGCTTTTGCGCGTTTGCGTGCTTTTGCGCGTTTGCGTGCTTTTGTGCGTTTGCGTGCTTTTGCGCGTTTGCGTGCTTTTGCGTGCTTTTGCGTGTTTGCGTGCTTTTGCGTGTTTGCGTGCTTTTGCGTGTTTGCGTGCTTTTGCGTGCTTTTGCGTGTTTGTGTGCTTTTGCGTGTTTGCGTGCTTTTGCGTGTTTGCGTGCTTTTGCGTGTTTGCGTGCTTTTGTGTGTTTGCGTGCTTTTGTGTGTTTGCGTGCTTTTGTGTGTTGCGTGCTTTTGTGTGTTTGCGTGCTTTTGTGTGTTTGCGTGCTTTTGTGTGTTTGCGTGCTTTTGTGTTTGCGTGCTTTTGTGTGTTTGCGTGCTTTTGTGTGTTTTCGTGTGCTTTTGTGTGTTTTTGTGTGCTTTTGTGTTTTGCTGCTTTTGTGTGTTTGCGTGTTTTGTGTGTTTTGTGTCTATTGTGTCTTTTGTGTGTTTCTGCTTTTTTGTGGTTTGCGTGCTTTTTGTGTTTTGTGCTTTTGTGTTTGCGTGCTTTTGTGTGTCTGCGTGCTTTTGTGTGTTTGCGTGCTTTTATGTGTTTGCGTGCTTTTGTGGTTTTTGTGTGCTTTTGTGTGTTTTTGTGTGTTTTCGTGTGCTTTTGTGTGTTTTTGTGTGCTTTTGTGTGTTTTTGTGTGCTTTTGTGTGTTTTTGTATGCTTTCGTGTATTTTGTGTGCTTTTGTGTGTTTTTGTGTGCTTTTGTGTGTTTTTGTGTGCTTTTGTGTGCTTTTGTGTGCTTTTGTGTGCTTTTGTGTGTGCTTTTGTGTGCTTTTGTGTGCTTTTGTGTGCTTTTGTGTGCTTTTGTGTGTGCCATTTTAGTGCTTTTGTGCTTCTTTGATGCCTTTTGTTTAAGCTCTTTTGTTATTTCTTGTTCCTCTATCATTCACAAGGTTCATACATTGTCTCTGACATGCCCTTTTACTTTTAAATCTCCTTATCTTTATTTCCTTTATCATACATTCTACTGCATTCAGCCAAGTTTTGCGCGTCCTACCAGATCCAGCCTTTCCTCTAACCTCACCCACATATGTTTGCTTCGTTAATATTGCGTTTTTCATTCTCTCAATGTGACCAAACCAACGTAACGTACTGATTTTATATCTATCCATCATCGTCTCTTCCTCGCCACACTCTGTCATTATGCATTCATTCTTTATTTTGTCCCTTCTCATTATCGTCCACATACTTCCAATCACTTTCCCTCCATACACACTTGGTCCAACCTCGCCCTCCATTATACCATATACAGTAAACATTGTACCCAGATATACCAGCTCGTCTACTTGCTCCACGATTTCATCTTGCAGGGTAAATACTCTACTCTACTTTCCACCTTCCCTACTCTCACAGACTGTATCAAACTTCCTCAGAGCCGTTTGCAGCTCATCCGCACTGTCACTTAATAAGACTGTGTTATCTGCATATACCAACTATTACACCATTTGTGTCTGTACATACTTGTCTAATACATTTATCCATGTATACATTGAACAACCACGGTGACACCACACAGCCTTGTCGCACTCCTTGCTCAATATTAAAGTATTCACTCACACCTCCTCTCACCCCAACACATGCCCGACTACCGTTGTACACTGCCCTTATTCCATTTACTAGACGAGTATTTAGGCCATATTCATTTAATATTTCCCACAGCTTCTCCCTATTCACCCTGTCGTATGCTTTCTCAACATCTACAAACGCACAGTATAGCTTCCTTTTTACTCTTAAACACTTTTCGATCACCAGCTGGAGAGCAACCATCTGATAGACACATCCTCTCCCTGGCATGAAGCCACCCTGCACTACCCAAATCTTAGTTTGTGCAGTTTCTCGTACTCTATCAATCAGAATTCTTCCAAATACTTTACCAGGCACGCTGAGCAAACTTATTCATCTGTAGTTCTTGCATTCACTCTTGCTCCCCTTACCCTTATACGGTGGTACAATGATCGCACTCATCCAATTCCTCGGCACTTTTCCACACATAAGGCATACATTGAATAATTTACACAATCTTCGTATAAACTTTGCACCCCCATACTTTAGCATTTCACCACTGATTTCATCTACACCTGCTCCCTTGCCGTTTATCAACCTTCCTACAGTCTTCTCTACCTCATTTATCCCAATATCCTCAGTTTCATTCACCATTCCTTCTACATTCTCCTTATTTAACCCTGCAGTCTTATTTTCAACACTACTTTGCATCTTTCCGAAATATTCTTGCCAGCATTTTCTCACTTCACAATCGTTCCATACTATTTCGTTGCTCGTATTCATCACCCCTGCAGCGGTCTGTTTTGGGCCACGTTTTGTATTTTTGACCCATTTCTAGAAGAGTTTTTTGTTTCCCTCAAAATCATTCGACATTTTATCTCCTTCCACAGCCATCACTTCCTCTTTACTTATTCTCACTGCCTCCTTCGCTTCTTCGTTTCTTAATCTATACACCTCACACAATCGCTTTTTCTCAATCTCATTTTTTGCAGTAATCATTGCCATGTACGCATCTTTTTTTTTTACACACTGCCTTTTTTACAGGCTCATTCCACCAAGCACGTTTTCTGTCTACCTACAGTCGCCCTTCCACATATTTTTTTGCAGCAATCATTGCCATGTACGCATTTTTTTTCTTACATACTGCCTTTTTTTACCGACTCATTCCACCAAGCACGTTTTCTGTCTACCTACAGTCGCCCCTCCACATATCCGCACGCCACAATTGTCTTATTTGTTTGTTCCACACTGTTTCATTCACATTCAACTCTTCACTCACAGCATCTGCGTATTTCATTCTCGCACCATTATCCTCTAGTTTGTCTACCCTAATTCTGGGCGTTCGCACTACGTTTGCTTTCCTTCTCCAGACCTACTTTTGCCCTAAACACACTCTCGATAATAAAAATAAAAAAAAAATAAAAAATAAAAAGTGGTCCTATCCACACTCCGATCCGCGCATTACTTTTATGTCTTTCACCAGGTTTCTAAGCCGTTCATCATACACTATCAAGTCTATCATACTTTTAGATTCACTTCTTTACCATGTATACGTATGCACATTTTTTATGTTTAAACCACGTATTGGATACAAACAGGCTTCTATCCACACATATGTTCGCCAGGCGTTCACTATTCTCATTGACTCTTTTGTCTCCGAACTTTCCTAGAACGCGTTCAGTGTGTTCCCTCTGTACACCTACCCATCCGTTCATATCCCCCACTATCATAACTCTTTCGTTTGGCTTACATACGTTCAACACGTTCTCTACTTCATTCCGGAAATTCACACGCTCCTGGTCTCTTTCTCCATTCTCCTGTGCATAGCATGCAATAAGAAAAATTCTTCGAAACTCCACTTTCATTCTAACCCATATTACTCGGGGAGACACCAATTCATACTGTTTAACACATCTTTTTGCTCTTTCACTTACGATCACCCCAACTCCTTTTACGCCATGCACTTCAGTCTCAACTCCTGACCATAGTGCTAGGCTGCCATCGTCCTTCACCACTGCATCCTTTCCTTTGCGCTTTGTCTCCGATACACACAGAATATCAAGGTGTCTTTCGTACATTACATTCGCAATTTCAAATTCTTTACCACGCATACCTTTAACCTTCCAAGTACCTGCTCGCCACTCATTCCTTGCACAGTCGTAAGGAACGGAGACTGTCTATTTCAACCTTGGCCGCCCCTTGTAGCCAGGTCGATCCGAGGCAATTGTATTGTTCTCTTGAGTAATAGCGGACAGACCGGTTACTGGCCAAATCGTCAGGAAGTCAGAAGTGGAAATGTAGACAGAGGCAAGAAAGTTATAAATAATAGAGTGTATACTTACTGAATCTGTTTTATTATTGTCACGAACAGCGACAACTTGAGCGTTTCCATCCGCTAAGCTTATTTTTTTTATTCAATTGAAGGGTAACAACAAATAACGATAATGGTCCCATTAGCTGTCCCGGCATTAATTGTTTACTTTTAGGATTCATTAATTACAATTAAAATCCAACATAGTAACAAAGGTAAAAGTTAGCTTAAATTTTGAATTTGCAGTCAAGGAAAAATATGTATAAGACAATATGCAACACACTGTTATAATTAAACGTAGAATCACATATAGTACGAAAAACAAAAATTAGATCAACCTTCAAATTTGAAAACAAGGACAAAAAATGTTCAAAAACTTACCACTTAATACGAATCTGCCCTGTATAGTCACATCCTTCGTATTTAAACATCTTTAACAACTTTAATCGATATTACTACTGACGAAGATAACTGTAAGTGTTATCGAAACGTTTAGATTGTATAATTTAAAATACACCATTAAAAAACCCAAAAAAAGGTAAGTATCTTATTATTATTATTTTTGTTTATTAGTAATATTCAAAACGATAAGATCTATTCAGTGCCTTTCTACTTGTATTTAGATTAGGTTGTTCCCTAACGCGACTTACTATCATCTATTTGAGAAAAGAAATTATGTAATTACTTTCATTTAGAATTTCGATTACAAATTAGACCCAGTTATTTGTTTATTTTATTTATTTATTTGCTTTTTTTCACTTTGGATTGCGGATTCGATCTAATTTATTTTAAGCTAATAAAACAGTTCCTATGACAATGCTTACGTTTGGATTTGTTATAGAAAGGGGTTCATTACAAGGATGAATCACATCTGGTATTTTTCCTACAAATACGTATTTATCATTGCTTTCTTTACCCCGCGCTACTGTGGTATAAAATAAGTGATTTTTTATTAGTTCTATGAAATTTATTGTTATTGCAAAGATTTTTACCTGTTTCAGTTCAATCCTCAGACCAAAGGGTGGTATTCATTTACGCTTTAAATTTACTTTACAATTTTACCGGTTTCAACAATCACATCTGGCATGGGTTCAAAAGAGCTGTACCTCTTCGTAGAAATTAAATACTACAGCAATCATAAATGTTATTTTCGCGTGTATTTCTACTAAAGAGCCATTTACATGTTACAGAACTTCTACTGGTTAGATTATTATTATCTGTGTTTATTATTAATATTCAAACCGCCGGGTATAAAAATCTGTTCAAAGGCTTTATGGTGTAAACGCCAAGTATTCAATTAAATCAATCTTAATTAAAATTTTGTTTTCGTTTGAAATCCTCTTCAGGGTATAAAACTGACTAATATTACAACTTTAACTTTTTAAACAAATGTTAACATGTGACAAATTAACTGACAACTTAAACTAGCTAACTATGTGAATTTTTTTAAATTATAGTCATATGCGGGAGAAAAGCTTTCGGTATCTTTTTTATTGACATTACAAACATTATTACAAAAAAATTTTGTGTACAACTGTTCTAAAAAAGTTTTTTTATAATTGCTTTCTTTTTCTAAAATTTTTGTATTGTAGTCAAAGGCATGTTTGAAATTTATTGAATGTTGAACCAAAGCCGTACTTTTTGGTTTTCTAAAACATCCGATTTGTTTGTTTATTTTTAGTTTTCAAACAACGGATATTGTTTTTTGTTACATATATATATATGTATATATATATATATATATATATATATATATATATATGTATATTGGGAGATTTATTGGGAAATGCGTATACAGTAAAGATAGATGAATGACACCGAGGTGATTTTGAATAATCTATATCTTATGGGTCTATCGTTCTTTATAACCAAGATACAGGGCGATTTATTAATGTTCCTCATTTTTTCAATTAATCATAACTTACGAACCACCCTATACATTGTTGTAATATTTGTTTCGTTTGTTCTTTGTCGACATTGGTGTCAATTAACGTAATAAATAAGTCTTATTCCAGGTCCGGCCTTAAAAAAAATTAATAAGTAAGTTTTGACTCGAAACAACACCCTGTATGTTAAAATGTTAAAATTTTAATTACATATTTGGAAAGAGCTGAAAAAAATAAGTAAGGCTGAATGTATTTGGTGTCTCCGCATACAACTTTTTTATTTATTGACTTGAGTCAAACCTAGATGTTTCGATAATACGGTGGCACAAAATTAAAAAAAAAATTTTCTTCCCCAAATGGTACTTTTCCAGCTTTAATCCATAAAATCATCAACTATTTCTTATTCTCCTAATTTCTGGATCCGAACCTTATTGAAAAATGAGGACATGTCCGTATTTGGGACACATTATTATTATTAATGACTAACTTTCAAACACCCTGTATGCGTAAAAAAAATTATCATAACATTTGTTCATTCCGCTACATTTAAAAGAAATTATAAAAGTGAGGGAAAGCGCCCATTCCATAACTTGTAACAGTTGTTCAAAGTGACCTCCATTTTGCTCAATATATTTCCGTGCTCTTGAAGTAAGATTTGCAATTGACCTTCTAATCATAGCTCGGTCATTACTCAGTTTGTCGCATGCGTCCTCAATTCTCCGTAGAAGGTCCTCTCTAGTGTTCACTTCGGTTGAATAAACTATAGATTTTAAATAATCCCAAACATGGCAATCGACTGGATTAAAATCGGGCCCTTTTGCAGGCCAGTTGTCAGGACTTCCTCTACCTATCCAATGATTTGCGAAGTTGTCATTTAAAAACGCTCTCACTATTTGAGGTGAAACCCTATCATGTTGAGAGTACATGTCTCCCACATCAACTCCTGCATCATCTAGAAATATGGGTAAAATTCTTTGCAGGAGCTCCAAATATACTTTACCCGTTAGGAGATGTGGTAGGATACGGGTTATTAACACCGTCTCTAATAAATTGAGCTTCATCGCTAGATAAACACCTGTGTGTGATCCTATTATTTTGTAATACCCATATACTAAAAGCCAATCTCGCAATTTCAACTCTTACTTAGCCTCTGAAGTAAGAGTAGCAGTAAATGGTACGGATGTAGACTTTTTTTTTAATCTTCGCCAAACACGTGACTGAAGAACATTAGTAGCGTGACTGATTCTTCTCGTACTAATTGTTGGATCATTTTATACGATGTTTAGAATGTCTTGCTCGAAATCGATATGTCGTCTTTCATTACCTTCATTATGTGCTACAGTTGGAAATGTACCGTGTTCTCTAAGGTAACTAAACACACTAGAAAAACTCCTATCACTAGGAAATATTCTCTTTGGGTAGCTCTTCCTTTACCATCACAAGATCCATAAACATACAACATGTCTGCATATTCATTATTATCAAATTTGTGTGCCATTTAAAGTAAGATAGGTATAACTATTACCAACAAATAACGCAACAACACAAGTACATACTCTGAAGTTATCAACTAACGTCAAAATTGTACTATGACATCAGCCAACTTGACAATTACAACTATTTGGGAAATCAAACCTTAAAGTTGTAACGTGTAAAAATCGATATTGGATTCTTTCTGATCGATTCTATAAATTTTCTCTGATTACTACTGTTTGGAAAAACAAAATTTATGTGTAGCCTGAATCGTTAGGTTTGTTATTGCGTTAAGTTTACTCGTTAATTATTTCTCTACTTTAATGATTTAACTTTTCTGTATTTACCATTACCATTTAGTATAATGGATTAAATGATTTTCTGTTATTGCGTTTAGTTTTCTACGTTATATAGGAAATTTTTCTTTTCGTATTTGCCTTTGTATTTCACAACAAAATTCTTAAAATAAACCTGCTAGTGCCATCTATACGTGGGTTCTGGTTATTTTCAAGTTCTTACATTTTTGTAGGTACCTGTCACTTTGATAAATCACCACTAGATGGTGATACCATGAAATAATCGCATATTACTAGTCATTTTATTGAAAACAAACATCCGCTTAACATTTTTACAAAATTTCATAAGTGCAATTCTGTTGAATACCTTTTTTCCGAAGGTGTTTTTAACACGGCCATCTTGTTGTGGTGTATAACTATATTTTAGAAAATTTCTCTGATTTCTGTTCTTTCGGTGTAAATCACCATTTCTAGAGGAGAAGTTTTGCTTCAAAAATAATTTCTTCATTTGTGAAGTAATATAATCGCATTAACGCGGATGCAAAAACATGTTACTTACACCCATATGGAGAGTTAGCTCGATTTTCTTCAAGCTCGTTATAATTAGTCTTTATTTAGGCTTAAACCACGATATGTAAATTAAAGGAAATATATTTAACCAGTTCGTGGTAAAATATCACATATAGCTCGTCTTCGACCTATATTATATCCCCTACCTTTTTCTTTTTGGGTCTTTTCGTTTTGTGTTTTCCTTCTTCGTGTACTGATTGCTCTTAAGATTATACGTTAAGTACCTTTCGTCTGGCTTTTGATATTGCTACGATGTGCTCGGAACTGGGAATGAGCATAACTGACCACTGGTAGCTATCCTGCAATGACGAGGGTGGAAATTAAACTGTACTAAATAAAGTACACGTACTCGTTCAACAATCAGGTTAGATCTTTCCTTATCGCTTGTATAATTATACATTGCAATGTCAAGTTTACTTCCGGATCTGTTATGTGTCATACACGGCATTCAGCTGAGATCAGTGCAGCTTCTACGAAAGATTAAGTTCATAAAAATTAATTAGATTGCAGATTATTTGTACTGAACTGTTTACCTTTGTTGCATTACGTGTTATTAATAATTCTAGATAATTTAAAGGTGAATTTATCACAATTAAATCTTGGGACTTGCCCTATACATAGAAAAAAGTGCCATGCATAGTGCCACGTGATAGAGGACACTAAAATAAGAAAAAAAGTGAACTTAGGTCCGCAACGCCTTCGTTTGAAAGATATAGGGTGTATTTATTTTGTTTTAATATCTTTTTACAATGATGTAATAAGCGGACGAAAATTTGTATACAAGGGCTTTTTATCACGCAGAATTCAAATATGACCTTAGTTCTTTTATTACTGATAGAGGGCGCCACATACAGGTTTCCATCTTGTTTGTATCGGTCCTAACTTTTTTGCCCTACACTGTATGTCATTTTCGACTAGAAAAATTTGTTTTCCCATCTTTTTTGCTTCAGAAAGGTATACCTTATTGAAGTCGCTAGGACCAACGGTTTACGAGAAAAATGCATCCGATGCATGCAAATTATCCAAAAGGGTCAAAGTAACTTATTTGCAAAAACAAAGACATAACACTTTAACAATTACATTCTAATAGCAACAATGAAGGGCAGTGATTAAAAAAAACATTAAATTTTTAGATGTTCAAATGGTTGTCCTTGTACTTGAATACATTTTTCAATTCTTCTTCCTAAGGATTGACGTCATCTTTGAAATATTCCTGGGTTATTACGGAATCTATCTGCGGATTCCATAATTGTTATCCATAGTTGCTCTTCATAATTGGCCCATTTAAATTTCCCAATCGATTGACAGGTGAACTGTATCGAAATTTCTTGGAGAATTAACTAAATACGTTATTAGAGGATGTTCCACTGGCTATTATTGGTAGAATGCGTTACATGCATGATGGCGCGCCAGCTCACTTTTCTCGATTGGCAAGTAAATTTTTGGATAGGAGATTTGGAAATACGTGGATTGATCGAGAAGGACCTGTACCCTGGCCAGCTCGTAGTCCCGACCTTAATCCCCTCGATTTTTCATTTTGGGGATTCATGAAAAATAATGTTTATTCTGTAGAAATACATAATGAAGAGCAACTATGGATAGGAATTATGGAATCCGGTGATCTGGCTGGCCAGTTTTGCACACCACCACGTCCTATCCACCTCATCGAATAATTTCTATCGAGATATTGCCTAACGTTGATTGCATAGTGTGGAGGGGCGCCATCCAATTGAAACCACATCGTACGAATATTATCTACCTCGATATTTTCCAAAATCTCAGGTAAATCATTTTCCAAAAACTGTAAATATCTTTTTCCTGTAAGACTCCCATCAAAGAAAAAAGGACCAACCACATTAAAATTTATTACACCACCCCACACATTAACTGACCATCGATCCAGGTGATCAACAACTCTTAAGATGTGTGGATTTCTATCTGAATAGTGATGATAGTTATGTGTATTAATATTGCCATTATTGTGAAAAGTTGCCTCATCCGTAAATAGAATATTATTAACAAAATTGGGTTCTTCATTGACTTTAGTAGTTACCCATTGGCAGAAAGATTCACGATTTTGAAAATCTATTTTACTTAAACCTTGATGTTGCTCGATATGATAAGGATGTAATTTGCTTTTTTTTAATAAAGCTGCGAACAGTATTTTTCTTTAGGTCTAGGCGTGTACTTAGCTCTCTGGTACTAATTTTCGGATTTTCTATAAGAGGTGCCATAACTTGAAACTCAATTTCTTCATTTGGGCTTGTTTTGGCGCGCTTGGGACAACACACACTTCTAGAATTTATAAATCTCTCAGCTACATTCATAAACGATTCTTTCCGCGGCTGTCTTCTCTCTGGATATCGTTCACAGTACAGACGGGTAGCCTGGAAAGCATTTCTTTGAGCTTAGCCGTAAATAAAGATCATATCGACCATTTCTTTGGAAAAATTCATTTTATACAAAAATTGACAAAACGACAATCTAAAAACACACAAATTAATGGAACAATATTTTAATGATTATACAAACGTCAAAACAATAGATGCAATTGTTCCTCTTTATTACGAGCGGCTAGTATACCTGATTTATTTTGTTGTATTCTATTGTCATAGTAAATTCGTATTTTAGAATATTTTTACGTAAACGAGTCAATATCTCAAGAAGGGTCCGTGTTATGGATATGAAACCTATTATCAATTAGTATCTACTTTTCACGGGGAATCGAAATTTTAAAAAAATGTACAGGGCGTTGCATTTGAAAAAATTCAGCAAATTTACATTTCGCGTAATTTAATCATTCTGTACAGTTTTACACCTTTTGGAAAAATTTCCGAGTTTGTTTGTTAGTAAACTATTATTAATAATCGGTGGTCTAAACAGATTTACAAAACCGTGGTGACAACGCTCGCATCGTGGTTCCAAAGTTAACTCTATTTTGGTACTAAAATGACGATATTTGCAGAACGGTTAGTGATACAGATACAAATTTCTATACTATTATTCTAAATGTATCAGTGTATGCAAGAATTCAAAAATATACAGGGCGTTCCATTTAAAATAACACAGGTTTGGGCTGGCATATTTTTGTCAATCACCCTGTATATACCTAAATATTTTTAGAATGTAGGCCCCATGATCGCGTCTTACCACTCCTAACATTGGTTTTGATATCTAATAGTTAAGGAGCAATCCTCCATCCACCCAGTAGACACCACGTGTATGTGTTTTATTATATATATATATATATATATATATATATATATATATATATATATATATATATATATATATATATATATATAGTGTTCAATTTAAAACTTACAATAGAGTATATCTCATGAATAAATGATGATATCAAAAAATTCTCTAAACCGTTTCTAGGGTTATAATAAATTATACTTGAATGGCCACCGAGGTCACCAGATTTTCCGCTACCGCGGGAAAGAATTACTCAAGCATGTCGGGCTATTACCAGAACAACATTTACCAAAGTTCGTGAAGAATTTGAAAACAGGCTGTATTATTGTTTACAAAACAACGGAACCCACTTTGAACATTTACTTCATTAATTAATATTTTTACCAAATTTGTAGTTCAACAAAACCTTTTAGTGAATATTGATGTACTTTTTTGAAATAAAATATTATAGTGTTATTTCTGAAAAGAGATTTGTGTTCATTTATAAAAATGACTGAAATAATATAATACACACTGTATAATTTTTATTTATACCACTGGATTGCATTTTTTACAGGCTTTCCAATGATGTATTACAAGTAGGGGTTCGCTATTTCATTTTTTTCAGTTGGGGTAGGTGGGGCGTAGGGGGTTGATTGGGGTGAGTTGTCTTCTATGTCATTTTGGTTCCCCCTTTCTACCCTAGAAACGGTTTAGATAATTTTTTGATATCATCATTTATTCATGAGATATAGTCTATTGTAAGTTTTAAATTGACACACGTATATATATATATATATATATATATATATATATATATTTTATTAATTCTGTCACAGTGACGTCAAATGACGTCAAGGTGAACTCATTATTATTTATGAAATATTTATTGAATTGAAATATAAAGCAGTTACCAACTATAAAACTTCCTGTAGGTTAGTCTTCTTCGTGAAATTCTTCGAAGCAGGGCCCGACACATAGAGCTGGTATTTCGGGGCATGTTTTACATAAGTATCTCATTTCTTTGCGTATTTCATTTTTTGGACATTGTCTACACCTCTTATGGTTTAACATGTGAAACTCTAGCAAGATAATTTGGTTGGTTGGCTTTAGTTATCAATTCCTACAGCTTGATCGCACAAACGCACATAACCAAGCACGCGTACGCGTACACGCACACACACACACGCACACGCTCACGTACACGCACACGCACACACACGCAGACGCACACGCACACGCACATGCACACGCACACGCACACGCACACGCACATGCACACGCACTCGCACACGCACACGCACACGCACACGCACACGCACACGCACAAGCACAATCACAAGCACAAGCACAAGCACAAACACAAGCACACGCACACGCACACGCACACGCACACTCACACTCATACGCACGCGCACACCCACACGCACACGCAAACGCAAACGCACGCGCACACGCACACGCACACGCACACGCACACGCACACGCAAACGCACGCGCACACGCACACGCACACGCACACGCACACGCACACGCACACGCACACGCACACGCGTTCACACACGCACACGCACACGCACACGCACACGCACATGCACACGAACACGTACACGCGCACATACACGCACACGCACACGCACGCGCACAGGCACACACAGATATACACACACGCACGCACACACGCACGCACGCACGTACAAGCGCACACAAAGAAACTAGCAAACAAACAAATACACACATACACACACATAGACACAGACGCGATCAAACTAAAGCAAACTAATAACCAAATAGACCTGCTAGAGTTTTACATGTTAAGCGTTTTGATCATTTTACGAGGCTAATATCTTGATGGTATTTTAATTAATTGAACAACTGCAGAATCAGTAATAATTTAAGTTGCGAATAAAGGTTGATTGACTAAGTAAACACCGGGGTAATGATACCACATGATGATTTTTATACTCACGCTGACCGGATATTACGCAAAATAAAAGTTCATTGTCAAAATTGGAAATGAAAGTCAACTTTTTTGATTAGGTAATTACGATAAAGGTAAAAGGTCTTTGAAACACAGTTAGGCTATTAACATTCTTTGAATTGGTCCATTTTCAATAACGACTTAGTGTGTTCAAGATTGTTTATAAATCTAAGGCCCTTTTTGACAGAGGTATTTCCGATAAGACAGTCATTGTATGTAACACGATGTATTTTTGAATTAAAAGTTAGATTTTCGCTGTAACTTAAATCAAGGCAATATTTTTGAATTGAATGTTGGTTTTGCAGGCTGTAACTTAAATCAAAGATATCAAGTGTTTGTAAAAAGAACGTAAACATCATAATTGTATTTTGAAGGTCAGTTTGTTATTTAGATAATTAGCGAATCAGTGGGTTTTCCAATGATGTCAGAGGTATTTGAATAGTGAAAAGATGTTATCATGGTTACATAACTGGAGAAACCCAGAAAATAATTACTTTATAGTAATGATTGTGGAAAACCATTAAGTGCTTCATCTTGAATTTACTTATATACCAATTTACCATTTAAAATTGGGCTGTAATTAAAAATCTGTTCATGTATTTGATTGAGACTAATTCGATTGATTTGGTTAATTGGTTTGATTAATTGGTTTGATTGATTGATTTGCTTGAGATTAATCTGACAGATTGATTTGGATCAAACTCTATTACAGAGAACATTCGTTAATTTTAAAAATACAGCAGTAGCTGGTGTTACAATCAGGGTTGCATGACAAGGGGTGAAGACCTGACAAGTTTCGGTTGGATTGACTGAGATTCATTAGCGGATGTTCGACTGTTTTCCCACGCCGGTGCCCTCACATTTAGGATGAGTACCAACCCTGAGTGTCGGTTAGCCATATCTACAAAGTAAGCGGTCGCTCATAGGAGCTAGGTATATACAGTGGGAGAATCATTACCTGAAGGATGTAAAGAATTGTTAGCTCAGCTTCTTGAGTGACGAAACATAATAATCCGTTTTATTACACTGTCACACTTATGAAATATTTATTGAATTGAAATATAAAACAAAGTTACCAACTATGAAACTTCATGTAGGATTGATTTCTTTTGTGAAATTCTTCGAAGCAGGGCCCGACGCATAGAGCTGGTTTTTCGGGGCATGTTTTGCATAAGTATCTCGTTTCTTTGCGTATTTTTTGGACACTGTCTACACCTCTTACGGTGGTTCTTCTAGGATCTTTTAGATTAGGAATTTTATCCCGAATATGCATTTTCCGCCGCCATATGCATTTAGCTATTCCTTTGGATTACTTCTCCGTTTCAGCGCAAAGTCTGTATGCATACGTTTTCTTAAGTAACAGATTTTAATGTCCTACACTATTATAAAAATTGTCCATACATATATGATGGCCGCGATCCAGGTAAGGTTTCAGTAAAGAAGTAACCTATGTTTCAATTTTTTACTGTCCTGCAGCCTCTCCACTTTCTTGCAGAATAAATTTGCGTATTTAAAACATATACATGTCTGTAGTGCACTCAGAGTGAAATGTTATCCCATACAAATGTTATCCCATACAGAGTCTTCTTGCCTAAAGCTTAGGCGGCTACGAAATAGTAAAAGAGTCTCATCTAGTGACAAGTTCTCCATAGGATAATAAGCATCTCTAAATGTTTCAAGTAATTTTCTCAACAACGAGCTTATTTTGCTCAGTTTGTCTCTAGGATTGGCTAATTTTGAATTGGGACAACTAAATACTCGAAATTTAGAAATAAAATACGGGGTAGTAATATAATGGATCCATGATAAAAAATTTTCTAATTGAGGGAAACCTATAATAACTCTGGAAAATGCACAGTGCCAAAAATTGTTTCAGCTCCCCCATGGTAATTGGGTTGATTGTTAAATATCTCCTGCGTTTTCTAAGTGGCCTTCCATCAAGTAGAAAGGGGGCACTTGGCGCTATGACGTCATAATGAAAGTAGCTGGGGGGTGTTGGGGACTCACGTGCTCCGTCCACTTTCGGCACGTGGCCATGGCTGTTTCCCATCCTGTTATGTCAGCTTCTTTTCCGGCGCCATTTTCAACCCCTTGATAACGTATTCAGGGTCCTCATTCCCTAATCAGGAACCTTTTGGCCGTATTAAGAGCCTTTTTGGCAGTTCAACCCCTGGAGGGTAAGCAACCGTAGTAGCCCTAATTGGTGATGCACGCACATACAACGTTCTGATTGGAAGGCTTAAGGGTAGTCTACGCCCCCTGGTCCAATACTCCGCCCAGATGCACCTCCACGGTTTCTGATTGGTGGCGGCCATTTTGTGGGCATGACTTGTCGACCATCTTGTAGTCCATTTTGTTTTGTCCGCCATTTTTGTTATGTTATGTTATGTTATGTCGGGAAATTTGAGATAGTACTCTAATAAGGGGAACCTTCATACCACCTCTTAAGACAGGTATAGGACTTCATAATGTGTTTACCTGGTTGACCCCGCACATTTCCGGCTCTTTTTGTCGGTTTCTTTTCCGGCGCTATTTTCTACCCCTTGATGACGTATTTATCGTCCTTACCCCATAACTAGGGCCTTTTCGGGGTGGTTACGTGATCCTTGAGTCGGGGATGGGGTAGCCGCGTGGTCCGATGGGGAAGGTAGTGGGGTAGGTTAAAGTCCAATTATTTTAATTATGATTCATAACTAAATTGTGCCGCCATTTTGTTAATTATGGGTGATAATTAAATTGTGCCGCCATATTGTTATTAATTCTGAGCCATAATTGAATTGCGCCACCATTTTGTTTTCAATTATGAGTCATATTCAAATTGAGAACCCATTTTTTTTTAATTGCGACGTCTTGGTCCATTGACTCCGTCCAGATCAAACAAATCAATTAATCAGATCAAATAATAAAATCAAATAATCAAATCAAATAATCAAATCAAATAATCAAATCAAATAATCAAATCAAATAATCAAATCAAATAATCAAATCAAATAATCAAATCAAATAATCAAATCAAATAATCAAATCAAATAATCAAATCAAATAATCAAATCAAATAATCAAATCAAATAATCAAATCAAATCAATTAATCAATTAATCAATTAATCAATCAATCAACACTGCCATTCAATTAAACCAATTAATCAAATTAATCAATCAAATCGGTCAATTAATCAAATCAATCAATCAAATCAATTTAACGACGGCATTTTTGTTTTGTCTGGCAACATGGAAATTTTCGTTTCAGCTGCCAACTCTGTTTTGTTTTGTCAATCAAGAAGCTGAGCTAACAATTCTTTACATCCTTCAGGTAATGATTCTCCCACTGTATATACGTATCAATTCAACCGAAACTGGTTCTCAGGTCTTCGCAGACCAGGTCTTGGCAGGAAAACTTGAAATTTGAATATTAGGTATTCTCATAAGTGGTCAATATACCATCTCATAAGACAGCTATAGGCCTCTGGAACTTGTTCTCACGTCTTCGCCCCTTGTCATGCCACCCTGATTGTTTGTAACGCCAGCTACTGCTGTATTTTTAAAAGTAACAAATGTTCTGTGTAATAGAGTTTGAGCCAAATCAATCTCAGTCAGATCAACCTCAAGCAAATCAATCAATCAAACCAATTAACCAAATCAATCGGTCAAATGAATCGAATTAGTCTCAATCAAATACATGAACAGATTTTTAATTACAGCCCAATTTTAGATGGTAAACTGGTATATAAATAAATTCAAGATGAAGTACTTAATGGTTTTCCACAATCATTACTACTATAAAGTAATTGTTTTCTGGGTTTCTCTAGTTATGTAACCACGATAACATCTTTTCACTATTCAAATACCTGACATCATTGGAAAACACACTAACTAGCTAATTATCGAAATAAGAAACTGGCCTTGAAAATAGAATTATGATGTTTACGTTCTTTTTACAAACACTTGATTTCTTTGCTTTAAGTTATAGCCTGCAAAACCACCTTTCAATTCAAAAATACTGCCTTGATGTGAGTTACAACGAAAATTCAACTTTTAATTCAAAAACACCGGTCTGGTTTAACTACGTCCTAGAAATTGGCAGACATTTTTGAAACACCGTGTTACATACAATGACTGTCTTACCGGAAATACCTCTGTCAAAAAGGGCCTTAGGTTTATAAACAAGCTTACGCATAAGTTCTTAATTGAAAATGGACCATCAAATGTATTAGCTCAAATGTTTCAAAGCTTTTAGCTTTATGTAAAACCCATAATTCAACAATCAGCTTGATCGTTTCATTTCACTTTATGTAAGACATCATCTGTTTATTTTGCTAATATCGTGCAGCGTCTTGTACATCCATGTGTATTGCGTGTTTACCTATTAATAACCTTTTTGCAACTGTAAACTTTATTTGATCTGCAGTTGATTGCAATTAGTTAAAGATTACCTTAGTAATTGCTTAAAGTGTGCGTTGCATGTAACTCGTGCAGATATTGGTTCATAGTTTGCTTTAGTGCATTCTCAGCTGTCGTTCGTGTGATCCTTGGTGTGATGCTGCGTGTTGCTGTACTGTTGTGCGACTGTAGACGTGCGTTTGTACTGACGTGATGCGTATGCGTGTGCATGTGTGTAAGCTAGTCGTGATCGTGCTTTGTGTCTTGTGTGCGCGTGCGATCTAGTTGCGTATGTCAGTGTGTGCGTTGTGTAGTGCTGTGTGTGGTGTGCGTGTAGCGTTTTGTGCGTGTGTGCTGTTGTGCGTGTGCTGATGCGTGGTGCGTGTGCGTGTGTTGTGCGTGTGTCGCTGTCTGTGCGTGTGCGTGTGTGTGTGCGTTGTGTACTGTGCTGTGCGTGTGCGTGTTGTGTGTGCTTGTGCGTGCGTGTGCGTGTGCGTGTGCGTGTGGTGTCGTGCTGTGCGTGCGTGTGTCGTCTGTGTGCGTGTGCTTGCTGCGTTGCGTGTGCGTGTGCGTGTGCGTGTGCGTGTGTCGTGTGCGTGGTGCGTGTGCGTGTCAGCTGTGTGCTGTGCGTGTGCGTGTGTGCGTTCGTGTCGGCGCTGTCTACGTGCGTGTGCGTGTGCTGTGCGCGTGCTGCGTGTAGCGAGTGTGTTGTGCGTGCGTGTGAGTGTGCGTGTGCGTGCGTGTGCGTGTGCGCGTGTACGTGTGTGTTCGTGTGCGTGTGTGCGATCAAGCTGTAGGAATTGATAACTGAAGCAAACCAAGCAATTTATCTTGCTACAGTTTTACATGTTAAACGTTTTAATCATCTTACGAGGCTAAAACCCTGAAGGTATTTTAATTAATTGAACAACTATAGAGAGTGAGTAATCATTTAAGTTTCGAATAAAGGCTGATTATTTAATCATACATCGAGTTAATGATACCATATGGGAATTTTTATATCCACGCTGACCTGATATTATTTAAAATAAAAGATGAAATGCATTATCAAAATTGGAAATAAACGTCAACTTGTTTCATTAGGTAATTAAGGTCCTTGAAACACAATTAGCCTTTTAAAAGTGTTAGAGGTAACGATGTAAATAAAATAATTTTAATGACTGCAAAATTGTATTGTCTCCTGTACAAGTATGTTCAAGCTTGTTTATAAATCCAAGTAATTCTCAAAACAAAGGTTATATAAGAGATGAAGTGTATTATTAAAAAGTGGAAATGAAAATCAACTTGTTTATTTGTTCCCAGGCATTTATTCATTTTCAATAACGATTTACTGTCTTCAAGTTTGTTTATAAATCTAGGTAATTCTCAAAACAAAGGTTATATAAAAGTTGAAGTGTATTGTAAAAATTGGAAATGAAGGTCAACTAGTTTATTTGTCCATTGTCAATAACGACTCAAGGTTATTTATAAATCTAAGTCCCTTTTTGACAGATGTATTTCCTATAAATCCTTTTATGTAAAATAATACAGAGGCCTGATTTCAAGTTTGGATATAAATATACACGGTGCTCCAAAAATGTCTGCCAAAATTTCTAGATCGTAGTTAAACCAAACCGGTATTTTTTGAAAGTTAAGCTAAACCGGTATTAATTTGATTGATTTGCTTGAGGTTGATTTGATTGAGACTGATTTGGATCAAACTCTATTACAGAAAACAATCGTTAGTTTTAAAAATACAGCAGTAGATGGCGTGACAACCTATCAGGGTGCCATGACATGGGGTGAAGGCCTGATAACAAGTTCCGGAGGTATATAACTGTCTGAGTTAGTATGCTGGTCACTTAGAATACTATTTCAAATTTTAAGTTTTTCTGGCAAGTGGCCCGACAAGGAGGCGAAGACCCGACATGGTGCGAAGACCTGAGAACTAGTTTCGGTTTGGTTGATTGAGATTGATTTGCGGACTGCTTTCCCACGTCGGTGCCCTCACGTTTAGAGAGAGTACCAACTCGGAGTGTCAGTTAGCTTTATCTACAAAGTAAGCGGACGCTCATAGGAGTTACGCATATACAGTGGGAGAATCGTTACCTGAAGGTTATGTAGAATTATTAGCTCACTTTCTTGATATATTTGAATGAGATTGATTTGACTGACTGATTTGATTGATTTCATCTAATGATTGATTTGATTGATTAATTGATTTGATTGTTTGACGCACTATTTTTAATTATGGCTCATAATTAAATTGGTTACGATGTTTCCAGACAAAACAAAATGGTGGTGCAATTTAATTACGACTCATAATTAAAAACGAAATGACGGCATCATTTAATTATGACTTATAATTAAATTCAAAATGGCAGCACAATTTAATTATGACTTGAATTAAAATAATTGGACTTTGACCATTTCGACTCCTTTTCCCACCGGGTCACGTGAACACCTCCACCCTTGCCCCCAGGGTCACGCAGCTACCCTCAAAGAATCCTTAATACTGCCAAAAAGCCCTAATTACGGGGCAGGGACAAGCCACGACCACAAAATGGCCGCCACGAATAAGAAACCAGGGGGCGTGTCTTGGCGGAGTGTATGTACCAGGGGGCGCCTACCCGCATCACCAACCAGGGCTACTGCGGATGCCAACCCTCCAGGGGTTGTACTGCCAAACAAAGCTCTTAATAGGGCCAAAAGAGCCCTGATTAGGGGGCGAGGATCCTAAATGTGTTATCAAGGAGTCGAAAAATGCGCCGGAAAACAAGCTGACAAAAGAAGGAGGCGGGAAATGGGCGTTTCCATGTTGTGAAAGTGCCCCATTCTACTTCATCATGTGCACTGAGCGGTTCTGATCGGATAATCCTTCCGTGTCGAGAGAGCTTACTTCATGCATCTTTTGATGAAGCCTCCTAATTTCTATCGGATCCATTTATTATCCCTGTAAATAAAATCGTCGACTTAGATAATGTGTGTTTATGTACCCACTAACTTTTGCGCAGAAACCACTTTTTATACTATTTAAAACACTCCACAGATGTGTAAACAAATGCTCTTGTTAAAACAGTATTGGTAGGTTACCAGAACGCACGCATGAACATTTAATGTATTTTATGTGTTCTCCTGGGACAGTAAGCATGCACCACCTAGAAATCATAGACAGTGTTGTCGGAAAACGCCGCGGGAAACCCATAATAACATTAATAGTCGGCAGTCATATCCCATCTTGTCCCAGCACATCGCACAGCAAATACCTTTCTGTCCGCGAACGTGTTAAGTTACAGTTACCATAACACTGGTAAAATAATTAAAATCGTTGGGTCATTAGGTTCTGGTTAATGCTAACAGCTATCCGAATGTAATCCATTGTTCGAATAAAGTGCGCTACGTAATTAAAATTGAGTTAATTAGAATTAAGACAATTTTGGTCTGTGAACACTTCCTTCTTTAAATTATTTTACAAGCAACGCATCCGCTTTAGTTCTTCAGGTAGTGTGTTTGTAATACAAAATTATATTTGGAAAATAATAGAAATCCGATAAAATAACGATTCAACAAACCAATAAGTAAACAATAATAGAGTATAAAAACCGCGTATAAAATGCTTATTGGACACGTAAGAAATACGGAACAAATGCTCTTGGGTAATCTTGCTAAGTGCTTGCTAACCAAACTTTGTTTACCTACCTTTATGGCATTTAATATTGCTTAAAAAATTCGCATTTAAACAAATATTAAAATCAAGTAATATACGGTAACTACGTCCTAAATATGTGCCTGTGTTTGGATTTAATACATATTAATCTTTGGAATCTTTATGTATGAAGTTCTTTAATGGTTTGTAGTAGACAACAGTTTAATACATAAGTTTATTCCGAATGTGGATTAAGAGGTTCCGATACCATGGGACAAAATAATAAATATATAGTTTAACGTATATACGTAACCTACGTAAGCCTTTCAAGTTCTATGTAACTTTACATTGAAAATTTCGTTAACAGGGGAGTTCCAAATATAAATTTAAATGCGATATAATCCAAATAATATTATGGCAATTATTGTCTTATTCGGCATTATTCTAAAAATGAAACTACTCACTATATTTTATTATTACGCAAAATCGTTTTCATTTACACTAAATTAGGGAAACTACATATTTAACATCATTCTAATTGCCTTTGCTTCATACAACTTCGTTCATTATTCATTGATTACTTCCTCCTACCCTATGTTAGTAAACTAGTTTCCTATACATGCCACCTCGTTTTGTAAACAAGAAACTTATCCTAATCAAAGACTTCGCCCATCCAGCCGTTACATAATATAAGGTTTCTGAAAATTAGCTTTAACTGTATTTTTCTAATACCAATGTTTGTGAATATCCACTTTACGAGACATGTGAAATGTGATGTAGGGGTAAAATTTCACGATGATTACAAAAGGATGATCACCCTTTCGATTAGTCTAATACGTTTCCAGATAATCGACATCCAAATCAAAAATGAAGCTAAATGGTTGTGTAAAGAAAATTTCATTTTCGTTTTAAAGAAATGTGAGGGCACTGACTCTGTATCAACTTATATGAATTATACTGTATGTCCCGTTTCGAGAAGCATCATACGAATTTCCGATGTTGAATTTTCAATTGCATATTCTATCTCTATTATAAGTTTTAGAGAAAAATTTTGTTAACAAAAATTGTTCAATATTTCGGTCTCAACATGCTTTGTTTTAAAAACTAAAAAAAAACATTTCATCAATAAACAATAAACACAACAACAACATAAAACATACAACAAATTAAAAAACACACAAACACACAAACACACAAACACACAAACACACAAACACACAACACACAAACACACAAAAAAACACACAAACACACAAACAACAAACACAACACAAAACATACACAACACACACACAATACACAACACAACACAACAACACAAACAATACACAAACATTAAATACAAACATAAAAACACAAACATAATACATAAATATACAACACAACAATACACACAACATAACACATATAAACACATAAAACACAAATATACAAATATAAAAAACACAATATACAAACACACAAATATAACAATACACATAAACACACATAACAAATAACATATAAAATATATAAACACAATAACACACATAAAACAAAATAAAAAACAACAAATACACAAAACACAAATACAAACAAAAAATAAACACAAACAAACAATAAAAAACAAAATACAAAAACAACAAACACACAAACACAAACAAAAATACAATACAAAAATAAATACATAACAATAAAAATACAATAACACAAAACATAAAATATAAATACATATAAATACATAAATAATAACATAAACATAAAATAAAATCAACATAAAATAAAAACAATAAAATACATAAATATAAAACATAAATAATAAATATAAAATATAAAATATAAAACATAAATATATAAATAAATAAAAATAATAAATAACATAAAATATAAATAATAAATATATAAATAACATAAAATAAAATAACAAAAATAAAAATATAAAATACAAAATACAAACATAAAACAAAATAAAAAAAATACACATAAAACAAACAAATAAAAACACAAAAAAACAACAAACACACAAACACACAAACAAAACACAAACACAAACAACAAACACAAACACAAAAAAAAAACAAAAACAAAAAAAACAAAACAAAAAAAAAAAAACAACAAAAAAAAAAAAAACACAACAAAAAAAAAAAAAAACAAAAAACAACAAAAAAAAACAAAAAAAACAAAAATAAACACATAAACACACAAAACACACAAAACACAAACACTAAAACACAAAACACAAACACAAACAACAACACAAAACACAAAACACAAACACACAAACACACAAAACACAAACACAAAACAACAAACACACAAAAACACAAAACACAAAACACAAAACACACAAACACACAAACACAAAACAAAAACAACATAACAAAACACATAAACACACAAACATAAAAAACATAACAACACATAAACACATAAATATATAAACACATAAACACAAACACATAACAAAATACAATAAACAACAAAACAAAACACACAAAATAAAACAAATATACAACAATACAAAACATAAATACATAAACATATAAATCATAAATACAAATACACAATAAAAAATACATAAATACATAAACTACAATAACAAATATAAAACACAAAATCAAACACAAACACAACAACACACAAACACACAAACACATAAACACAAAACACAAAACACACACAACACACAAACACACAAACACACAAACTACACAAACACACAAACACAAAACACAAACACACATAACACACACACAAACACAAACACACAAACACACAAATTACACAAATACAATAATAAACACTATCAAATATAAACACATACTACATATAAATACAAACACACAATACAATAAAATATACAACTATATAAATACAAACAATAATCATATAACTACATAAACATACATAACTACAATAAACATATACAATATATAACATACTATAACAAATACTTAAATACACAATACTATAAACTACATAACATCACATAACACATAAACTAAAAAATAATAATCAACATAAATAAAATAAATATACAATACAACATAACACAATCATATAAACACATAAACACATAACAACATAACATATCACACAATACTAAACATAACAACAAACTACATAAAACAACACAATACACAAACATACAAACACACAAACACACAAACTACAAACACACAAACACACAAACACACAAACACACAAACACAAATACACAAATACAAAACACACAAACACAAACACACAAACACACAAACACACAAACACACAAACACACAAACACACAAACACACAAACTACAAACACAAAACTACATAAACAACAAACAACAAAAAATAAAAATAAACACATAACACACAAATAAAACATAAACACAATAAATACAAAATACAAAATACAAAAAAACAAAAACACAAACACATAAACATAAACAATACACACAACTACAAAACACTAAACATAATAAACACAAAATACATAACACTAATAAACACATAACACAAACACAAACACACAAACACACAAACACAAACACACACAAAACACTAAACACACAAACACACAAACAACACAAACACACAAACACAAAACACAAACACACAAACACACAAACACACAAACACTACAAAAAAAACACAACAAAAACACATCAAACATAAACACAAAATACAAACAACAAACAAAAAACACAAACACATAAAACACAAAAACAAACACAAAAACAATCAAACACAAATAACAAAACAACAAACACAAACACTAAAACACACAAAACACAATAAATACAAACACAAACACACAAACACACAAAAACAAACACAAAACTACAAACACACAAACACACAAACATCAAAACACAAAACACAATAAAACACAAACACACAAACACACAAAACACAAAACACACAAACACATAAACACAACACACAAACACAACAAACACACAAACACACAAACAACAAACACACAAAACAAAAACAACAACAAAACACAAACACACAAAACACAAACACACAAACACACAAACACAAAAACATAAACACAAAATATAACAAACAACAAATCAACAAACAAAACACACAATACACAAATAACATCAAAAACACACAAACACATAAATAACACAAATAACAATAAATCACAAAACACAATAAACACAAAACACACAAAACTACAAAACTAAACACACAACACACAAACACAAAAACAAACACACAAACACATAAACACAAAACACACAAACACACAATAAACAACAAACATAAATAAACACAAAACACAAAACTACACAAACACACAAACACACAAATACACAAACAACACACAAACACAAACACAAACACACAAACACACAAACACACTATAAACACAAATACACAAAACAAACACATAAATCACATACAAACACACAACACACAAAACACACAAACAAAAACACAAACACATAAACACAAATACACACAAACACACAAATTACAACAAATACACAAACACAACAATTATAACACAAAACACATAACACAAAACAAATAAAACATAAACATAACAAATAAACAAAACACAAACACAACAAACACACAAACACATACAACAAAATAATAAAACAAAACAAAAACACAAAACACAACAAAAACACAAAAACACAACACACAAACACACAAAACAATATACACAATAACAACACAATATACAAACATAATAAATCACAAACATAACATAACACACAAACATCATAAATATAACAAACAAACATAAACACAAACACATAAATCACATAAACACAACACATAACACAAAACACAAACACTACAAACACACAATACACACAAACACACAACACACAAACACACAAACACACAAACACACAACACACAACACACAAACACACACAAACACACAAACACACAAACACACACACACAAACACAAAACACACAAACACAAACACACAAACACACAAACACACAAACAAAACACACAAAACACACAAACACAAACACACAAACACACAACACACAACACAAACACACAAACACACAAACACAACACACAAACACACAACACATACAACACACAACACACAAACACACAATATACAACACAAAACATAAACACATAACACAATATAACACAAATACACAAACACACAAAATAAAACACACAATACACATAACAACACAATACATAAACAAAACAACACAAACATACAATACACACAAAAAAACTAAACACACAAACTACACAACACAAAACACACAAACACATAAAATAACACAAACACAACATAAAAAAACAAAACACAAAAACAAACACAAAACAAAACACAAAACACACAAAAAAAACACATAAACAACAACAAACACAAAACAAAAAAATAAAAACAAAAACACAAAAAAAAAAAAAAAACAAACACAAAACACAAAACACACAAACAACACAAAACACACAAAACACAAAACACAAAACACAAACACACAAAACAATAAAACAAAACACAAAACACACAAACACACAAACACAAACACACAACAAAAACACAAACACACAAACACAAAACACACAAACACAAAACACACAACACACAAACACAACACACAAACACACAAAAACAAACACACAAACACAAACACACAAACACACAAACACAACACAAACACAAAACACAACACAAAAAAATACAATAACACAAAAACACACAAGATAATTAAAAACACATACCTAAAAAAACAAACACATACAATCACAAACACACTAAAACCTTAACAAAACCACAAATTGCACATAATTTAGCATCTGTACAACACAATTCAGAACACAAATCCGTAATAATAATATTACATAAATTATACAAACAATCACTCAAAATTCCTAAATAAGTCATAACACATAAATACACCAGTATAACTAAATTTAATATCCAAACTGAACACAAATTAATCAAAACAAATACTACATTACCTCACACTAAACATTTGAAGAACACATAGTACACAGAAAAACACACAACTCACACAAACTACACACAACATACACAAACATTACACAAAAACACTAAACATTAAAATACACATAAACACAAACACTGTAAATATACAAATACTTTGTTATTCTGATTAACTTACAATACACATTTAACATCATTAAAAGTTACTCATCTATAACTACTCAAAACCGAACATTATTAAAAGTTAGCATTCTATTCACATAAATACAATCTCATAATTATACACATTAACAATAACATACAAATCACTAAAACAATCTACAAAAACTATAAACGTAACATTCAAAACAAATCACACAAAATTACAAATTTATTAAATATTCAATCATAAATTAAATCAAAAAAAATCACAATAAACAACATCAAACTATTTAAAATCACTAATTACACAAACTACAATAAACACAAACAACAATACAACATTACCACAAAACAACACTATACACCAAAATAACATATAAAATATTAATATCACTACTAAATAATAACACTAAAAACCTGTTAACTAAATCATCTAAAACATCATAACACACTTAAATCATTTTATACCTTTCAATATACAAACTTTACAAATATAAACACTACAAATCATATAAACAACACTAATCTAAAACTAAAACAAATTTACAATAAATTACACAAAACCATATTAACACACAACATACAAATACATCAAACATACTAAACATATATAAACACTATTAATACACAAATCACATAAAAATAAAACACAAATTACACAAAACACTAAATACATCAAACACAAACAATAAACAACATAATATACAATAATACAATATTACATAAATTATACACAAAAAAAAAAAAACACAAATCCACTATAAAACATATAAACATCACAAACATATAAACATCACAATATCATTCAAACATATATAACACAATAACACATCAAACACACATAACATCATCAAAATCACAAACACACAAATAAAACAATAAATATACAAACACAAAACCACAACAACACACAAAACACACTAAACATACAAATACATCAATACTACAAAAACACACAAACACACAAATAATAAAAACAAACACACAACACATAACACATAAAACACAAACACACAAACACATCACAAACACACAACACAAACATCACAAACACACAAACACAAACACACAAACACACAAACTACACAAAACACAAACAAATAAAAACACAATATAAACAAAAAAACACAATACCACAAACAAAACACAAACACACAAACACACAAACATCACAAAACTTACAACACACAAAACCACAAACACATAATTACACTGACAAACACACAACAAAACCTACAAACACACAAACAATCACATAAATTATACAAAACACAAACACACAAAACACTTACAAATACAGTCATAACACACAAATACACATATACACAAATAAACACAAACAACACAAATTAATTACAAACAAATACACATACACACAAACACATTTGAAACACACAAACACAAACACAACACACAACACACACACACACACACACAAACACACAACACAAACACACATACACATTAAAACACCACAAACACACAAACATCCTGTTAACACATCAAATACTTGTCATCAGTTAACACTACACACACATAATCTATTATTAAAATACTTACATCAGTAACACACAAACACTACACTATTATTAAAATACTTGCATCAGTTTCAACACTACAACTATCACAATCTCCATAATTATACAATCTAACATATAACACATACACAAATCACAAACAAATCTAAAATACTATAAACGTAACATTAAAAATACATCACATAAAATTAAATTATAAATATCAAGTCAAATTAACACAAAAAGAAATTACAATTTAAATCAAGCATCCATAACACATAAAGACACAATTTACAAACACACACATATAAACATAAACCAATAACATGACCATCATAAATCAACACTATACACCAAAATAACAGTTAACACATATATATACACATTAAATAAAGTAATAACTAAAGAAACGTAACAAATTTACATCATAAACACATACACACACTTAAATCATATACCTTAATATACAAACTACAAATAAAACACTTATAACATCAAAAACATAACTCAAAATTAATAACAAAACAAACACAATACAAACAACTATATTATAACACAAATAACAAATAGTATTCACATATATGACATATCCATAAACACATTAATAATCAATTTAAAAATTATAAACAAATTACCTGAAACAATCTATAAACATCACAATGACAACAGTTAAACAACACTGAAATATAAATAAATACATATAACAAAATACACATTACAGTTATACCAACAAAATACACAACAGAACACATAAACCTACAACAGGACACAAACACACAGCCAGAATACACATTTAAACCATTAAATTTACACACAGAACAATTTATATATTTACACTAATTTATTATAGTACAAAAAGTTTATAATATTTAAAATCAAATACATGATTAAACAAACAAAACTATTTAACAGAATAAAACACAAACATACACATACAAAACACTAAACATAAATACTAACATACAGAACACAAAACACACAAACATACAAAACAAATACATAAACACACAAACACACAAACACACAAACACATTAAAACAAATATCAACACACATAAACAAACAAACATAAACAAACACAAACAACACAAACACAAACACAAACACACAAACACACAAACACACAAACACA
This sequence comes from Vesta saturnalis, assembly GCA_036346205.1. NCBI lineage: Eukaryota > Metazoa > Arthropoda > Insecta > Coleoptera > Lampyridae > Vesta > Vesta saturnalis. The sequence goes on from JARFJB010002039.1 coordinate 859,374, forward strand.
CAAACACACAAACACACAAACACACAAACACACAAACACACAAACAAAAAACACAAACACAAACACACAACACACAAACACAAACACACAAACACAAAACACAAACACACAACACACAAACACACAAAACAACACACAAACACACAAACAACAAACACACAAAACACAAAAACACCAAAATAATAAACAAATAAAAAATATCAAAAAAAAAAAAAAAAAAAAAAACACAAAAATAAAAAAACAATAACAAAAAACAAAAACATAAAACAAAACACAAAAAATAAAAAAAATAAAACTAAAAAAAAAAAAAACAAAAACAACAACAACAAAAAAAAAAAAAAAAAATAAAACAAACAACAAAAACAAATAAAAAAACACAAAACACAAAAAAAACAAAAACATAAAACAAAAACACAAAAACAAAACAAAACACACAAAACACAAACACAAAAACACAAACAAAAACACAATACAAAAAAACCACAAAAACAAACAACAAAAACATACACAAATACATAAAAAAATACATATAAACAAAATAATATTACATATACACAAATAAAATAAAACAAACTACACATAAAAACTATAAACAGACAAATATAACACACAGAATAAATATATCATAATAACACAAACAATAAATAAACATATAATACAAAAATATAATAATTTAAAATAAATACAAAACACAAAATACAAAACTATAACAAATAAAACAAAACATAACTACAAAACAAACAAAAATTCACACATACAAACAAAAAACAACACATACAAAACACAAACATCACAAACACACAAACACACAAACACAAACACACAACACACAAACACACAAACACAAAACACAAAACACACAAACACAAACACACAAAACACAAAACACAAACACAAACACAAACACACAAACACACAAACACACAAACACAAACAAACAAACACACAAACACAAAACACAACAAAACACACAAACACAACACACAAACACACAAACACACAAACACACAAACACACAAACACACAAACACAAAACACACAAACACACAAACACACAAACACACAAACACAAACACAACAACACAAAACATCACAAACAACAATAACACATAAAACACAAAATCAACAACAACACAAACACAAACACACAAACACACAAAACACAAACACACAAAACACAAACACAAAATACACACAAACACAAACACACAACAACAATACAAAACACATAAACACATAAATACAAACATAAAACATATAAACACAAAAACACAAACAACAAATACAACACATAAATACATAAACACAAAACACACAAAACATAAACACAAACATAACAAACACACAAACACATAAACACACAAACACTACAATACAAACACAAACACACAAACACATAAACACAAAACACACAAACATACACACACATAACACACAACACAAAACACAAACATCAAAACACACAAACACACATAACAAAACACAAACACAAACACACAAACACACAAAACACAACACACAAACACACAACACACAAACACACAAACACACAATCACACAAACACACCAACACACAAACACACAAACACACAATTACACAAACACACAAACACACAAATACACAAACACACAAACACACAAACACATAAACACACAAACACACAAGCATACAAAACCAGAAACACACAAACACACAAACGCACAAACACACAAACAAACAACACACAAACACTCAAACACACAAACGAGAAATATTTTTTCTGATTTTCTAATTTTTAATGTTTGTGATTCGGTACTTATCCCTTAAGTGCCTTAATATTGAGTACCTTGGCTTATTTCAATCCCAATTCGAATGCCTCTCTGCGTGCTGCGAAAGAACGTCTGGGAATCAGTAGTTCAATACAGAGAATTTTAAATAAGCATCTCTTCCATGACTACAAATTCTCTTTAGCAGTCGACCTTCATCCTTAAGACCCCAACGACAGAGTCAACTCATGTGAGATGCTATATTTTCGAAGTGAAGAGGAAGGGAATTTTTTGAGAAAAGTTATCTGGACGGACGTGATGAGATAATTATAGAAAAATGGAAATATTTTAAAAACTATAAATTTTGGAGGTATTGTATTTAGATAAAAGTGAGGTCTTTAATAGTACTGTTCGCCCATATCAAAATATACAGGGTGTTCCATTTGAAACAAAAGAATTGATGAATGTTGGACATCCAAAGTTTCACACGGGCCTTCTCTCCCCTATTCAACATATCAATAAGACTTTGACTTCTTTTCAAAGCATATACCTAGGTTAATTATATCCTGAACTAATTTGTCTCAACTTAGAAATTAATTTTTATAGCTAACCTTACATTCAGGAAAAAATACATTTTTGTTAAATAACTTGGCAACGTTGCATTTTATATGTACAAATGTATAACATCGTAAAACTGTAATGATATACTGGATGTTCGTTTTAAAATAAAAAAGTTGATAGTTTCCCTACTTTTACGAATCACCCTGTAGGTGCTAAAATAATTTTAAGTTGTGCACGTATTGGAACCATATAACTTTTGTATAAATGATTTTAATGAAAAATCAACTACGAAGCCACAATCTTCCGTTGCGTGACACCCGGTCTACTAAGTGACGTAGAAAGAACACCCAGTAATATGAATATTTTGTAAAAAAACTTTGGGAATATGTTTGTTTATGTTATGATAAAAAAACAATAAATTTCTTAGCAATATTATTCTAGCGGTTTTTACGTTAACCTCTTTCAAAAGCATTTACGATCACGTAGCCTTGAAACCGTTTGTATCTACAGTTGTCATTTAAGACTATGAGAGATATAGCCGATAGAACGCAACGGAGTTTAAACACTGGCAGTCTATGTTCGGGCATGGAACCAAGAGGGCCGTACACGAAGACCGAGAGGTGCAGGACGTACTCCTTTGGACTCTTTTCATACCGTCGCCATTTTGTGCTACCACTGACTCCTGGGCACCGATGTGATCGTCTAGCGTGATGTAGAGAACGGGCAAATTGGGACCAAGAATGGAATTTAATTGTCTTCAGTGATGAGTCCAGATTTTGTTTAGGAATGCATGACGGTCGTGCAAGGGTGAGAAGACGGCGTGGTGAAAGACAAGATCCTCAATTTTCTGTGGAAAGGCATGCGAACTACACATTTGGAGTTATGGTATGGGGAGCTATTGCTGTTGGAAGTAAGTTACCTTTGGTCTTCATTAGATGTAACATAACCGCTGCGCGCTACATGCAGGAGATCGTAGAACCCCATATTGTACCTTATGTTCAGACCATCCCCAACTGCGCATTTTAACAAGACAACGCACGACCTCATGTTGCTATGGATTCTTTGGCTAATTTTGAGGCCAATTAACTTACTTTGTTGCCGTGGTCACCGAGATCTCTCGGTCTTTCATCCATCGAGCACGTCTGTGATATTATGGGAAGAAGATTACTCAATTTAGCCCACTCCCCACAAACTCTAGTGGCTCTACCACTCTCACTGATGAGATACCTCAAGAGGAAATCGATCACCTCATTAGAAGTATGCCCAGACATGTTAATGAGTACATAAGATATCGTGGTGGCGCAACACATTCTTAAGTTTTTTTGAAAAAGTTAATTTTTGTCAAATATCGATCGTTTACTAGTCTAACTCGAATACACTTGTATACCATAAATTGTTCAAATAAATTGATTATTACTGGGTGTTCTTCTTTCTATGTCACTTAGTATATATATATATATATATATATATATATATATATATATATATATATATATATATATATATATATACAAAATTTTCATTTTATTTATTATTTGTCAGTTTATAAGGTTTGTTAATAAGTGTCCTTAAAAATTCATTAATCGTAAATAATACTTGCGAACTAAGTAACCCGCATAATTATACAAAAGTATAAATCTTAAATGTAACTGAACGGTGGTAGTTTAGATTTAAATAGATTCTATAGAATGAATACTTGTTACTGTGCCTCAGTTCTGTGTTTAACAAAAGGGCAAAAAAATTTTTTTTAATGAATACTACCACGTGTATTATTTTTTCAATACTTTTAATGTCCCAATAATTATGTCACAAGTTGTTTATAGTGAAGAATAAATTGTTGCCCGAAAATCCGTATTTTCTGAGCCCTCTGCGTGAATTACAGAATCCATATAAAAGTATAGTATCAATATCATCTTCACAAAGCTGAAGTTGATCCCGAATAAACATTAGAGCCTTTCCATGTGGCAAATAATTCCACCACAAAGATAGAGGCCTATAAATGCAATGCCATTTATTCTACTGTATCGCAGAGAATCGCGCTTTCCACCCCATCTAAATTGAATTTAAAATTTTATTTTCTACCTACTGACACTTATATAGTTGAGTATTGCAGATACCAGTTACTTAAACCTAGTTATTTTCTTATTCGTTAGTAAATTGATACTTATTTAAACGAAAGATCTTTATTAAATGATTCGATCCTTATTTCTACCGATAGTATATAGAATTTTTTTTTCTCAGTTTAAACAATTATTAAGGTTGTCTATAAAATTATGATATTGATATGCCTGAGACATAGAATCATCCTTTATTAAAAATTGTCAATAATAGATGCAACAAAAAAATATGGTCACAACTACAATTCCGTTAAGATGTACTTCTTTTGAATTGTAATATAGAGTAAGACGTATCGCTTATAAAATTATCATACTTATATTTATTACTTAAATTACGTAATCATCCATATTTTTACTTTTCTTCAACCTACAAACAATAGTTATTTCTTTGTTCATATAACAATCGTTATACATGCAACAATATATGTTATTTCATTTTGCGTAGGTACGATAAAACTATAAACTAGTAAGCACAATGTTAAAATAATAAAGTTGAAAATAAACGATTGATTTGATATTTTTAAATTTGTTATTCAGTTTGTAAAACTTCTGTAAGTAACAATTTAGCTTGTTTCATTGCTTTATAAAGTGTAGAAATTTGCTGTCCTTTTACTCGTTGTGCGTTCATGAAAAGGCAGTTTAACTGCAGTTTTCGATGTAAACGAGTCAAACTTCTAGCAAAGTATACACTTTTACGGTAGCTTAAATTTGTTTGTGGGCGTTGAGCGGTTTTACTTTAAATGAAGTTTTCAAAGAAGGTTTTGGTACACATCTCTTAAAACGACATTAAATTCAGACTTCTTTTTGGACACCTTTCATTCTCTAGTAACACAAAGAGCCTGGATTAAAGTATAATCTGGAAATTTAACCCTTTCATTAAAAGGAACTGACGACATTACTTTCTATATTATAACTTTCTTAATTGGATTCATGATTTTTAATTAATGTCAGATTATTATCATGTTATTGTATATTTTATAATACAATTTCTAAATGTATTTGCATCAAGGACAAATAAAAATTTAATATACCAAACTGTGAACCCGTTTCAATTGCAGATAATACGTTTGAAAATTTTTAAGGGTTTTGATTATACTATTTTTATCCGTTTGGTACAATTGTCAATATAATGGTAAATATTTTGTTTTTATGATTTGATTTGCTTCCGATTACTAGAAAGTGAAAGAACCTCCTTCCATAATTTAATTCAAGTGGAAGGTGATGTGGGCATTATTGTCCTTCACCTAAATAAATCGTTGCATTGACGTACAATTCAGTAAAAAATAACTAATTTTATTTAGATTTATATTAATCAATTAATGGCGTTTTGACATTTGTCGAATATGAAACTCAAAGATATATTAAGAGTGAAATTCTTATTCCATTTTGATATAACTACTTAAATAGAAAGATTACATTAATTTTTAAGGCTTATTTATGTTTGCATTAAAAGCTTTTACAAGTGATACATACCTAAAATTGAATTTGATTTAAAGAAACTTACACTATTTGATATATATATATATATATATATATATATATATATATATATATATATATAAATAAGACAATTTTTCTTTAAAACTTGTGTAAATAAACGTAAAATTAATTCAACGTTTCAACGTCCTTTGTTCCCTTTGTCAAGAATTTATTTGACAATTACAGAAATTGAAATAAGGTAACTATTTTTAACAAGTACAAAATATGAAACAAGGTAACTAATTTAATTTTAATCTGGACGAGTGTGTTTGACTTCGGGTAGTTGGTCTAGTATGTGATAGAAGGTGCAGAAGTGGGACGCCTGAATAGTTGCAGCATAAGTGTTTGAAATTGCTGGAAGATTTGGAGTTGGTTGAAATGTAGAATCAACTTGTTTAATGATATTCTTCCAAATTTGTGGCATTCTAGAAGTGTCATCTCGTTTATTGAGGGCGTTTGGTCTTCTTTCAATTTCAACTGCTTCTCTAATAATTCTTGCTTGTAAGGTATATAGAGGTGCAATTAAACGGATATTGTTGGTATTAATTTGGTGTCCTGTATCTAAATGATGTGTAGCTAAAGACGATGAAGGATTGTGCTGTCTGTCTCATACATCGCAGGCAAATAATGTAGAACCGTTAAGGACAGTACACAATTTAAGTGACAAAGAACTTGATAATAATATTCTAAATGTTTTAGGTAAAGGGTTTAATTTTGCCATCACTCCTAAACGGATTCCCGTAGAAAACATCATCACCAACGTAGAATACGCCTTAAAAGATACAGAATCTACGGTAGCTGACGAAATTAGACTCAACGTAGCACACATTCTTCAGAACTGCGAACTTCCCAAACAAAATATCACCAAACAAGACCTCCAAATGTTAAACCAAATGAAAAATGACGACCAAATATTAATACTACCTGCTGACAAAGGAAACGCTACTGTCATTGTCAACTCTCAAGACTATCACCATAAGATGTCTGAACTGCTAACTTCTTCAGAATATAAGAAAAATCAGTGCAATCCTACCACTTACATAGAAAAAACAACAAAATCTATCATTAATTCTACAAAATTAGACAAAGAAACAAAACAGAAACTAATTCCAAGAGAGAAGAGTTCAAGAATCCCCAAAATATACGGACTCCCAAAAATACATAAGGAAAACTGGCCATTACGCCCTATCGTCAGTGCATTCAATTCTCCGACTCATGACCTTGCTCGTTATCTAGCCAAAGTTATTCAACCGATTTGTGAAAATGCTGTATCAAAAACTCTTATGATTTTCTACACAAACTCAAAATTGTACCCTTGGCTCCAAATGACATTTTAGTTAGCTTCGACATAACGTCACTTTTCACCAAAATATCTATTGAAGACACGATGAAAATTCTAGAAGAAAAACACTCAATAAACCAAGACATGCTCAAATTGATAAACCACTGCATGCACTCAACCTATTTTACATACAAAGGACAATTCTACAAGCAAATTCAAGGAACACCTATGGGCTCGCCACTCTCCAGCTTTTGCGAATGTATATATGGAACATTTTGAAACCATTGCTTTAAATTCTGCAGATTTAAAACCTAAATGTTGGTTTCGTTATGTTGACGACACATTTGTAGTTTGGCCCCATGGAAAAGGAAACTTGAACCATTTTCTAGGACATATTAACAACATTCACGACAACATTAAATTTACTATGGAAGTTGAAGAAAATAATTCACTCCCTTTTTTGGACACCCTAGTAACAAGACTTCCTAATGGTAAATTTACACACAAAGTTTATCGAAAACCAACACATACGAATAGATACTTGAACTCTCTCTCGCATCACCATCCTGGTCAATTACGTAGCGTTATGAAATCCTTGATATACCGCTCTTACCACTTATCTGACCAAAATTCTAGAGCGGAAGAGATGAAGACTATTAATAAAATACTAGTTCAAAATGGATACAAAGATCAAGAAATATTGAAAATTACCAACGAAATAAGAAGACCAAGAAATAATAGCTTGTCAAACAATGAACGAAAGATTCCTGTTATTCTACCTTATGTAAAGGAATTACAGACAGAATAGCAAAGAAATTTCCCAAAACGACTTCAGACCGGTATTCAAACCACATTCAACTTTGTCCCAACTTTTAAGAAACCCCAAAGACAAAGTTCCTAATGAAAGCCAAGGAGTGTATGAGATACCGTGCAACAACTGTCGAAGAACTTATATAGGACAAACTAACAGAATATTATATGCGAGAGCCGATGAACACCAACTAGCAATTAAACAGCACAATCCTTCATCGTCTTTAGCTACACATCATTTAGATACAGGACACCAAATTAATACCAACAATATCCGTTTAATTGCACTCTATATACCTTACAAGCAAGAATTATTAGAGAAGCTGTTGAAATTGAAAGAAGACCAAACGCCCTCAATAAACGAGATGACACTTCTAGAATGCCACAAATTTGGAAGAATATCATTAAACAAGTTGATTCTACATTTCAACCAACTCCAAATCTTCCAGCAATTTCAAACACTTATGCTGCAACTATTCCAGGCGTCCCCACTTCTGCACCTTCTACATCACATACTAGACCAACTACCCGAAGTCAAACACACTCGTCCAGATTAAAATTAAATTAGTTACCTTGTTTCATATTTTGTACTTGTTAAAATAGTTACCTTATTTCAATTTCTGTAATTGTCAAATAAATTCTTGACAAAGGGAACAAAGGACGTTCCCGAAACGTTGAATTAATTTTTACGTTTATTTACACAAGTTTTAAAGAAAAATTGTCTTATTTAAACATGAATACTTGTGGAAATCCTAAATAGAAACATATATATATATATATATAAGCTGGCGCATTAGTGTGACAAAGTCCCATATCTCCTTTATTTAAAGAGATACAAAAAAAAATTAAATACAAAAGTTGTAAGATATGTTCTGGTGCATACTTCAAAAATATTTTTAATTATACAGGGTAGATCATAAAAGCTTAGAAGTAATTTCAAATTTTTTTTTATATAGAAAACCCTATATATTATTACATATTTAAATTCTACATACAATTTTAGATACATTTTATGTATAATGTCCTATACCTAAGTCTAACCGTTTTTGACAAATTTCAAATTTTTTGTCAAAAATGACGTTTGCAGGCCAAAACATAGGTGGAAATCTTTTCTAAACGAAGCCTTTATCAATTAGTTATGGTTGGTTTCTTTGGAAATGGGGACCTACTCTAATGGGCTGTATTGATATTTTTGTAATACATTCATACAGGGTGATCAAAAATGGACAATAAAAAGTAGATTCAAAAAAACCTATAAAGTCATTTTTTTTAATGGAAAATCTTATTTAGCATTAAAAATAAGGGTGACTTTCTGTAAGAGTGTATATTCCAAAAAATTGTAGTTTTTGAAATAATGACAATTTAACATTTTTTTATTGTAAAAGGGCTATACGGCTTTCAAGTTTTGTTGTTAGTCGGCCGTGACGGCGAGGCGTGGCATATAAAAATAATAGAGATCATCAGAAACATCATTATTTATTGTCAGTTGATAATTTGTGTGATGCATTAGTGTATTTTATAGCAAATTGATTTAAAACTTGAATTAAAATTGTAAATAATGAATTTTTCGCAAGCCGAGATGGTTGATATGATTTTTGTTTTGGGAGCTAGTGATAAGAATACGCTCTTAGCAAGAAGACTGTATCAACAACGGTTTCCAGAGAGACGGCAACCTGAAAGAAGGGCATTTTAAAAGCTTGTGGAGCGTCTTGAGAGAACTGGCAATGTGTTATATGAAAAAAATACTAGGGAAAAACGTACACAGACTGAGGAAAATCAATTAAATGTACTATTCACAGTTACCGAAAATCCATATATTCGACAACGACCCATTTCTCAGCAGGTTGGTGTTGAACGACGTACGGTACAGCGGATATTGAAGTCTCAAAAAATGCACCGCTATCACATTCAACTACTTCAAGAGTTGGTTCCTGAAGATTATCAGACTGGAATTTTGTCAATGGGCTCAAAACAAAATAAACCAACAAAGACATTTCACAGAAACGGAAGTGTAAACAAACAGAATTTTCATTACTATTCTACCGAAAATCCACATTTTGTAAGATATACTTCTCAAACTAGATGGTCTTTAAATGTTTGGGGAGGTGTTGTCGGTAATCATGTAATTGGACCATATTTTTTTGATCAACGAGTAACAAGGGAAGTATACTTAAACTTTCTGCAAAACCATCTACCTAATTTGTTGCGTCAAGTGCCACAGGATACGCAACAAGAAATGTGGTTTCTTCATGATGGGGCCCCAGTACATCATACAGGTCCGATAATAACTTTTTTAGATGCTAGATATCCAGAATGTTGGATTGGGAGAGGAGGGCCTGTTGCTAGGCCTGCTAGATCTCCAGATCTTACTAAAATGGACTTTAGCATATGGAGGTACGTCAAAGAACAGGTTTATAAAATACCGTCTACAACAAAGGAAGACATGAAGATCAGGATTAGAATCTGTTTTCAAAACATTAGTGTTGAAATGTGTATAAATTTAAGCAGCGAATTTGAGAGACGTATCGCATTGTGTATTCAAGAAAGAGGCGGACATTTCGAACAACTTATTAGGTAGTACGTATTTGACGTGTTTCTAGTACTTTTATCTGTATAATTAGTTACAGGTTTAGTTACATTACAGGTGTTAAGTTTATGATTAGGATTAGGACATAATTTGTTGAATCAAAAAAATATTGTCTTTACTTTAAGTTCGCTTAATAAAACAATTATTTATATGGAGTTCAATAAATTGTAATATTTCGATCTAAAGTGCTCGATTTTTTTTGTTTCGCCGCGCCCCGCCGTCACGGCCAACTAACAATAAAACTTCAAAGCCGTATAGCCTTTTTACAATAAAAAAATGTTAAATTGTCATTATTTCAAAAACTACAATTTTTTGGAAAAGTCATCACAAATATGTCATAGAATCCAAAAATGAAATAAAAAATAGGGCATTGCATTTAAAAAATTGAAGTGAGATAGCGCCACCTGGCGGTGATGGGCGTTGATTCAAATCTTTGTGCCAACAAATGTGCGCCCTTGGAAGATATTTACAAAAATATTTTCATAATTTAAAAATCTTTATCCGCTCTCGAGATATTGCACTGTCCCATTCCTCGCTGAACACGCTGTATATATATATATATATATATATATATATATATATATATATATATATATATATACTCTACAAAAAACTTTCATTAATAAACCACGTTTAATATTTAAATATCTTTAATAAGGGCATTATCGCTTTTTTCAATAAAGTTATCATTTCTTGAGATAAGGTTCATCTATATGTAACTAAATTTTAACCAACATTTGATAGAGCCTGCAGGGTTCCAGGTGTTATAAAACAAGCTTCTGGTAGCTCTCGTGGTTCAAACGACCTTATTGTTTTGTGAATAAATAATTACTTTGAAATAGTCCAATCATATACGTTTTTATGATACTAAATAATATAAAATAAGGAAAATGCTATGTAATAAAGAAAAATAAGCTTAAAATATCTTAAAAAAATGTTAATTAAAACGGTAGCGGTAGTGAGGATGTATCAATGTTTTCGTGCTGTGGGATATACAGGTGGTTACAACAGGTGAGTGTATTCAGTATTACTCTAATTATATTTAAAATGTGGTTAGGCTATGAACCATGTAGTTTTGAAAATTTGACTGTGTGCTATTAATTAAGTGCGCCTGAATGAGCTCAATTGTATGTATTTTTATGATTATGAACTGGTTTGGAGTGGTGGTGGAGAAGATATACTATACATTATACAGTGGCAATGAAATCTCGGCTGTAATCGTGATGGTGTTCACGTGGGCTGAATAATTTAGTGCTGAGTGGATGTGAGAGGGTGGGTTTAAGGTGTAGAAGTACAAATAGGCTATATCGTAGGGGAATTAAAGGCAAGGGGACTCGTATTCGGTCTAGGAGGGTAATTATGTGTCGGGGTTGCGCGGAAGTAGCTATCTGTTCTGGGCAGAACCTCCGTTGAAACAACTACGTCGATTCTGACAATTCAGAAGCCCACTTCGTTGCGGTTGCAGACCAAATGTTGGTCTAAATTAAGACCTGAATACCTCACTCTTTGTGGAGGGTGGTGATTTCAAGAGTCGCAATACTTAATAATACGGGACGGTGCCTCCGGCAAACTAACATCTTAGGCACGTTTATATACCAGACTCGGTGCTAAAAGCAGCCAGGAGCGTTTTATATAAAATTGACTACAAAAAGGGTTGTTACAGGTGTAGGTGTTTATTGAATGTAGAAGGTGGATGCTGGTGATGTAAAAAAAGGTATCAGGTTCTGGGAGGACAGGTAGATCAGATTTTTTGGTATTAAATGAGGGTAGATCTGGCGTGAATGTAAAATAATGATGGATATATCTGGTATGAAAGTAATTTCGAGCAAAGGGTAAAGTGAAGTGTGTTTGTTTGTTATTTGTGTGTCTATAGATGAGGTTAGGATTCTGGTAATACTGTTCAAGATGCTGGATGCTTTGTAAAACAGGTATAGATATATAAATATAATAATAAGTGTAACAAGTGGAATAGGTAAATATGTGAAGGGGGGATGGTAGATGGTCTGATATTTATAGGGGAAATATAGAGAGTGAGAATAGGAATAGCAGCTAATAACATTTATAAATAATGATAATGCAGTTGTGCAAACAACTAGGAAATAAGGTTTAATAGGAATTATTTTGTAGGATAGGAAATTTTGTGAAGGATTCGCAGAATCATTAAGCACAACATACACACAGCAACAAGCAACACACGCACACGCACACGACACGATACGCACACAGCACACGACACGCACACGACACGCACACGCACACGAACACGCACACAGCACATACACGCACAGCACACAGCACACGCAACACACACAGCACACACACGCACACGCACACGACACACGCACCACACACGCACACGCACAGCACACGCACATGCACCCGCACACGCACACGCACACACACACGCACACGCACACGCACACGCACACACACGCACACGCACACACACGACACAGCACACGCACACGCACAGCACACGCACACGCACACGCACACGCACACGCACACGACACGCACACGCACATGCTCACGCACACGCACACGCACACGCACACGCACACACACACACACGCACACGCACACGCACACAGCACACGCACACGCACACGCACACGCACACGCACTCGCACACGCACACGCACACGCCACGCACACGCACACGCACACGCACACGCACACGCACACGCACACGCACACGCACACGCACACGCACACGCCACGCACACGCAGATTGCAATTTAAGAGTGTTCTGCAATGCTAAACCAGTATCGTGGCCTACCTCTTAGGTTCAGACAGCACACAAGCATAGTGAAACCTAGAGACACACACGCACATGCACACTCACACGAAAACGCGCACGTGCACCTGACACTCTAAGGAAGCTGATTCATGAGCAGAAGTGAGGACTGTCTGTCAGAGATGTTCTGGTCATATGTCAAATATGGGTAAATCAAACAAGCGCCGAAATACACTCGGGATCGTGCGTCTACTATAGTGTACTCTCGCGTTTATGGGAGATACAGGAGAGAGGGAACGGTTTACATTCGTAGGAGAAAATAGGAAACTAGTTTGTTGTAATGTAATTCAAGAAGGAAATAGTATATATTTGGGATCTTGCAAGACTTGTCGTGCAATATATTACATATATGAGTGTACGGTATCCTATTAATGTAACATTACCTTTACCTTTAGGTATATTCTTTTTTCGTTAGACTTAGAAATACTAGTTTGAATACACCCACAGTGCACTACAATCTTTTATGTGCATGCATATATTGCATTGTGCTAATAACTCGTTCAGTGTAAGAAATTGAATTCGAAATTTCGACGTTTATTAGCTTACAATCAGAATCCTTCCAACCCATTTTGATTAAATCGGCAGTACCTACCTTTTGTTTGGACTCTCCAAATGATATGGTCAGACGGCGATTTCAGACAACTTGTCCTCACGAGGCACCCAACTCTCACTTGATGGCTCCAAGCGCCGCACCCTGGTAACTTGTATTGACTTACAGACCAAACCAGGTGAGGGTATCCAGATATGAAGACAACGATGCTGGGCAGCAGCAGTATCATTAGTGACTTAAGGCTTTAGGTGAATGACACGTGCAAGGCTTATAGGGCATACAATCACAGGAAAAAATCGCTTATGATTTAACCTGCGATATGGAAGGCAACGGAAAACTGCCTCATTAACCTCCCAAGAAAAGTCAGAATGGAAGGAAGCGAAATAGGTAGTACTACACCAATTTGTCACAAACTTTACACCAATCTCGGAGAGAATGTTGCGAATCTAACTAGACAGCTCCCCAGTTAAGAAGAAGTAGAGAAATTCTACGAATCGTTGGCGATTATACTTAGACAATTGAATATACAAAATGTGACATTAATCATGATCGATTTTAATCCCAAAATCGGGAAAGGGAAGAGTGGAGACTATATAGGAGGATATGGATTAGGTACAAGGAATGAGCGCGGCGATAGACTGAAACTGTTCGCTAAAGAAGAAGAACATTTTTTAAACTTCCACCTCGACGACTACATACTTAGATTTCGCCACAAGATCACATCGGAAACATAACAAGAAACTAAATAGATCACATTCTGGTAAATATAAGAATCCGAAACAGTTGTCTGTCGGTCAAAACATACCCAGGCATGGCATCGGATCACAATGCCCTAGTGGGAAGGTTTAAGATGAAACTAAAACAATTACAAAAACCACACACAGGAATAGATGGAATTTAAAGAAACTGAAAGAGCAAGAAACAAGAGAAACATTGACAAACGCAATAACTGGACAAATGAAAAATGTAGAGAGAATAATGGATACAGGTGAAGCAATGGAAAAAATACTTCAACTTATGGAAGAAAGAAAGAAGCCGATCAACTCAACAAATTTGTCACTTTGGTATTCCGCCTGAGTTTCTGTTTGAAATATTGCGAATAAATAAGTAAATCATTAACACCATTTTTATTAAATAAAGCGTGACTTAAAAATTGTATGACTTTTGCGTACGCTACTGAAAATAGTAGCACTTAAGGGAGAAGTTACCGGTGAAAATCGTCCTCGTCGCCTGCGCGTTCTTTCGCCAGGCACAATGACATAAGCTTGCTAGTCATGAAACTTGGGTGCAATACTTGGATAATCCCAGCAATCACCAATCCATGTACTGAGTCCACGCGTTCTCCGCCACAAGAAAAGCGGAAACGCAATCTTTTGGTACAAACTACTATATTTTAAAACAGAAAGTGAAAAGGTTTACGAATATATTATTTGGAATTTGAAGGCAGTCATTATGAGAAAGCCGACAGCGTTCTGCAAGGATGCAGTAGACATTAGGGAGGGATAGTTGAACGCATTATCTGGGAATATGAAATCACTGAACTTTAGCATCCAAGACAAAGACCAGTGTTACATGCGCCTTTTTTAAAGTTGAAAAAAGAAAGAAGATATTTTCTTTGGGCAATAGCTTTACCTATGTTTAAGAATACTTCAAGGACCCTCTTTCTGAAGAAATAACTGAAAAGTAGCGGTTTTCTTACATATTATTTATATACAACGTGATCAATCTCAAGTGTACTGTAGTGATATGACAAAAATCCCTAGTTGTTAATATTTTGTGTTTTGCAGTTGGCTGCTTTGGATTTTTAATGTGGTTTTAGTCGTTTTAGTTTATGTCAGTTTATGTCATATTATACCTTCGTTTTTCACTTTTTTATTTTCTTGGTTCCGAAATGTTACAAAATGTATTTGCGAATATGCAACGTAGGTGAACATATGTTGACAATTTAATGGCGGTCATTTTGAACATATGCTGTAAAGCAAAGTGTGATAACTAATGTGTACCTAAGGAGTAAAAAAAAATTTGTAAAAGACATTGTCATTCCATAAACATTACTGTAAATTTTATTTAATTATAATGAAATTATAACATTTAAATACTTAAGATTCATTATTTTGTAATGATGTAATCCAATCATTAAATATTATTTTATTTATTTTGTTGTATTTTATAGGGATGCAGTCTAATCAAATACAAAATAGTCATTATTTAAATTAAGATAATATTTTATAATATGTATAAGTTAATGACCTTCATACAGATTTGAAACTGATCGTAGTTTTTACTCGAACCATGCTCTAGAGTAGCTAGAGCAATACAGCTTCTTACCAACCTCTCAGTGGTACCAACATAAATATTTTGATCACGTGGTATACACTTGAGATTGATCACTCTGTACTAACCTAGGGTATATTAAGCGATATTAGACAAATACCAGATCCCATTTGAAAATTAAAATTTAAACCTCACAACTGTTTGCATTGTTGTTCTTACAGAATTCACGTTATAAGCAAATTCAATAGAAGGCAATATCCAAGATAATTTTTCTTAAAGTGCAATAAATAATTATGGTAGGGGTGTTAGACTCCCAGAAGTTTTCTCAGCTTTTTACATTTTTAAAAAGGTTCGAATGAAAAGCGGCACTCTCCCTAAACGCGAATATAAAATTGTAAGACTCAATCTAAGAGAGGGAATAAATCTGAAAAGTCTATTTTCAGTCTGCATTACCGAACATTAATAATTCCGACAAGCAATAACCTTAAAACATGCATTTCAGCATATTCCGTTCAGCGTTCAGTGCCCTATTTTGCAGATTTGCTCCATTTGTTTCTCACAAAAGCAATCTTGAAAAGTGGGTGTTATATCTATGGATCAAAGCTAGTGACGACAGCCGCTTATCAAATGCGCATTGTCGATTGAAAATTGTAGAAGTATAAAATAATCTAGTAATTCCTTTAAGATATCTTATTTACATGAATGATTTTTAGCAATGGGAATTTTCAGGATTTATATCGCTTTTCATGTGCATAGCATGAACATTTTTCAGTTATATTTGAAATGTGTTATTTTATTGCAATTTAAGGCATTTGTTAAGATTATTGTTACATGAAATACTATTTTTTTATTCAATTGTAAATTTCAAGTTATCAATACCTTGTGAAACTTAAGTTTTAAAACAACCTAAAATATAAAATGAATACGTTTATTACCTACTAATGAGATATTGTGTAGGAAAAGATAAAAAAACTGTTATCGCAATTGTATTTAAGTAATACTAAAAACCTACCACAAATACATCAAATAGTATGTACTAAGAACATCAAAAGCCTGTCTAGAAAGATATGTGAAAAATGGAACACTTCCCCAGAGATTTTACATTAAAGTCACCCTTAGCAGCCAGAAAAGCATGCTGTATCGAAAGCTCTTCGTACAAAGCACTGGAAGTGAAAAGTTATTCAGTAAGCAAACAAGACTAAAATCAGTTAAAGTAAAAAATTCGAGTGTCTTTTTAAACAATACCAGCAGGTCTCGGAATTGATTTTGTATAATTCAACAACCGGCTTACTTAAATTAAAATAAGTTATATCAAACATAATAAACTGAGTACAGCCGCATGCTACCATGTATTGAAGTTTTTCTTACAAATCGGGCAAGTACTTCATATCAAAAGTTAAACTTGTGTTATATATAGTATGGGCAAATCATACGCTGAAAGTTATTTATAAACAAGTAAAAGATAGCTGATTAATTCACAATGATATGTACCAACTGGAGCCAAAAAACGTTAAAGTAACGCCAAGGAAAGCAACGTGTTTCATTCCCTTCCCGAAGGGTAGGGCTGGCTGGTCGAGCTTTCCACGCTCCTTCCGTCACAGTAAAATACATTACGTATATATGCATGGTGGGATTAAGGATGGGTACGGTCGGGATAGGATCAGAAGGAATGGAGTTAAGGTTCTGAGGGGAAATATAATACCCCAGCGTTCCCTTAAACTTGATGTGCGTGTACGTAGTGATCATGCCGCTATATGTATATGAGGAACGCCCAGTGAAAAAACCTTATACAGGGCAGACGATAACGGGGAATGAACCCATTACCTGCCGATTGCTAAGTAGATTGTGTTGCCACAGGTCCAACTAGCTCGGTAATAAGGAGGATAACGTTTCTCCTTATGAAAACAATTGCTACCCTAAATGGGAAAGAGAGGATAAACGATAGGTGAAATAGACTTATAATATATATAATTTGTAATCAACTTATAAAATGAGAACTAACACAGGAAGAAATTTCCTTTCAATAATTACAATAAAACTACTTAATGTCTTATTCCTTAAAATGAGTAATGAAAATGAACAGTATAACCAACACGACTGACCGTTAACCAAACAGAGAAATATTTAATTACACTATTAATTTACAGCTAACAGTGAATGCAAACATATACTTATTTGTTTCTACAAATGTTACAAACGTTTTGCGAAACTAAGTATATTCTGAAATCATTCGGAATTTCACTTACAAATTTGTTGTTGAAAGAACAGAATTTAGCAGTGAGTTAGTATTGGTGGGAAGATGGCATATACAGAAGGGAAAGGATATCACCTCGGCCATATCGGTATGACACTTCCGTGAAGTGGTGTCAGTAAGCATCAGTCGTTCGTTATGTCCGTTTTATTCATTAAAGTGTGTCATATTTTAACATCTTAATGTATAAAATTAAAATTTCTACATATGTATAAAAATGGTTTCGTGTGATACGTTCATGTAGTAGTAGAATAGATGTGGGTAGAAAATAAACATTCACGTGCACTCAGTGTGAATATGTCCTAATACATTACATTATTAATAATGTCAAATTAATTTCTGTGCAGGCAATTACTTATAAGTGTTTCAACAATTAGTTGAACATAGTTTTGATAAACCACTTGAATAACCAAGAATGATGTTCATAAAAGCTATCATTTTAAGGTGTGATAGTAGAAGATATGATTGATATAAAACTAAAAAATATCTGGTGTGGAACGACGCACCTTCCAATCTACAAAGTGGGAATTAGGAGAAATAAAATAGTACGCTTTCTTTAGGATAGTTATGCAACACCTTTTGTAATACGTTCATAATGAAGACTGACAATGTTGTAAGATCAGCTATCAGCTATGCGTTTAGATCTTCATATCAGATAGAAATTAATAGATATATAGATGTTTACTTGCAAAAAAATGCTAATCCCCTCTTCTACTGTATAAATACAGAAAATACAGTTTAAGCATTTTCCATCTTATACAACTAAACTTCACTTTAGGTATTTTTTGCCTCCATATCACCCATCGGATCAAAAAATGCATAGATCATAATTCAATTCAAGTTATAAGGTTTATATGTCGGAGTTATATGCTTGAAATATGCAGTTGTTTCAGAAATATTTAATGAAAGCCAAAAACTGTGCCTAATAAATCCCCCTTCTTTGACGCTGAATTTCTCCCAAAATCCAACCAACTCTGTCACATATGAAAACAAACTTAAACACGAAATTTCAAATAGGTACGTCGTGTTTGAATATCCAATTGAATACTTGTATAATTATACTTTAATTACCGCCAGTAATTGATTTGTCTGTTTTCCAAAGGGACAAATTCACAATTTATACTAAGAAACAGATTTTCTTACTTTCATAGTTTAAAACTACCTACCGCTTAGAAAAGCATTTTTAACCGTTAAGATAATAAACACCGTAAAGTACGAGCAGATGTGCCAGACATATCCTTTGGTTACATGGTGATAATTTTGATAATCCGAATAAAATCGTTCCTAATTTAAAATGCATTCCCAATTTCATTGCGTCACCTTTTTTTTTATTTTGCGGCTACTGCCGAATACAGATTCATTATTAAGCCTAAATTTAATTGATTCTGTTTTACTGCTTTTAAACTTTCCTCTTATTCATTTTTACGAACGAATTTCCTTACAACTTTTTAATAGGTGTTAACGGAAACTAACAGTATTTCGATATCCATTTGTGACCTACCGAATTGGCGGGAGCACAAAATAAAGTTATCTTACCTTTAAGAGGTGGTGGGTAGCTAAACATATTTATTGTACTTTCCTACGGCTAGTACTCTTGTCGTGAGTAAGGGCTTGAAACCAACAATAATGAAACAAGAAAGAAATGTTCTAATCAATAAATTTAATGTTATGTGAATGATGTTGATTTGTACAATATATATATATATATATATATATATATATATATATATATATATATATATATATATATATATAGATGTAAATGGTTTAGCTTAGTTAATGTAATTAGGTTAAGCTAGATCTTAAATTTTTAAGTATAAATTGAATGAAAGTTTTATTAGGTCGAATAGGTGAATGATATGTGTAAATGTGAATTTATTCGAGTGAGCGTAGGTATGTTGTTTACTATCCTTTTTTTTTTGATTGATTAAATGTATGGTACCATCTGTACAGGGTGGTTTTTTTTCGTTAATATTATAGGGTATAGGCTAAACGGTAAGAGATACAAAAAAACTAAGATACGTGTCCCGTTCTCTTTTTTAGTGTTTAGTTTAATGGCGTAATCTGATCTACGCTAACTAAATTATTTTCGAAGATACAGAGTGATTCTCAAAATCTGCCGGTTTTTATTATCTCTTATGACTCGGTTATTTAAAAAAAAAAAAAGGTTTGAATGCGAAAGTTTTATGACTTTTTACGTTGAATCCAGTGGCGTTCTTAAAAAAAATATAGATGTTTGATTTTTTGAGATATTATCAAAAGTAGCATTTTCTTAAATGGGACACCCTATATCTGATAATAAGGCAAATAGAGAAAGAGATGAAATAAATACATTAGCTTGTGTTGCTGCTGATCCGACGATTTCTAGCCGTAATATTGAGAAAGATATTGGCACATGTAAATCTAAAGTTTTAAAAACGTTAAGAAAGCATAAGTATAAACCATATAAAATAAGAAAGGTTCATAACTTACATCCTGGAGATGAAGAGAGGCGTTTAACATTTTGTCATTGGTATTCGCAGCAGATTAATCGGAATCCCAATTTTTTTCTAAATATAATATGGACCGACGAGGCTTTTATATCTAGCGAAGGAATTTTTAATCGACATAATAATCGATATTGGTCAAACATAAATCCTCATCAGACAGAGTCCTTAACTACAGAATTTTTAATGAATATTTGAATGCTCAAGGATACATCCAAATTTTGGAAGAATGTGTAATAATGGAGTTGGATAACATGCCATTAGCTGCAAGAAATAATGTTTATTTACAACAAGACGGTGCTCCAGCACATAATAGCCACATGGTAAGGGACTTACTAAATGTCAATTTTGGCGAAAATTGGCTTGGTACATATGGACCAAACAGATGGCCTCCGCGTTCCCCCGACCTGACGCCACTCGACTTTTATTTTTGGAGATCTATCAAAAATGAAGTCTATAAAACCCGAAGTAATACTGTAGAAGAACTCTGAGCAAATTTTATTAATTGCATTGGAAGAGCGCCAAATATTCAAATCTATAACGCCACTCGTTCAGTTACAAGCAGAGCCCAAAAATGCATCGAGCAGAATGGAAGACAATTTGAGCACCTTTTGTGATTAACTACCTATGCTAATTGTTATATATAAGTATTTGAAATAATTACTGTTGAGTTGTTATAAATCTTTTCTTGTTTTTTGTAGTTGTTGTTTTAGTTTATTAATGTTTTATTATTGTTATTATCTGCAATTTTATTATGCCTATTATAAAATAAAGAATTGATTAGATCCATGGCCAACTAAAAAAAAGTTTTTTTAGTATTTTAGCTATTTAGGACCATGCAAAATATTAAGTGTTATATATTGTTGCAACCTCAAGAAAAAAATGTAATTTTTTGAGAATATCAGATACAGGGTGTCCCATTTAAGAAAATGCTACTTTTGATAATATCTCAAAAAATAAAACATCTACATTTTTTTAAGAACGCCACTGGATTTAACGTAAAAATTCATAAAACTTTCGTATCCAAAACTTTTTTTATCTCCATAAATAACCGAGTCATAAAAGATAATAAAAACCGGCAGATTTTGAGAATCACTCTGTATCTTCGAAACCAATTTAGTCAGCGTAGATCCGATTGCGGCATTAAACTAAACACTAAAAAAGAGAACGGGACACGTATCTTAGTTTTTTTTGTATCTCTTACCATTTAGCCTATACCCTATAATATTAACGAAAAAAAACCACCATGTACAAGGTGAATGTTTTACCAAAATTAATCCAACCAATGGCTAATCCTAAGATACCCGTATTAATTGTTGTATGAACCACGTAGGGGATGATAGTACTCAGATCCCCATATATTGTGGGTGCTTATCTAAATACGATATAAAATCTAAATTAACGACCTTGTTCAGTTCCGTTTTGATAAGCACCAATTTTTGATAATGTATAATAATTTAATGTACCTGTGCTGATTCATTACAATAATTGCGACCTATCCTGTATGCAGAAAAAATTGTATGTTTGTAAGATGAATGAATAACGATAACGGTAAGTAAATGCGATAATTAATCAATAATAGTGACTAATTCTAAAAGTTCTAGATAATTACAACACAATTATGAAAATGAGGTTATCTTAATCAAACATGAGATTTTATATTATTTTTTTTTTGTATGAATGTTATGATTATGAAAAACTATTCGAAAGATGAATAGATTTATGAAGGTAATAATGAATATTTACTTCTATATGAAGATGAAGGCAGAATACATAGAAACTGAATTAAAGTGGAAATAAGTTCAAATATGAGTTTAAGTATGTTTTGAAGTGTGATTTGAGGCCTGTAAAGATAATATATAAATAAAATTTTTACCTTGATGTTAGTGGCCTTTAAGTGTAGTGCTTTATTTTTATTTCGGATAAATCGAATTGTTTGGATTTAACCTATTAATCAATACTAATTTAAAAGTTGTAGGTAGCCTAGATCCACAATTGATTTATTAAATAATAATTGCATACCACAACTAGCACAAATTTTTTTGCTTCATAATCTGCGATGAGAAAATTCTTGCCTAATCCCATTGTTATCCTTATCTCCCTTTTGGTACGCATGATAGATGATAAGAGTTTTGAAGAATTTGAAAAATATGAAAAGTACGATGGTAAAGACATCTATAGGAGCGATTAGGAAAGTTATGAATTGAACACTTACAGGGAACCTATCATAAATTAAACACGTCACACATTTAGTAAAATTGTAAATAGCTAAGTGATTACGTATTTACTTTACGCCGTTTCTTCAGAGCCAGATTGGCAATAATTAAGAGGTCGTTGTTTGTGATTGAACTAAACTATTTTGTTGTATACAGGAGTGAGTTACCATTTAATGGGCATGTGTGTGCGTGTATGCGTGTGTGCGTGCGTGCGTGTGCGCATGTGTGCATGTGTGAGTGTGTGTATGTGTGTGTACGCGTGTGCATGTGCGTCTGTGTGCGTGGATATTAGTATCCACGATAATTCTATAATAGGTACCTATTTGAAATTGAGTGTTTATTCTTCACTAAGCTTCATTTCAGTTCTGTTCTGTTCTGTTTGATGCGACGCTTAATTTAGCGCAAAGAAATTCCTAAGGTTTTGTATATTAGTTAAAATTTTTTCAATATCTGAATAACGATTAATTTTAGAAGAAAAAGTGTAGACATATTTTTTAAAGAAAATTTTATTTTACATAACTTGGTAGTAGTAATATAAGGCCGGAGCTACTCCACTTCAAGGTCACCCATGTAAATCTTATGTGATTTATTTCAAGGTCAAGTGAGTTTTCTCATTATGCCAGAACGCGCTCCACGCCTCAAGGACGTTTGAAGCATGCTTTTGGCGGGGAATTTAAATTTTCGGAGCAGGTCAAGGTCAAAGTAAAAATAGAAATTGCAATATCATCTTCATCATCATATTACAATTCTTAGAAAGTCTGAAAGTGTAATGGTGAAGGTCAAGGTCAAAGATTATTGATCTGTAGGGATATCGTAGAACATTTCTTAGAAGTGTAAAAATAGAATAAGTTCATGGAAAGAAGAAAAAGAAGAAGAAGCCTAGGTTAGCGGTTTTGAAGGATGTAGATTTATAATAAAAAGGCTTCCTTGGGTGTGTGTGATTTAGTATTAGCAGAAATGATGAAAATGGTAGTATGCAAGATAGGAAACGCAAGAAAAGAACAAGTATTAACTATTGTGGAGCGAAAGAAAAGGTTGGAGGTGTTGATACGAAAAATTAAAGATTTAAAGGTAGATTTAGAGGTGTATGAAATAAATAGAAGAATGAGACAGCTTCGAGTATGGAAATAAAAAAGAACAAGTATGAATTATTGTTGAGTGAAAGAAGAGGTTGGAGGTGTTGATATGAAAATTAAAGATTTAGAAGGTAGATTTAGGGTGTACGCATTTTCACATATAAATTTCTAATGCTTGTTTTTAAGAAAAGTCTGTAAATTTTTTAAATCATGTAAAATTTAGGATTTTGTTCTTCCAAATATGAAGTTACCCAATTAGATGTTTCATTACGGAAATTTGTATCCTATAAAAAGAATCTTTTAAAAACTATTTATGTATAATATTTTAACGAAATAAATAGATAATCATGTAACAAAAACAAATTTCATCTTATTAAAACTGTGTTGTAGTTGATGTGAATATTTTACCTTAAGGAAAAAAGAATTAAAACATTTATTTTCACAACCTCTACACATTATAGGTGATCTGAATATTTCACTATAAGAAATAAAGTAAAATAGAAAAAATAAACATTTATTTACAAATAACACTAGTCTAACAATTATATTATATAGTGATGAGAACGTTGGAAATGTACGAGGTGAAGCTGAAGATGAAGAGTTTAAAAATAAGAAGGATGCAAAATAAATAAATAATGTGATATGAAGTTTGATTTTTAACTATATCATAAAATCATAAGTTCGCATTTTCGCATATAAATTTCTAATGCTTGTTTTAAGAAAAGTATGTACATTTTTAAAAATCATGTAAAATTTGAGATTTTGTTCTAAATATTATTATTATTATGTTACCGAATTAGATGTTTTATTACGGAAATTTGTATCCTATAACAACAATCTTTTAAAAACTGTATTTAAGTATAATATTTAACGAAATAAATGGATAATCTTGTAACGAAAAACAAATTTCATCTTACTAAAACTTTAGTGGCATCAAAGAGATTTTGAACTTGGAAAAATTGTGCAAAATCGTTATGCAACTACTTATGATTTTTTACTGTTTATGTTTAATTCCACATGTAAAATTGCAATACTTTTTTGATGTATAATTTCTACACTTTATAGTTATAGGTGATGTGAATATTTCACCTTAAGGAAAAAAGTAAAAAGAATTAAAACGTTTATTTTCAAAACCTCTACACATTATAGGTGATCTGAATATTTCACTATAAGAAAAAAAAAAGCCGAAAAAAGAATTAAACATTTATTTTACAAATAACAACAACAATTAAAACTACTTTAGAAAAAATAATAAAAAAAAAACTAAACTACACTAAACTACACTTAACACTCTAAGGATCCATATTGTCCAAGGCACGAAACACTAGTTCTGCATTCCGACCTTTTTTTTCGGCCGATGCCAACTCGTCCCTGGCCTCAGCTAACTCCTTAGTTAGCCGGGCCACACGATTGCTAAGTTCAGCCACACGATCTTGGTTCGAAATGCAGAAATCACGCAGCCACTCCAAATTTGTTTCCCGCAGATGATGCAGCCTTACCGCGGGCTCGGGGGGTTGACACGTCTCAGGGAGTTGGTGCCCTTGCGAAGGCATGTCGAGCAGCAGGAGGTTTTTACCCCCACGCATCCAGGCCGGCGATGCTACCGCGGTAGTAGCAGGAGAGATACTGTAAGTGGAAAATGAATCACATTAATAATGCAATCATCATACATAAATTAAGAAATAAGTAACTTACTTTTCGAAGTAGCGTGCAAAGTCTTCTTCGACATCACTGTCCCGGATACTTATCACAGGAATATCTGCAGGTGATGATAATGGTGGTAGTGGCTGCGGTAGTGATACAGCAGTACCGCTAGCTCGCTGCACCAGCAAGTGCTGCAGTATTTGTGGTTTTTCGTTTTTCTTTTTTAAACTCAATTTGGTTTTTTTGGATAAAGACGCCATTGTAATGTATATATGTATACGTGTGTTATTGCAATGTAGATGTACATATAATAACTGAATAAGAAGTGCAATGTTAAACATATATATAGGTGTAGGTTTTGTTAACGTGGGCAAAACAAGCGGAAATGATAAGGGTAATGAACGAACATATGTGAGAGTAGTTCGTTAACTTAAATAAGATTAAGGACTAACCCAAGATATGAATATAAATTTCTAATGCTTGTTTTAAGAAAAGTATGTACATTTTTAAAAATCATGTATAATTTGAGATTTTGTTCTAAATATTATTATTATGATACCGAGTTAGATGTTTTATTACGGAAATTTGTATCCTATAACAAGAATCTTTTAAAAACTGTATTTAAGTATAATATTTAACGAAATCATGTACCGAAAAACAAATTTCATCTTACTAAAACTTTAGTGACATCAAAGAGATTTTGAACTTGGAAAAATTGTGCAAAATCGTTATGCAACTACTTATGATTTTTTACTGTTTATGTTTAATTCAACATGTAAAATTGTAATACTTTTTTGATGTATAATCTCTACACTTTATAGTTATAGGTGATGTGAATATTTCACCTTAAGGAAAAAAGTAAAAAGAATTAAAACGTTTATTTTCAAAACCTCTACACATTATAGGTGATCTGAATATTTCACTATAAGAAAAAAAAGCCGAAAAAAGAATTAAACATTTTACAAATAACAACAGTTAAAACACTTTAGAAAAAAATAATAAAAAACTAAACTACACTAGTTCGTTAACTTAAATGAGGTTAAGGGACTAACCCAAGGTAATTATGTGATCTATAAAATTAGTAGCAAAATTTTTGACAACAGGTAGTATAATCAATTGGATGTCAAACTTTAATTGTTGGCAATTTTCTATAATTTTTGGAGGGTATCATATTACATTATATTAAGGTAATTTTTGAGGTGTGTCAAATTACGTTTCATGACAATTTCGGGGGTTGTCAAATTTGCATTTTTACACAATTTTGTGGGGGTGTCAAATTACATTTTATGGTAATTTTGGAGGTGTAAAATTACATTTTTTTGTTTTTTGGTAATTTTGGGGGTGTCAAATTACATTTTTTGGTAATTTTGGGGGTGTCAAATTACATTTTTTGGTAATTTTGGGGTGTCAAATTACATTTTTTGGTAATTTTCGGGTGTCAAATTACATTTTTTTGGTAATTTTGGGAGTGTCAAATTACATTTTTTGGTAATTTTGGGAGTGTCAAATTACATTTTTTGGTAATTTTGGGAGTGTCAAATTACATTTTTTGGTAATTTTGGGGTGTCAAATTACATTTCTTGGTAATTTTCGGGTGTCAAATTTCATTTTTTGGTAATTTTCGGGTGTCAAATTACATTTTTTGGCAATTTTTGGCAATTTTTGGGGGTCATTCACCCCACGGGAAATGTCAAAAAAAAAGGTAACTTTAAGCGCTTTGGTTGTCAATCTTTTACGATATTGAAAGGCGGTCTTGGTTCATTATATATATATGTATTGTCTTATGCGCTTTACTATTTTATAACCTTGCTCTATTTCTTATCTTTTGAAGGACATCAATGTTCCATAAACTCGTTGACCATCAGGTTATTGTACCCTCTATCGTTAACTTGAGAAGGTATATAAACCGATGATGTACGGTAAGATGGCAGATATCGCAGCTTAAAGTTAAAGAGCGATTACCTTCCGACAATTGTCTTTGTAATAGTTCTAAAGTGTTTTTGTAGTCTGAAAATAGTTAACAAAACGGTCACTCCCCAGTTACGCTGATTTTTTTAAATTGTTCGTGTGTGTCTGTGTGAATTTAAATAATATTTGTTTACATTTAATATTATAGCTTCTAAGGTAAATAAGCAGTTAAAATAATTAGATATGAATATAAATTCGGTTTCTGTTACAAGTAGTGAATTAATTAAGGTAATTCGCAAAGCTATTAAACTATTGAAAACTAAGGATGAAATAACCAGACATATTCATATGTTAAGAAATAATATCAAGAATTTATTAAAATTCAAATGTATACTGTAAATGAAAATCTACTTAGACTTGAAAGTAATTTATCAATTCTCAAATGTTATCTGGCGAAATTAAATCAATTAAGACAGACTTTAGATAAAAGAGGCGCTGGTGTAGCAATTAGTTCAAGTAACTTACAGTGGCACGATGTACAATCTTGCTTCAATGACAGATTACTTACAGGTATTATAGTCAATTTAAATATTAAAGATCCGCTAGTATTCTTGAAATGTGCTTATAAAAGTTTTTCGAGAAAAATTAATGTAATGTTACAACAATCAATGCTTAAAGTAAATGTCGTTTTAGCGTGTCATTTCATTCAACCTCAAAACCTTGAGCTTGACTTAAAAACGTTTGCTTCCAAAAATGAAATTATAGATGTTGGTACCGATCTTAAACAATGGTACAAAACGCATGTATTCGATAAACTTCAGGCAAAATTATAAGAGTTTGCGGAAAGGGATTCGGGATGGGCATTGCAAGAAATTTTACACTTAAAGGTTAATATTAACAATTACATTCCTATAAGGGGAGGTGTTTCGACGTATGTTAAAGTACCTAATTTCATAGCAATGAAGCGGGCAGTTGTTAATGTAAAAAATAATGATGAATACTGTTTCTTGTGGGCCATAGTATCTGCTTTATTTCCAGTACAAAATCATAACGATAGAGTTTTTAGTTATCCTCATTTTAGCGATATTTTAAAATATGAATCTATTCAGTTTCCTATTAAATTAAACGACATCGGCAAATTTGAAAAGTTAAACAACCTTTCAATTAACTTATATTGTGTAAAGGGTAAAAAAGTGTTTCCATTTTTATTAAGTAAGAACCACATGAATAACAGAGAGTCAATTAATTTACTGATTTTACCTTGCGATTCAAACAACAAATGTGGTGCAGAAGAAGGTATACCAAGTTACATTAATAGTAATAATAATACATTTTATCACTTTACTTGGATAAAAAGTATGTCAGCTCTGTTTGCCAAGCAACTATCCAATAGGGATCATAAAAAAATTTTTTGTAATCGATGTCTGAATCATTTCTTTACAAACATACTTTTAGAAAAGCATATAGCTCGTTGTCACGAATTTAATACGTGTTCCTCTAGATTACCGATGAGTGACGATGAAAAATTTTGAATTTAAACATTTCACATATCAAGAAAAAGTACCGTTCGTCATTTATGCAGACCTTGAAAGCATACTTGAAAAATCCTCTCGGTAGACGATGAAGGAAGTAATACACGTGTATGTGAAAAACATGTTCCCTTTAGTATAGCTTATTATTTGAAATGTTCTTATAACGACTCATTATCTAAATTTCAGTTGTACAGGGGCGAGGATTGTATTACGTGGTTTGTTAATGAATTATTAAATTTGGCGTATTGGGTTAACAATATACTTAATATGGTTGTACCAATGGATAACCTAACACAAGATCAGATTAAAGATTATGAGAATGCGGTAGTATGTCATATTTGTAGGAAACCATTTACGGGGGATAATATTAAAGTTAGAGACCACGATCATTTGACAGGGAAGTATAGATCCGCGGCACACAGAGGTTGTAATTTAAATTTTAAGGTGTTCCATGTTATACCTGTAGTATTTTACAATCTTAGTGGTTACTATTCACACTTTATTATTCGCGAATTAGCAAACGGTTTTCCGGGCCAGGTCAAACTTTTACCGTTAAATAAAGAAAAATACATTTCATTCACCAAATTAGTCAACAATACAAAGATACACTATAGGTTTATTGACTCCTTTAGGTTCATGAGTAGCAGTATTGAGAAATTGTCATCATATTTGGAGAATGATAAAAAAAATATTACCCGATCAAATTGTAATAGTGATAATGAATTTAATTTATTAGTTTGTAAGGAGTCTTTCCATATGAATATGTTGATTCTTGGGATAAACTTAATGAAACTACTTTACCTCCAAAACTGCATTTTTAGTAAGCTTCAAAACAAAGATATTACGGATAA
Source organism: Vesta saturnalis (assembly GCA_036346205.1). NCBI lineage: Eukaryota > Metazoa > Arthropoda > Insecta > Coleoptera > Lampyridae > Vesta > Vesta saturnalis. Next base: position 889,541 of record JARFJB010002039.1, read on the forward strand.
AGATTATATGCATGCCGTTAATGTTTGGAATACGTTTAGACTTGAAACGTTAGGTCAATACTCGGATTTATATCTAAAAACAGATGTTTTGCTTTTGGCGGATGTTTTTGAAAATTTTCGTCGAACCTGCTTAAGCGCATATCAACTGGACCCTCTTTATTATTATACAGCGCCAGGTTTGGCATTTGATGCAATGTTAAAAATTTCTCAAGTTAGATTAGAACTTTTTACCGATATCGAAAGAGGTATTAGAGGAGGAGTATCGCAGTGTTCCAACCGTTACGCGAAAGCTAATAATAAATACATGGGTGAAAGCTATGATTCTAGTATCCCAACGAGTTTTTTAATTTATTATGATATTAACAACCTTTATGGAAGAACAATGGAAGAATTTTTACCATATGGGGAATTTTCTTTCATCGATGAGCCTAATATTGAATGCATATTAAATAATCCTAACGATTCAGACATTGGGTACATCATAGATTGTGACTTGGATTACCCCACACAGTTACATGAGTCCCATAGCGATCTACCTTTGGCACCTGAGCACATGATACCCCCAGCCCCGTATTCCAAATCCAAATTAAAGAAATTATTGCTCACATTGTACCCAAAACGTAACTACGTTCTTCACTATAGGAATTTAAAAATGTATTTAGAGCACGGATTAAGACTAGTTAAAGTAAATCGGGTTTTACGTTTCAAACAGTCGGCGTGGTTAAAAACATATATAGCTTTGAACACAATGTTAAGGCAGGAATCAAAAAACGAATTTGATAAGAACTTTTTTAAATTAATGATTAATAGCGTTTTTGGTAAACTTATGGAAAATGTTCGCAAATATAAGGATGTGCGTTTAGTCACAAAATGGGAAGGTTGCTTTGGGGCTCGCGCACTTATATCCAAACCCAATTTTCACAATTGTACTATATTTGACGACATGATTATAATAGAAATGAACAAATTGGAAGTCTTTTTGAATAAACCTATATATGCAGGATTTTCGGTATTAGATGTTTCAA